>JAWNGG020000083.1:2807-602807 GCA_036937485.2 Tetragonisca angustula | reverse complement strand
TATTCGTTTCCTCTCCTCAACGAATGTCATACGAACGTATAAGTATAGTTCTCTGTCTTAGTGTCAAGGAATGTTGCTCGTGCAATTGATTAGGAACTGAAAAAGTTAGAAACGATTAAATTTTGTTAAAAAATCTCTGCAACAATTTTTTAAATTGAAATCAAAATTAAATTTGAATTAAATTCAAAGCAAAATTAATGCAATCGAGTTTGTCACACGACTTTAGTTGAGTTTTTGCTTTCTTAAATAATAGTGATATTAAATACTATTAAATTAATACTATTACAATCTATAATTTCAATTTTATTATATATTATTATAGTAATTATATTAATTTTATTATATATATATATGAATAATATTTTGATTAACTTACAAATCTCAGTTGAAGTTTTTATTAAATGATTAGTGCTCCTTCTTGAAAAATTATTACCTTAGCACTACTAAATACTTTTAAGTTAATTATTTATATTACATTTATCACAAGCCAATTACAGTCATACGTTATTCTCTATGTCTATTTTACTTCAAAAAATATTTTACTTCAAAAACCTTAGTCATGAAAACCATAAGTTGATAATTTAATTGATGACAGTTTTTCTGTAATATAATGACAGATAACATTCAGAGCAATTATATAAAGAACTGAAATCTATTGAAAAAAAACAATCAAAGACACTAAAATATATTCTTTTTTTTTTAAGGGAAATAAAAGTTGACAAACATTATTTTTGTTATTTATAATTTTCTATATTGATTTGTCTTTCGTCCTAGTTTTTCAAGTTCGAATTTTTCTCATCTAGTCTTGATGAGAAAAAATGCCTCATAATAAATTCGAACTAATAAAATAATGATAAATTTTAATACCTGTTGCAAAAGTTCGAATTCATCCACTACAACGACTATTATTTCCGGTTAAATCATTGAAATAATTCGTGCCGCATCAGTGCGCCTCACGCACATGTAAATTAATTCTACGAATGTTGTTTCGTCCTGGTCGAACAAATCAGACAGCATTCTCTCATCTGAATTTGTGATTCACGGTGTTTAATAAACAAATAACTAATTTAATAAACAAGATAACTAATTCGACAAATATTGTAATATTACACTAATGTTTTCTATCATTCTTTTTCTTCACTTCTGATTTTCAACAGAATTTTTTGATTATTCTTTGCACTTCTGTTCATTCCATTAGTTAACATTCTTTTTTCGTTTCTAATTAATTTATTTAGAAATAATATCACAAGTTTCAGTATTTTACATTTTGATTAGAAGTAGCTGTATGAATGTGAGAACTCGGTAAATGTATGTATCTCTTTAAATAGAAGTGATAACGTTAATTTTTGCAGAGTTGCCGTCCCTTCCTTTCAGCATGGATTTTCCCACGAAAACGTAAATGAACACCGGTTGCACAAATACGCCACGAGTCTCATGCAAATCAGAGTACTCTATCTCATGTTCTATGAATCTTCATTTCAGTCAATGCTTTTTCAAAGGCGGTTTTTATAAATCTTTTTAAGAAAATAAAATATACGTATGATAAACAAGCATAATTTGAAGTATAATTTAAGCATAATTTAGTATAAACTAAAACTGGTATATTTTTTCATTTTCATTGAGAAGTGTTATATACTACGACGTATTGTAGGCGAATAAGTAAATCTTACTTTAAGAATTTATTTGTTTATGTATATATTTATTTATTCCTTTTTATTTTTGTTTTACCTATCATTGTAATAAGTCATTTATTTATGATAATTATCCATTCCTATTATATTCTTAATATATCAATTTTATGTTATAAGTTTATATTATACTTACATCTAATATGATAAAATCTAAAAATATTTTTTCTCATATTTTAATTAATTATTCATTCCACTTTATTTTCATACTTTAATTGTAAATTTTAAAATGAATATAAACAATTATTATTATTGCATTTTTTATCATTTATATGTAACTAAAAGTAACTATATACTTTTGGTTACATACAAAATATGAAATAATGATAATTGTTTGTATTTATTTTAAAATTCACTACTTAATATCGGAAAGAAACAATTTATTTTAATTTTTTAATTTTAGATTAATTCAATCTTTGAGATTTCTTAATTTTTAATTAATTTGATTTGGCTATCAATATTATTAATTTTATTTGAATAAAAAATAATATACGAAATGATTAGATTGTAGTAGAAATGATTCTTATAATTGTATAAATGTTTAATATTTTTTTGTGGCAGTAAAATGTAATTTCTTTTTTATTAATTAAAATCCCTTTTATATTAATTGGATTAATTTGAAAGAATAATTTAAAGAAAATTTTTAATAAATTAATAATTCTACAATAAATATTTCTTCTCTAATTGTATTTAATGCTATATATAATTGCAAATTTAAACCAACTTATTATCTCAATAAATATTTTGAGAACATTAGATATTTTATGTACTAGTCACACATAGTTTTTTCATAATTAAATAAAAAATATTAAATAATTTATTATTTTAATTTCATAAAACAATTTTTCACACGTTTTTTCAACTATTTTTGTTTCATATTTTAAAAGAAGATAACATGTAAAAGAAATAACATTTGATTGATTGCATTCAGTGATATACATTAACACTTGGACATCATAATATTCGAGAAATTATTATATTTTGTTATAATAGAATAAAAATGACTTTATAACGTTTTAATCCATTGAAATATTCATTATTATCAGTATATTATTTTTCGTATTATGTTTTACATTTTAATAAAATTCAGATATAATTTTCTACAGAATTTATAACTATCGATCGTGACTAAAGGAAAATGTATTATTGAAGAGTTTTATATATTACAAATACCCCTGAATTTATGTTTTGGACCATTAACATAGTAAAATATCAAACTAAACCATATGTTCATTCATTATACTTTTTACTTCATTTTTTAGTAAAATTTTCACATCGTTTACTTTTTTTTAGTAAACTTTCCTTTAAGGTAATACAACTCTCAAATAAGTACATTTCATGTTTGCACAAACGAGCATGTTAGTTGGATACTTTACATTTTAAATTCTCAATCGTAAGTTAAATTTTTGTTATTAAAATTGAGCGTTGAATTTTCTATAATTATAACAAACAATCTTTTCATTATAATGAAGTAAAATAAAAATTATAAACCAAAATATTCAATAGTAATCTTTTGAAAATTGCAAATAGTAATCTCTAAACAACAATTATTGCACAAATTAATCATTATATGTACGCTAAATTCACTATGATTCGAAAAACTCGAACATTTTCATGTACAAAATTCAACATATAAATAATTACATTTTAATAAATTTCCTTTAATCGAAAGTATAGCATTTAAATTATAAATTGTTATTTTATATATATATATATCGTTTATCTTTTCGTTTCGCTTTGCAAGGACAATACATGTGACAATTAAGCGAATCTTTCAGTCAGGATCGATTGCGGTTTGTTATTGAAACGAGCATGTTAGTTGGCCAGGCTGAAATCAAACCGTGCCACACACTGATTTTCCGGTCATCCAATTTAACGAACGGTTGGTCGAAATGATACTTGACCGATTATTTCCACCGGTGTCATTGAAATCATTTGCGATGTTCGCTGGTTTAGCTACGTTCCGGCAAGGTCATGTATCAAGTTCCGCGAGTGAATTGCTTCATGTCCGGACTTCGTCGAGATGGTCTCAGACTTTGAAAATTACCGGTAACAAGATACGCACTCGTGTTACGGCTTGCCGAACCGAGAGAATGCATGTCCTTGTTCTGAATATGTCCGGTATAATGTCGTGCCAAGAGGGATGTTACAGAAAAATGGTCGCGAAACGCCCTTGACAGCTGACATTCAGACCATCCAGTGAAATTTTTATGGAAAATTATCATTTATTTTGTTTTCTATCTTGCAAACAGAAATGTAAGACTTTGGTATATTTATTTTCTTACTATTTCATATATTTGGCGAAAAATGTTTTACTGAAAGTAAATAGAAAAAAATTAATTAATGATAAAGATCTATTTTTTGGGCATAGACAAAATTTCTGTATTTTTAATTTTATACTCTTTGTTAGTGTAAATTTAGATATTTAGATACACTTACTTTAGTATATCCACGGTACAACTTAGTTTAAAACTCTTATTCAGACACCATGATATTTGGAAGATTATTTCTCTATGTATTTGTTTATGATGTTTATAATGTTTATGGTGTTATTGAATTCATTGTTCTAATTAGTGGAAATATGAATTTTATTTAAATAATCATAATTAAAAGAATAGCAACAAACTAAATACATACACAGAAAAAGTTTGAAAAAAATTTGAATAAGAAAATCACGTTAGATTTATTATATTCAATTTTAGATATGAAATATTGTATGTGTAGTGAAGAGCATAACTGAATCAAAAACAATGAAAAATTGTCGATATTTTAAATTGTTATAACTTTATAAAAGAAAATAGATCTCAAAATTGATTTCTATATGTATATATATAAGATAAATCAAATAATGGCAAAATTTAAACTTACAAAAAATTCCAATAATTAAAGTCATGTTAATTTCATGTAAAATATATATATTTTATTTTAACATGACTTTAATTATTGGAGTTTTTTGTTTAAAGTTTAAATTTTACAATTATTTGATAATTATTATTGCTTCTTATGTAAAAAATTATATGCTTCAAATAAAATTTATGTTTTGTGTAATTAGAATAATCGTTTACAAATATATAGAACAAATGTACCGAACAATAAATGTATAAAATTGGAATTATTGTTCTATATGTACTATCCGAATATTAATATGAATCATTGTATATCAATATGTATTAAACATTATCTTTAAGTTTCAACTCAATTGCAATGCTATCAAGATTGTTGGGATGATTTATATTATTTCGTAATAATATCAAGTTCTAAGTTAATACATATTTTTATTCTAAAATATTAAGTATGCAGAATATTTTACTTAATATTATTACTGTGATTTATGTCATTGTTATTACTATATACAGTGAAAAATGTCACAATGAAAAATGAATACTTCTAAAATGATACTCCGATGATATAAACTTTTTAGTGGATGGAACCGTAAAGATAATATGATTTATTAGAAAATTTGTTGTTTTATTAGAATCATATACTTTTTAATGCAAAATAGTTGTAATTCATCATTGTATATAAAAAAAATTATCAGCTTAAGAGATTTTTTAACTTAATTTTGTATAACACATTGTATGGAAAGCAAAGATAACATGACCATTTTAATACTGTTATGTTGACCTTCATGAATCACTTACTCGTCCAACCATAAAAAGATTAATAACATTGGAACATATACATCTCGAAATTATTCGTTTCTCGTTTCAATATTTTTCGCTGCGGATAATGATAATGAAAAAAATTAAGATGGTAATGTCAAATGAGTTATTTGGTATAAATTTAGTATCATGAAGGTTTACGAAAAATATAACAAGGATTTGAATAAGTTTATATTCAATTATCGATTAGTATAATTAGTATCGATTTACCTACTGAACCTCTCAATTTAATCAAAATGAAACTTTTGTATAATTTTGTAAAAGAAAGAACGTGTTTGTTTGTTTATGATTACTACTAGTATATTATATTCGAGAATTTACAAAGCTATAAAATACTAAAAATCAGGATGAATTATAGCATATAAAAATTTGGCAAGATTAAAAATATATATAATTAAAAATACTTGTCATATACTTTGTGCAATGATGAGTATATGCTTTTAAATTGATATATAATTACAATTTTTTTATATTGTATAAAAACGATTATTAAACTCGTTTTATAAGTAACTTAAAGTATTTAAAAGTCGGAAATTTTGTAACATTACATTTATTGAATATAGTTTTGAAATTTCACTGTTTCAAATACTAAATCTATTAAGAGCTGAAGAAAACATTTTCATTTTTATATTTCAGTGATATCAAACACGACTATCTACACTTGCCTATGCTACTCGTTTAATTTGAAAAAATTTTTTTAAATTTAAAAAATATCTATGATTTGATTATTACGGATAAATTATAACAAACTAAAAAAAGAAAGCTACTTTGATTTATTCGAACAGTATGAATATCTACTTGTTATTCTGCTTAAGAATTTAATAGGATAAGATTATATGAGAATGTAAATAATACATTCTTAATACCGTTTCTGCTGCAATAAATACTGAAATGCGAGTTTTAAATTAAACGTTTGGCATCTTTATCATCATGACGTAAAATATGCGATATCTCGAGTATTAATGTTTCGTCTCTGCGCGAAAAGAAAGTTACATACTGAAGGAAAATAATGTTGATTAAATTACATCTCTCTTTTATACTACAGATTTCTTATACTCTCTTATATAATTAATAGAAAAACTACGGCGTGAGGTTTTACTAGAACGAATTGTAAAACGAGTACAATGTACGTGAGATTAGACCATTTTTTTTAGACTGTTGTGTGACACTGAAAATTTATGTTATCTAATATTATATATTAGTTTAAAACATATTTTTTTCAGTTCGTTTTTCGCTTAATACGATACGTTTCACACCAGCAATAATAAACACGTATTCTTATCACTGGCACACTAATCATAACAGACGTATGTGTGTCACAATGACAATTTAGCACGTACAAATTTGTTTTAAACCATCTGCTTGAAGTGCTGTCGCGAGAACGTACACAACCAAAGCGTATTTTCATGTAAATTATGAGAAATGCAATTAAACTTATTCATATTATTTATATTTCGTTTGCTTTATTTTTGGTGTTCTTTACTTGAGTTTCATTTATTTAGAAATTAAAATTGCAAACTATATCGATGGATTTCAGCTTCTCAGTAAAAGTGAAATTTTCTTGAAGAGAGAGAAAACTTGTTATCCACTGAAGTAAAATTATGTAAACGTATGCAAACACTCACCACCGCCACTTTTGTAGCATAGGTAAGGAAACCTCCAAACATTCCCGAGACCAACAGAGTAACCAATACAAGCAAGGACAAATTGAACTTTGTTCGCCCACTGTGGTCGTCTTGATTGCTTGTAGTCCCCAGGGTCTTGAGCGTCATCTTCAGCATCGTCGAAGCTGGTACACACGGACAAGTCATCCTCGAATGATCTGAAATCGAATTGATTTCTGTAAATACGGTCAATATTCAAAAATACGAATCGCATAAGGTTTTAGAATGAAATAAAGTAATGGAATATTTTGTATAATTTTGAATTGATAGAAAATCGCGGATAGGATGCGTGCAATATAAAAAATTATTTAAAATATGTTAAACTAATTCTCTGCCGAAATTCTACCGTTTTAATTATACTGGCAATTGCATTTAAAAATGTAATTAAAATTTTTATATGGTCTATTTTAAATTCTTCTTCAATATACATTCTGTTACCATTGAAATAAATCATATTCTAATTCTACGTCGCACTAATGAGCTGTCCCATTTACATATGTATGTTCTAAAATATCAAAACATTCCGAGCGCATTCGGCATAAATTAAATACTGGAAGAACGATCAATTATAGAATAACAACAGAACATATTGTAATGAATGGCATTATGCAAGTCGTTGCATATTTATCAAGCTCCTAATGCACGTTCTGTTTACCGATCTAAAGGTGGCACGACTCCTATCAAAAACGTCATGCGTAATATCCATAGACACCATATTTTACTAACATTCGTCAACAGAAACAACGAACTGCACGTCATCACATTCAGAAATTCTTCTTTTCTATGTCCTTCTAAATGCTTACGAAACTTACGACAAAACCGGTTATCTTTCGCCGCCATTTTTTCCCCAAGGATTCTAAATTAATTGGAAAATTTATGTGTTTGATTTATCATAATCGGTGGGAGGACGTGAAAAATTTATCGCGCGCTCGTCTTGATGAACGTCAACGAAAAAAAAAAAAAAAAAAAAAAAGAAAATCGAGCTGTAAGGGGCTCTTATTATGATTAACGATCGTGCGAAACAGGGGTACCTACAACCGTAGCGATGAACAACCTTGATACCCGAGTGTTATATAAGTGGCAAGAATGAAGAAGAATTTTTACGAGTTCAACGCGTCCATGGTACTCAACACGGTAGATGCAAAAACGATGTCGCATCACGATGGTAAGAGTTATGGCAATTGACAAAACTCGATAATAAATATGACACACCTGTGTAAATTCTCCGCGTGTTTCGCAATGTGTAAAAAAAAAACAATGCGTAAATGGTTATAGGATCTGTAGGAAAATAATAATAAATTATTCCACATATGCGTGTACATATGTCATAACTAAATTTCAAACGAAGACGCCACATCCATTGCAACGTTTTGTTTGCAAGCGCATTAACAACTATAGAAACAACTGTCGCAAAATAGAATTCTAAATTTTCACCTTTTTATGTGGAATGGAGCTGCAAGTTCGCCAGACATGATAACGAATTGAATTAACAGTGTACACTTAGAGTGCAAATCTACGAATATTGGCGAACAGAATTATATAATTACAGGAACAGAACTAGCTCGTGCAGTACTTTTTGAAAAATATAACATGTAATTTAGACAAAGCAAATTTATTTTAGAAGGAATGATAACGTTTAAATATTGATTGTAAAATAATTAACGATTGCATAATGATCTAAATTAATTCCTAAAAAGAGCCTACGAGAATCCGTATATTTTGTTATTCATACGTCCTGTCCATACAGTAAATTTTACGACATACAAGTCAAAAGAAAAAATTAATATTTGGTTAGCGTATCACGGTAATTAAAAAGATTTATCTAAGGATTGTGAGTGACATAACCGAAATCGGAATCAATCGATTTATGACACGTAATCCTGTTTATCATATGTTTAAATAAACATCTTATTAGTTTAGTGAAACTTCTTTTGAAGCTATATGGATATAAAGCCAAATATTTAGATTTTGGCTCTAACGAACGTAATAAAGCTCAATTTTTCATTCGAAAATTTAAATAATATCTATATAAATAATTTTTTATAGCTGTACTTGAAATGTATATATTCTGCACAGTTAGTGAAAAATTGGAAAAATTGAAATCCAAAATTTTTATAAATTTTATCTAGACGATTTTAATAATGAACCGTAAAAATCAGAATAGTTTTAATGAAATGAAGATGTTAATGAAATGAACAAATGTTGATTGTGTTAATCAATATTTCAAATGTTATTAATCAAAATTTATGTTCTATCAATTAACTGACATTCCTCAATGTTACAAAGTTGTCAATAAAACGTACCAACGAGCAACTAAATAATACAAAAGTGCAAATTACATTCTAACTTAATTATTAGCGTTAATTCAAATTAACTTCTCGTACGAATTGAAGCTGAAGTATTTAAACAAAATTATCTTTCGATCAAATTCTTTATACATCAGCTTCGAGTTACATTCACTTTCTTTAGTGCAAGTAATCCTAATAAACGTCCCGTTTAAAGCCTGCTAACTGCAAGTGAAATCAAAATACACAATTAGGCGTGTTATTTCGGTTTGAATTCATTACCGCGGCCCATAGAAATTTCGAATGTGGAGCAGCAATTACGACTCTTTAAACGGTCCACTCCAATTTCAATGAAGGAAGCCAGGCAGCTACAACAATATACCGCATGAACACCTACTTATAACAAAAGTATGGACTTACATTGTACACCTATTATCCACTTACGTCTCTGGGACAATACGCTGGAATTGCAGTGGCTGGATGACGAGACCACGCTCCACAAGCAATTCGGATGTACGCGGCATCTCTCGCCACCGAAATCTTGTCTTAGGAAGCATAACAGCTTGATTTACACTGTCGTAGCATTTTAAACAATTGTCACCAAGATGAGGAAGTTCATTTCGCTATGCTCGTCAAACCGTAACGTATGCACTCCTAGACACCAAGTACTGTTCACTTTTAACTCGAAATGCAATTTCCTAGATACTGCTTGTAAATATTTGTACAACGAAAAGAAGTTTTAAATACATAGATAACTGGAATGAGGCTCGTTTATCGTTTAACGATGATATACTGCGCGGAGTTGGAGAAAAGTCTCGCGGGACGGCAGACTTCGATCAACTGAATGTGACTAGTAGGTGTCCCTATATTTAAAGTACCAAATCTGTACCGAAACAAACCAATCAGATCCGCGTATCTTCTACAGAAATTTACATTCTACGCGACGAGTGTTACAAACGAACAGAACCAAACGCATCACTGGTCTTACTTTTATGAGATTAGGCAATCACTTCTGTTTATCTTTATCGTTAGACGACCGATGCGAATCATGCGGCAACCACGAAAAATGAACATTATTTTTCATGTCGAGCTTAATTACTTGAAAATATTTTGACCTCACAACATTATCTATATTATCTATAATAATTGAGTACACTGATTGTGATTCGATTCTTTCAGTGTACAGATAAATCATCGAAATGAAATATTCAATGGCTATTGTACATTGTTTTCTACATTGATCGTATTCTATACTTATGCAAGTAAAATTTTTACCAACATTATCGAACACGTCACTTTAAAAAGCATAAAGTTTTAACGGATTTTGATTGAAATAAACTCACTTCATCGTTAAATTCATTCCTCTGGTCGACCTCATCGGTGTTGCCTTGTTACACGAAAAAGAAACAAACAACAATCAATCATCTCCAACTAACATTGCCAATTATCAATTATCACTGAACAACATTATAACTACAGGCCAGCTAATAGCAAGATAATGGCTATCTTATCTAACCCCATCAGCCTAGCCTAGCCTTGGCAAGCCAAATCCTCTTCCGGCCAACGAGCAGTAATCCTCGGTATAGAGTGAAACCTAAGCTCTGGCAAGCGTAAAGGTATCGAACGAAAACCGCATGCAGGAAGTGAACGGAGAAGGAGGAACTACGGGACATGATTCATAGTCCGCTTCTTCCGACGCTTCTCTCACCGAGAGAGACGCGCACGTTAGATAATGTAGCTCACTTACGGCGGCGGATGTACCATGTTAAGCAGCTCCGACGGCGAAGTGAGAACTCTACGTATCGTGAGTTTCCGGCCGTTGGAAGAACCCATGCCGATCGATGCTAGAGAGCGTATAGAGACGGAGTCGGGAAGCGGTCGCACGTGAGTTTGCCCGTTTCCGTCGGAGAACACGATCGATGCCCAGCTGGCCGCCGGTGGATGATACTGGTGTTGATGATCATTCATCGTCGGATTAGATTTCACCGATCTCACGCTTGAACAGCGATACCGTCCACCATGCGAGTCGATCCCTCGAACGGACCTAAGTATACCCTGCGGAATGTCACGGTGCAGCCTGATCTCGGTTTGACCGACTTGGTCCCCTGACATCGATTGTTGAAGCCGACAGTACGTTCTCTCGTGGATGCTGCCGATACTGTCGTTTCGAGGGAAGGTTTTCTTTACAGTGCCGTTACAGTGCAGGTTACTCGAGCTCGTAGGGGTAACGACGATCTTTCGAGTGGTCGACTCGGTGGCGCTCAGCAAACGACTCCTGCCCTCGGACGGTGAATCCGAATCGGCGTCGTGATGCTGATGATGCTGATAGAGCTGATGTCCTATCCTTATCACGTCAGGATCCATATCGTCCGAGGCATTCTCCTCCTCCAGCATCGTGCTCATCTTGCGCACGCAGCTGCTCTGCTTGCCGATCACGCTCTGCAGACGAACGCTGTTGCCGTGCGCATTTGTCTTGCCCGCGATCGTGTTGTTGCTGTCGTTGCCGTTGACGCCGCTGTTGCTGTTCGTAGTATTCATGATGGCATGGCGATCTAATGGCAGAAAGAGTGAAGAGGAAAGTCAGACGACAGAGACGATCGGAGCCAGTCCAGGTGAGAGAGGGAGGAAAAGACAGAGATGGAATGTGTGTTTGTGTGTATAAGAGAGAATGAGAGGGGGGAAAGAGAGAGAAGTCTACACGGAATACTTGCACGAACTTCCGGTAATTTCACTAATGTAAGGAAACGCGAAAACATTCACGAACAATTCGTCAAGAGATTCGGTCGGATTCAGCTCTTACCTTATACAACTGCAATGACAAAACTGTTTGAAATTTTTGCGCTCCTCATTCTTATATACCGTGGACAATCGCTTCGTGTTTTAAATTTATTATCAATGTTTATGATGATTCACAACTATCAATAAACATTTTGATTATACGAATGCAATTATTTTTATCACACGAGATGAGTTCATTTAATGCACATTTGTACTCGTAATATAATAGTGTACAGAGATGTAAGTACCTACACAAAACACGATTAATCGCGTCGTATTGAGAGTTACTGCAGCGATATCGAAGACCAAATGATAGCCTGTAGTACAGAGCCTGACGTTTTCACGTGTCACATAACATTCGTAAACGTCGAGTTGAATGAAAACATTGGCATTGAATTCACATGACGATTCATTCAGAAATAATTCGAGCAGTATGTTTTTTTTTCTTGTAATACGCGATAACCTCGGTGAACGTGTAATAAACAGAAAATGAAAATGAAAAGAACAATTTCGATTACTTTGGCGGTGTAGCATAACCGGTGAGAAAACGAACGGAGCAAAAATACCATGAGACGAAGACACGCATACGCTAAGCGAAGCGACAATGATCACGTGTTATCCGAGCCAATACCTGTCAGATCGAAGAGGGCCTCGACCGGATCAATTGCATTCCAATGAAGTCACTGAGATCCATCGGTGTACAGAGAGCTGATAACAGGGACATGCAACCGTCCACGTGGAACCGTGACGTTTTGTGATTGACAAAAGTTTCAGTGGCCCGTCCGTGGAGGTGAAACACGTCCCAGTGGAACAGTCGCGAAAATCGAAACGAGTGTTGTTGCGGCTGCACGCGATTACGGTACGTCGACGTCGCGTTACGACAGCGTTGTATATGCCAATCGTGCGTCACCAGCCGTAACAAACACATGCATGGCAATCGCGTTTTCAATTGACAGTGCCTTCTTGTGGACACTGCGAGTACTAATGATACCACACTTGGGACTGGGACCTAACGCGCCTCTCTCGGAATTATTCGTGTGTCTTCGTCAGGCCAATACCCCCACTAGCGATCCAGCATCTTTCAATAATTGAATCGATTAACTCTCTGCACGATCTTTCTCCGATGATCGATGTAATCGATGGGATCTTCCAAAGTGCAGCAGATGGGAAGAAAGTCCGTTTGTGAAAGCGGCCATTCTGAAGATATGAAGTGCTGTCTTACGAGCACAATTTGCTAACATCACTGTGAAAGGATTTTAAATATCGTAATCATAATGAAGATATGAGAATGATTGAAGCAAATGCAAACAAAAGAGACAAGTAAGGGGAAATATGGTCTTTCAACATCTTTGTTCCATTTAAGATGGAATAAGATCCTGAGAATTCTATATTTTCTTCAAAAAGGTTTATAAAATCGGATTGCGATTTTCATTGACAACCATAGTTCTAAAATAATTTTTATTCGAGAGTACATTTCAAGTTTTACGGTTTCTCTATAATGATTTAGTTATTAAGATATTATTATTAATATATAATTTATATATATATTTTTTTACATTGATAAGTAGTATATATATTATATAGTTTATATATAGCGCATTTACATTATATTATATAGCAAATTTATTATACTATACAAGATTTATACAAAAATTATTTATAACTCTTAAAGGATACTGTTATGTATTATATCATTGTATAAAGATCATATAGTATTCTATAAAGATATTGTATAAACATTGAAATATAAAAGTGCATAGAAAAAAATAATGAATAATGTTATTATAAAAGGATCAAAACATCAATCTTCATTGACCGAGCAATACTACTGCCTGTAGCTAGACAACCCATTCTACTGCAACGTCAGTCGCTTGTACAGCAGTGGAATCAGTCAGATAAATCAGACATAAATTAATGTGAAAAATATTTGAAAATTATATAATAGAATTACAAGGAATGTAATAAATTTCATATTGTTTAAAAAATATCTAATTATTTATTTGAATATATTTCTCCTTAGTATTGTCTTTTTCTAGGGTACAGTATACGTCATGATTATGTATACGAAGTAAAGGTCTTTAGTAATAATGTAGAAAGTTAAAAGTCAGGTACAAGTTAAATGATGTAATTTGTGTCATGCTAAATCAGTAGGTAAATCAATGTACGGTGTAATGTATAATAATACGTGAAGAATTTCAGATTGTTGATTTTGACAAGAAAGTAGGTATTTCGTCATTTATTATATTAGTGTACTGTACTGTGTTATATACTACATATGTATGTTATATATACTATATTAATATAGTATACTGCAGTATATACTGACATATATATAAAATACATAGTATTCTGGTATATTATACTATATAATATATTATGCTATATAATATACTATACGTTATACTATACTATGTATTATATATATTTAATAAGAGTTTAAATTATTTTTCTACGTTGTTTACAGTTCATATTTTCTATATCGTTATAATTTTTATATTTTTTTGAGCTATTAATCATAAAGAATGAAATAATTCACCGTTCAAGTTGCAGATTCTTAAGTTATAATTTTCTCATTTAAGAATTCTCTACATTGTTACACGTGAGATTTAATTTTGGCCATCAGGCGAAAACGAATATAACAATGTCAGAAAATGTTAGATTTCTTGAATTTTCGTCGTTTAAGCCCAAGATTCAAAGTTCGATGAAATGGTAACAAAAAATCGAACATCAGATTTTAAGTCATTGTGAAGAGCACGTTTCAATTTTTATATTCATTATAGAATCAGTCATGAAAAGAAATTTTTTATATACTATGACAATTAATTATTTTATAACATTTTTGAGAAGAAAAGTACTTTTCTATCTGTTGCGTGATCCAAAAACATCTTAGAATAATGCATTTTGAAAATAAAGATTTCAAGTTTTAAACACAAGTTTATTATTGCACGATTTTGCTTTATAAAATTGTAACAGTTTAAACGTTTAGTATCCGAATATTTAAGTATTCGAATATTGTGAATGTAACTATACATGTAATAAAACTGTCAATTAAGAAAATTTATTATCAATTAATTGCAACATTACTTTTGCGAGTGTAATAATGTTTAATAATAGCAATGTGTAATAATATTGACTAAGAACGGCAAGATCAATAACATAAAATTTATTTGCTCGTAAAATCGAAGAAGAAAGTACCAATAACTTGTCGTAAATGTAATGGTTTGATATATTAGTATTTAACAAAATATAGTTATGTAAATATTATTATTTATTTGCTTCATACACATACTTTTAGTTTTTCTAAGTATGATATTTCAAGTAGTTAATTTCCTTTTTAATTAATAAATTAAATTACAATATATCTTAATAAGTTTGACATTAAAATTACTAAAATTTCTTTAAGCGATATTAAGGCAAGAGAGTAACAGAAAAATTTTACGATACAATGAAGAATACAAGCTTTTATTTATACTGTTTCCAAAAAATCATTTAAATGGAAAGAGTAACAAGTTTTTTACGCATGTATAAAGAAAATAAAAAATATTATATAATAAGAAAAGAGTAACAAATATATAATCATCTAATCTGTAAATATGTAAACTTATAGTTTGAAAAACTATTAAAAATCTTGTGAAAATAGTTTTATTAGTTAATGACACGAAAAGTAAAAATGTAAATAATTATTAGATTATAATTAATTATAATTATCTTCGTGATATTATAACAAATCCAAGATAAAAGATGCAATTTTTGTGTTTCGGTAAAATTTTGAACGAATATACGACAAAAACGTATATTATTTTCTATATACTGTTAATATGTATTTTAATTATCTTATATTATTATTTTATACCATATAAATTTTTAAAAAGATTCCAATTAATACTTTACTTAATACTCTAATCTGTAGTCAACTTATAAATATTTCTTTGAAAAATCAAGCAACTGATGTGATATTAATAGTGATTTTTTTGCTACTTTCAAATTCCAAATCTACATTCTAATAAAATATATCATCCCGTAAATTTTTGTCACAGATTTTCTTATTTGCAGTTACCGGTCTACAGATGTGAATAAATCAATAAAGAAACGCATAAATAAATATAAAACATTAAAACGAAATTCAAGAGGGATGAGAACGAGTTTGTAAATATTCATCACTTTTGAATATCGTTTTTATTTTCTTTTTTATTAAAAACGTACAGACATCTTTTGTCTTCCATTGAAGACCTCTCTTCCGTAAAGATAATATTGACTTGCATATATTAGGTAGTAGGTAATGCAATTATGTGAACACTGGTTGTTGTACGTAGCACGCCGTTAGGATCACTGTGCCAAGGACTTGTATTTGTAGAGTTCAATTCCCACAGAAATGCAAGTAACGGGTATTCAAGACGTCGATGTCACTGTCCTCCTGATAAATAATAGATACAATTGAACGCAACAGTTTTTATTTACTTATAACTCGATAATTGAACTCAGCGTGTTTTACGAGCAAGCAATACAGATTCTAGTTTTTGGCAAAACAAGCAGTTAATGTGTTTGCATAAAGAAATATCATACAATCGAATAAATTTGAATAAATATCAACTAACAGTTTTTAAGTTTTTAAATTTTTTTTTATTCGCATTTTTGTAAAGTATTTTTAATACAAGATTTTATTGTATTATTATAAGATATTTTTATATTGGTTCAGAAACGATTAAATAAAATGAAGAAAATATCGAAAAAATAACAAAAATTGAGAAATTAAGAATTTCTTTATAGAGAACTGAAAAATTAGGGTTTCGAAACTAGTAAAAGTAAAGTATAAATTTTTATAAGTTTTTCAATTTTATTTATGACGTTTAAAAAAAAGGAGTTATTGTAAAGTAAGTATGAAATAATAATAAAGAAACATAATGTAAAATCATATGATTTTACTTTCAATGAAATATGTAAATATTAAACTTTCTTTTTCTATGTATAAAGTGTAGGCTGTAGAAAGGAATATAAATGAATTCTTTAAAATATGTAATATTTAGACTATCTTCAAGGAAATAGATAAAAATGAAAAATAACATCGTTTCATTCTATTTTCTCAAGAAAAAGTTAAAGTATTTTTTATTTTTTATTCAAAGATCATTATATAAAAAAAGAGTGTTAATTAACTTTATGACGTATAAATTTATTTTAGAATTGCGAATTAGATAAAGTTATGAAAATGAGATCCGATGAAGAAATCTCTAAATGAGACTTGATGAAGAAATCTTAATCCTGCTACCATCTCGCAATTGCTGCATAACGATAAACACTAAATAATAATTGCAAAGGAAGGTAAATTTGAATTTTTTCATTTCTTTGTTTTGTTAAATTTGTTCATTTTTATTGTTTTTCTAAATATTTTTTGAATATAATATTTGATTGATACTTTTCGAAATCATAATAATACTATACAATATGAATCACGTTGAAAGAATTCAATGACGACAAAGCAAAATTGACTAAAGTTACAAATTTATTTATCGTGTCGTTTATGGCGAGCATCGCTGCACACTAAATTGTAATATCATGGAATTTTGAGTCCAGAAATTTTTCTCTGCTTAAGGTTCTTTTGCATTTGACATTCTACGCGAAGATTTATCAAGTTTTTTCAAGTGCAATCGATTTTCATTTTCATCGACAACCCGAAGTATTTCATGAATTTATTCATAAGTTCCTATTAAGAATTTCATATCGATTCGCAAAATTGTCACCACCGTTGAACACATTTTTAGCAGCTTCTGGCAAAAGCATTTGCACGAAATATAATCAAGCTAGCATCAATAATGTTTTATTTAACGTGTTAAAAATGTTGCCCAGATTAAATAACCACGATATTCCACATTTCACCACTATCGATGGTTATCTCGGTCATTCAGAAATTATATAAATCTTGTTCGTTTATTAAAACGACTTGTGCCGGAAAGTTTAATCTCTCGAATGAGACGCATATGTATGGAGCAAACGCGGATCTGCGATATCAGTGTCAGCTCCATTTCGGGGCTATAAAAAAATCAACCATAATCATCTACCACTGCATTATTCAGGTTCGCCGAAAAGGAGAAGATACCAGAATACTCGCGATAATTACGCAAGTGAAAGGTTACGCAAGTTCTGGTATTGGACTGGGACGGGAAAAGCCACGGTTAACCCGTTGTGTCGCGAATACACAGCGGCCGGTGAAATCGCGTTAAAAAGCCGCGCGCAGGCACGATCGAAGGATCAATCATCTCTGATCCTTTTTTTTCCACGGGGGTGTGGATCATTCCGCAGTTAGAAGTGCTCTAGAGCGAGACGTGGCTATCCCGAAATAAACTTTCTCGGGTTATGTAAAGGCTGGCAACTGGCTTGTGTAGACTCGCCGGTATAAAGGTCGGCTGTGCCCCCAACAGTCCAAGAGTTGCTCACGAACTTCACGCCAGCAACCATCGGAAGAACATCGACGCTCTATATGTGACGTTGCCTTTTTATCTGACCGCAGACTTATCTCCACCGTTTCACACAGCATCGCACTTTCTCGAGAGAGCGTTGTGCTGTTGCACAGGCACGTGTCTCGTCGCGTCATTTCGGCAACATGCGTTCCCTGGTAAGTATCTTCTTTCGCTTTCTGCCACTCCTGTCCTCTCCTGCGCCATCGTTCTCAATTTCCCCTTTTGTTCATTGTTTCGTGATTTGAATCGAGGTTGAAGTCGAACTCTTTTTTTATAATTCTCGCGGCTTTACACAGTGAAATGCAACAGTTTTAGATCAGAAATTTTGAAGGATAATTCATTTTCAACGTAACAAGGTTGGGATAGGTCAGTGGCATTGAATCATTCGTTTAAGTGTTTATTAGCTGTTAGTTTTAGATTTATATTTTAGTGATTATTTATACGAATTTTTACGAATTATGCTTTCTTACGTACAGTATTTGCTATGAAACTTAAGTAATAATACATATGTATAGATATTTTTGCATATGTACAATGCACATATGTATACATCTATAATTATAATATAATATATTAATACATATTAAAATTTAATATAATTTAATTTTAAATAATTAATATACAATATATATATATGATACATATATTATAATTATATTATAAATATATACATAATTATTATACAGAAAGTATGTTTTCAGTTCAATGAATAATACTTGAAGTCATAATCATTATTGTTGAAATAAATTGAAAAATTTTCTTCATTTATTTTTAGTAATTGTCGTAAAAAGTTATTGCACAAAGCAAAATTTTTCCGATAAAATAAATGCGAAATTTTATTGATCTTAAATATATATTATACAGAGAATATATAATACTTTCTAATTCAAAATTATATATATTTAGAAATAATAGACAAGTATTAAAATTTATATGTGAAACGTATCAGCATACTTAATTTATATTTCTTATTAATAAACTTCATTTTTTATAGTTAATAAACTTAATTTTGTACAGTACTTTTAAAGTACCTTTTTTCTAATTTTTTAATTAATTGAATACATAGTAATTGAAAATGTGTATAATAAAAGCTTATAAATATTTATTTGTAAATATTATTAAATTGGTTAATACTTTCATTCAACTTATATATTATGCAATTAATAATAGAAATAATTCAAAAAATATGTAAACAATTTTTATGAAAACAATTTTCATTAGCATAACAAATATAAATTTCATAAATTATTATATATTGTCAACAGATAGTCATTATATGACATTTTTTATTATAAATACGTAACGTATAATTGTTTGCCAACAAAATTATTTAAATTACAATTAGATTTTCATGCATAGAAAGTATTAAATTAAAATTTCTATATAACATACATGTTTGTTAAATTTATACTGTATATTAAATTTTATAGCGTCTATTAAATTTTCATTCACACAATGAATTTAATACTGCTGTAAAGTACAACAATTATTCAAAAAGTGTTTGAAGAAAAATACTCGAAGGAAATTATATATTGATTAAACTCGGTTGAATAGTTTTTTCAAAATGACATGTAATTATATAAAAACCAAGTTTCCTTCGTCCCTTTTACCTCTTACAATCGTAATGAATATCTTGACCTACCTGCTAACACATTCATTTTGCCCTGACCTTTCACGGGGAAAGGTACATATCTTAACGGATTTACAAGACAGGCATAATAAAGCATTGATTTCTGTTCTTTTACGCTCTACAGTTACATTTTTGTTTGATTACTAAGAATTGAATATACAGGTGACTGACGAATAAATAAATATAATAGACGAATATGATAAAGACACAAAAATGTGAAAGAGAAGAAATAGAATAGGAACGCAGTCCAATTCTACTTAAACTTACAATGCCTTTAAAAAAAATTTATCATTTGAAAAGTTAGGACACTAAAGAATTTTTAATACTTTTGGCACTATAATGAGATAACTATCACAATTTTACCATAAAAAGAAACAGAAAAAATTAAACAATTTATATAAAATATTGTTTATCATGTAAAAAGCGTTCATATAAGTCTTAATAAGTTAATATCTAATAATGTAAACTACATCATGATTCTTATTCATTTATATGACTTATATTGGAAAGAAATATTTTATTAATGCTTACTAATTTACATATATCTATATTTGTAATAATATATACACGAATTTTATTTATTTTTCTGGTGTTTCATAATTTTAAAATTATAAACATTCATATGAATTTAAATACGAATGAAGCAATATATATATATATATGTATGTATGTATTTATAAACGATTAATCACAAACTTATTAATTAAGACCAAAATCTGAAAAAATTTGAAGAATTCACTTTGAAAAAATCTGAAGATCCATTTATAATAACATTTATTTTACATTAACCATTAGTAATTCTTTTAATCGATCGAAAAGGAATAGTGCAAGAAAATATTCAGTAAAAATTACTATTTCGCTGAATCAAATGGATTCTTACATCGGCTTTTCTTAAGACGCCATATGTGATGCAACTCTCTCACAGCAATCATAGATGTATTTGTAGTAATAATAACTTTCTATAATTTTCTAGTTACTTACTTGGATAAAGAGTTTCTATCAAAACAATGTTGATAAAAGTGAATAAAGCGCGTTTTTGAACCGAATATTAAGAAAATAATGAGAAAAGATTTCATGTTTATGAATTGATGTCAAAGTAAAAAGAAGAGAAATCTTTAAAGAAAAGAAAAATAACTTATTGATAATTAATCGTAGAATTTGCATAATAATTGGATGAAAAATAACAGATTTAATAATTCATCCTACGAAATCTTTTGCCTTTTATCTTATAATATTATAATTTGAACGATGTAATCAAGTAGTTATTATATTACGTGATATGCTTTGGTAAAAAGAACTTAACGCGAGAAAAATGTTTTTTAAAGATAAACGTATCTGAAATGACACAGTCAGTATTGAGATTATTTGTTTCGTTTTCAGCTGTTTTGTTTTGTGTTTTAACATTGTTATTTTCAACTGATTTATAGCATTTTGTAAATGAGTATTAATTTCCTCACTGCGATTTTTGGAAATTTTATTTTAAAAATATTTTATAATTTTAAATTATTTATATTTATTGAACCTGCTTTATAATTTTAAATAATTAAATATTAATACATAATTTTAATTGTGAATTATAAAGTAAATAATTATTCTAGGAAATAGGAATTTCATTGTAAAGAGAATACTTTAGTTTATAAAAAGAACATCTAAAAATTAAAATTGATTTCTTTCACATTTTAGCCTTACCAAAGCACATCACATATATTATTTCTTCTTGTTACACAGAATTAAATCAAACAAAATGTGAATAATTTATAAAAAATTCGAATACTTTATGAGAACATTTCTTATGTACTCAGAATGTGTTGGTAAATAAAATTGTATAAAATATTCAAAACTTTTCGCTTATTTTTGACTTTATATGATATTCAAAGTATATATATATATCGTGGTATATAATCGTAATTAAAGATATGTAAGCATTCCGTTCAAAAAAATTAAAGATTGCTTTCACTATGAAGACAGTGCAATACTATCTTTTCCTCTTTCGTTTTTTTCTGACATCGTTTATGAGGAAATCATTGGATAGTAAATAAATATTCTCTAGGGTATTATTGTATATATATTGTAGTCATAAAGAAAGGAAGTGTTCAGTTCTGTAATTTCAGTTATGACCAAGATGATGCATTACACTTCGCGAAGTCATTAAAAATTAACAATCCATTTTCTCTTAATCCTTGTTCCAACAGTAAATTTTTTTATTTCACTTTCTTCTTTTCAATTTTTCTTATATTTCTCGTATTTTATAATAAATTCGAAATACTACATTGGTACTAAAATAAAAAAAAATCGGTCTTTTTTGACATTCCAAAAATTTATTTCAGCTTCGTTATTCTGAACTATATTTTCAACTTTCAGATCTTTCTTACATTTCTCGCTGTGGTTCACTGCCAGGAATACTTCCGGCAACCGGAAAAGATCATTAGCGATAACCGGAACCTCGGTGACAATCGTGGCCACTATTCGTTCACTTATGAGACCGAGGGCGGTATCGTGCAAACAGAGACCGGAAGCCGAAAGTACGCAGGCACGCCGTCTGAAACTCAGCTAATTCAAGGATCCGTACAGTATAATGCTCCGGATGGTACGCCGATAGCGATTAGCTGGACCGCTGACGAGTTTGGTACTCAAGTAGCAGGTACTCACATTCCAACACCGCCGCCAATACCGCCAGCCATTCAGAGAGCTCTCGATTGGATCGCGAAACAACCCTCGACACCGGAACCTGAGGAAGTCGCCAAAGACTCGCCAAGTCAACAAAATGCCGTTCCAGCAGCCAGCACTAATCGACTACATAAACCATTACGGCCGAGTCAACGAAATTGATTGCTCGTGATTGAAACGTTAGAATAGTCATTAGAACAAGTTTATGTTAGCTCATAATAATGTACAAAATAAAATTTGTATTTTCGTAGAAAATTCACTTGTCACGAATTCACTCATTTCATCGACGAACGTTCATCTTCGATCTGTTTTCAAGCGTTTCATTCTTTAAATCTTTTGCAACAATCGACGTATTATGATCTCATGAATGTTGCGAAAATTATCTGCAATTTTTTTTTTAACTTGTACTTGATTGCTTGTCTTTTTTTGTTTCATCATGTAACGATGATTCACGATTTTTCCTTGTCGAGTGATATTTATTAGTTCATAAACATGCATCTACACATAATGAGAAAATATTCCATCTTTTTTCTACATTTGCTATTGCAATCATGAGCAGAACTAAATGATTTCACGCGTTGTACAGAAATGTTTTTATGTGTTGTTTTGAAAATAATTCATGGACATAGAATACAAAGTTTTAAAAATTACAAATATATAACTTTCTGTCAATACTGCAGAATTTGGATGATGTTTGAAAGAATTGTTATTTCTGTGATGCTCATGCTTAATTACGTACCTTTATGCCTTGTTTGTGTCACAATATAAAGAAAGGGAAAGTTGTTAAAAATTTAGGTTCTAATCTTTTATTTTCTTGAGAAACTTGCTGACTGATATGAATACCGGCGATATTTGTACTTATTAAGAATTTAGAAATTTTATAATTTCGAAAATACGCTGGCATTATTAAAGTGTTATGTTTCTTATGCTAGGACTGTATGATTTATAAAATAAGTTAAATAAGAGAAAGGAACCAAAATAGTTAATTAAATTTCTTATAAAATTTCTTTTAAAATTAATATTTTAAAAAGTATAAATTTTATGTAAATATTACTTTAACAGGTTATTTTGAATTTTAGAGATATAAACACAGAATATATGATATGCGAGGAAGCTTATTATTGTTCATTTTTATTTATACTATTAATTTTATATAAATCGTTAAGTAGAGATATTGATTCACCATGTTATGAAACAGAATTAATTCTTTTTTTAGCATTATGTGGAAATAATTTAAATTTTAAAGAAGTTCTAACACAGTTTAACTTATATGTGTATTAATTCGTATTTCTATGAATGAATATTTTTAATTTCAAAGATTAATTTCGTACAAAATATTTATAGTATATATAATATACTATAGAGTTATAATAAAAATATGAAATATCATACTACAAAAGTACAATAGCATGAAAGTGTAGATGATATTGGAAGTTAGATTATTGTTTCCTTTGTATTTTACTAGTACTTTTAATAGAACTCTTTCTAAAAGATTTAAATGTCCTTTACTTAAGGACCTATAAAATACAATAAATATTACATTATAAAATATAGTAATTTGATTATTAAATAATGAAACCCATTAACTTAATGTTCTTTATTCTTTGTCTGTATATATTATAGTATTTATTCAAACAGATTCAAGTATTACTATATATTATTACATAGAAATAAATTTTTAAAGTTCCTTTTCGTGGTAATGACCATTTATGCTTTATTTTACTTTATTTTAAATTATTATTAGATCATTTTTGTAACATCTGTGTGGTCAAGAAAAAAAGAGAAAACAAAAAAAAATCAACTTTAAGAAATTATTTGAAAGCATCTTTGCAATATTTTCGGTTAATAAATATTTTTAATTACTAATTCTTAACTTTACTACTTTCTCTTTTTAAAATATAACGAAAAATTAAAATAATATCAAAAAACAACAATATCAAATCAGAATTAAAATAATATAAAATATCTTTATTTTTTATTTATAAAAACTGAAAAATTTCAATGTTCATTTAATTTTTTATTTTATTTAACTTTTTAAATGATAGATATAGATCTGGTAATAAGATTTCTGTTCTTCGATTCTGAAAACAACAAAAGTTAAAGTATCAGAATACAATTTACAATAATCCTTCTCAATGTCTTTTTATAACTTTTTTATTTGAGTAAAAAGAAACAACCCTAAGTAATATGCACAAGTACAAAGATAGTGTACGAATCGAGTCTCAAGAAACTCCACGGATTCTCATTCAAAAATATAACCGGGAATCGTTTTCGTAGAATGGAAAACCGATCGACTTTGTACATCCTCGACTTTGGTTCAGGCATAAACGCTTCGAGGAGCTCTTAGGCTGATCTTCTTGCTCTGTACAGATTCACCGTTTCCTTTGCATCGATATTGTTCTCCTCGGGATGAGCAGCGATGTATTGGAGTCCCTTGAGAATCTCGGGTGGAATAGTTGGGATGTGACTACCCTGAGGTTGGAATCCGTTTTCGTTAGCCACGTAGGTCACTTGGACAATTTCACCGTTCGGCGCGGTGTAAGTGTAACTGCCTTGAGCTTCGCGAGATTCGGCCTTAGTGCCTGCGTAGTTAATATAGCCGACCTCCTGCGCCTGGATACCATTTGCCGTCTCGTAGCTATAGCTGTAGCTTCCGTCTGGATTTGGACCGTCCGCGCTTTGCCTCAGAATGGGAATAGGCGGGGTGCTAGGTGCATACACATCCAGAGAAGCGCCGGCTGCTACGGAAGCGAAGACGCACAAGATGATTGTCTGAAACGTAAGCATTTTGTTCAACTTTCATACGCCTTTCATTTTTTCAACTTGATTTGGGTGTTAAATTGGCGCAATTATAGATAAAGAAATTAACCTCTTGCACTCAAAGTTGCTGTAAATCTTTGCTATAAATTTTAGACGAGAAAACGTTCGATTGCAAAGGATTGATATAGTGAAAAAATGAACAATTGCAAATTCTTTTATTAATAGTAAGTAGATTAAATTTACATACTCTTTTGTTAATAATAAATAGATTAAATTTTTATTCAATCGCGTATAAGAATCGCATGAATTCTTATAAGAGTTCAATTTCATGTTTTTATCTTCTTTAGCTTTGTTTAATGTTCTCAATCATTTGATTTGGATTTTTCACTTAGTGCAACTACATTTGAAATCATAGATGTCCATATGCATCAAAGTACGCTCCAAAAGAATCGTATACATTGAATGTATAATTGTGGTGTAATAATCATAAGACAATATCTATTAAATACTCGCAAAACGAATATTATCTGTAGCTCTGATGACACACAACGTGTTTGTTATCGAAAATATCAAAAATAAATATTATATGTCAAGAAAATTGGATGTCATAAAATCTTACCCTTGTATCCATACTTACACGCTGTAAAATAATAACATTTTATAAGAAAAATGTGTTAAATTGACACAAGTAAATAAGTGGCATTGGAGCCACTTTACCTAATCAGACAGTGTGGAACCAGTTTCTATTCGGATCAGGAAACAGTCGGTTAATTCGAGAGTATCATTTATAGATGAAGCAATTTGGTTAATGTTTGCAATAAGTATTTTTGACAGAAAGAACGTGTAAAAAATGTTGCAAAACTAATTTTTGAGGGTTTATTATTTTTAGAGAAAAATCACAATCTATACATATCTACGGCCAAGAAAATTAAGATTTCCAAGATTTACGTGCTCATCAAAATTTCCAAAACTTTCAAGAATTTCTAAATATTGAGTTCTATTCGAAATTTTAACAATCTTGAAAAATATTGATTTGCTTTGAAATTGGGATTCGTATGTCCATTACTAACTGTAGTCTAACGCTCTATATAGGTGTTATTGCAGCTCAGTACTTATGACATAGCTTTTTAATTAAAATGTTCCGTTTCACATATTTTTCATTTTTTAAAATATGTTGAAAAACAGACCTTATAAAATATTTTAAATTAAATGAAGAAAAATAAAGATACTTCAATTTTTTTGATACTTTTATAATTAATTTTTAAGTTCTATGCAAGCAACTCAAGGTCATTGCAATTTCTTTTTTTGCAAAGATTATATTACTGTGTTAATGATAATTAATAAATTTTTATGCATTTTATAGAAAAGTGCAGTATTACATAGAATGCGCGTAATACGAAAAAATGCATAAAATGCATAATAATTTCTATGATATTTACATCGTAAAAGAATATTCGATCATAGTTTTATTTTTTCATTGCACTTCCAAAAACATGAATTTATATAAATTCACAGTCTAATAATTAATTAATGCGGGCAAATGTGCATCACAACGAATGTATAGAAAGAACGAAGTAATAGGCAATACTATAAATTTTAAAATTTGTGAAAAAAATTGTGATGTATATTAAAAATATGCAAGACTTAAAAATGTCAAGGTTTAACAATGTAAAAAATGATAAATAAAATATCTAGAAAAACGAGTTGATAGATAAAATTATAAAAAGTTTTGTGAAAAAATCGATGTATATTAAAAATATGTAGGAATTAAAAATGTCAAGGTAAAAATGGTAAGTGAAATGGAAATGAGAATTAAATTTCATATTTAAATTTTATAAGAAACAACTAAATTTAAAAAAAATTAATGAGATAAAAGAAATTGTTTTTTAAAAACTTTTTAATCTTTGGAACAATACTAGATTTATTAGAGTGACAAAAATTTGTTCAACTGTTAAAATATGTATGAATTTCAGAGTTTCAAACTTGAAGAATCCAATCTATTTCATGAACAGAATATATAATTATAGTTTGGAAGTTTCCTCGGGAATAAAGAATAAAAACAATGTACAATTTGCAGACCTAATGTATATCATATACAGTGATTAAAAATATGACTAATAATCACTGTAGTATGATATATAGATATAATGTAATACAAAAAATAATACTTAAATAAAATACTTAAATTTTTAGTTTTACAAAAGAATCATTTTTGAAATCAAACAAAAAGAATGATTTTGAAAATTTTAATTAATATATTGGTTTTTGATCATTAAAAAATTAATTTAAAAAAGTTTTTGATTTCAATAAACTTAACATTAATATTGTATAATTAATTGATAGTATTACTAATAGACGAATAACTAATACTATGAAAATTTTATAAATACTATTAAATATGTTTAGACATTTACTTATGATGTATTTCTTATACCTTGATTAGAACCTTAAAATAATTATTTACAAATTATCATGGAAAATAAACCCTATATTTCTCCTTCGTTAAATTTAAATAGGAAAAGAAGTAAGAAAATCGTAAATATATACATTTTAGTATTTGACTTGTGGAACCGATAACACTTTATCCAAACAAGAAATTCTAGGAATAAGCAGTATTCTTTATTCATATTATTCCTTCAACATTTTCGTACGTGTATTTTGGATGTGCTGCAATATTTCGATTATGCAATGAAATTGTTATCGAAATGACATGTTAAAATTTCTTCTTAAAATCTCATATCTATCGAGCACGCGTGGAGATGAAACTGAATACTATGTACCGGCACTATTATCGAACTCACCAATTGGTTCATGCTGATATTTCGGAGTTTTTGTTTGTAGCCTCGAAAGGAAAATTGTGGGTTCTTCCTGAGGGAACGCTGCACTGACTCGTAACGTGGGGCACTGGACCCCTTTATATATCCATCAGCTGAACATTCGGCGAATTTCTGGCAAACCGGTGCCTTATTTAATCCCCCTCCACCCCTTTCTCTCCCACTCTGTGAACAGGACACCTTCAAATTTGGCAGATGATCCAAACGCACAAACTGAGGATGACAAAGTAACTGCGCTATGATTCGAAACTAGTAAGATAAACCTTGTATCTTTTGGCTGTTCTCTCGCATAGAATATGTAGAATGACTGATAACATTGATAATCTTCTCAGAAAGACATTCAATCTAGTTGTCATTCAATATATTCCGAATGAAATTTTGACTTAGGCAGAATTCCATTTTGTATCATAAAATTTCATTATAAGTGCAAGGAAAAAAAAAGAAAGGAAGGGAAAAAAAAGAATCGCGATCATGATCGGTTAATAAAAACAAAATTAATTTTATATGAATCTGTATCCGTATCATCGATCAATTTGACCTCGTAAATTTTTCAGAGCGCATCTCCATATGGTGAAATATAATATAAACTTGCAGGTGTAAATTTCAGTTCATTTGTATACTTACGTAACGTTATATAACAGATCTGTAACCGCAATGTTTCAATATTTTAATGTTGTGAGACTTAAGAATTTGTAACTTACAGAATCTTCAATTCCGAAATTGGCCGATAAAATGCGAAATTTGTGTTACCTGTGATACATAAATTTCCTGCGAATTGATCGCTTGGACGTAATGGAAAAGAACGTTACTGTTTTTCTTTGACATATGGTTCCTTACGTCTGTGAGTACTACAATTTTTTGCAAAATTCATACTTTAAAGTGACAAAATAATTAATAAATTGATTATTAGATTGATACATTAGAATTGCCAAATTAAATTATTTAAAATACAAACAATTATTATTAATAAATATAATTAATAGAAATTGTTAACATAAATGCATTGTTGATATTGAAACGCATATCTTTATGCAGAATCGAATGAAATTGCATAATTTGTTATACATACATGATTTTCTAGAACTTTGATACGAATAACGCTGTAGAAGAAAAAAATGAAAATCGGAAATCGAAAAATACTAAAAATTATAATAGATTTTGTAATTTGATAAAGGATTTTATAATTCTTCTTATTATCTAAGAAATCCTTCTCCTTTATGTTAAAATATTAAGTTGATAACTTTGTAATACTTTTTTGTTTCTTAGAAGTATAGTTTTGTTTGCAATTTTTAAACTATGTTTATACAAATTGTAGTAAGTAAATTATAAAATAAGTTCTATAATAAGTAAGTAAAAAGTAGTAAACACATAGTAATTCTTTTCAATCTTTGATGAACACTATTTACGGAAATATTTGATAAATAAATATTATGACACAAGTATATTCGTATATGTTACATAGGTACATACATTTTTTTAAATTTTTTGTAACATATAAAAGTATTTTATTAAATTATACTTCTTAAGTATTAAAAATATTAAGACAATAATTTTATAATTTTACGTTATAAAGTTATGGATATATATTTTTATATGTACAATTATATTATATACACAATATTATATACTTGCATGCATGTATTTTATTATTTTTATATATAATAAAATAAAGTGATAAATATTATTAATTTATTTACTTTTGTTATTCTCAAAAGACATTATGCCTTATGTTTATAAATTAAATTCAAAAAATATAATTTAATACTATCATTATAATATTATAATATTATCAAAAATTATTATAATTTTATATCATTTCTTATCATTAGATTTTTACTATGTAACTCAAATAAAAATCTATAATATGCATTTTACATACCATGTACTTTCATCGTTATAATTTTTATTTTAACAAATCCAATGTATTTTTTCAAAATTTTGGTTTCAATAGTAATTTTACTATTGAATTGTTATTTTCAATTTAACAATATTAAATTTGAAGTAATAAACATAACTTATGAAATTCTATTATTTATTGGTCACAAGAATTCTAAGAAACATTTAGCGATTACAGAAATCGTTCGATAAACGAATAATAATAGCAGAATATATATTTTAAAATACGTTAGACAGTCGTGAAATACTTAATTATATCTTTCAACGATGTGTTGGACCTTTCCAGTCCAGACGAAAAAGGCTTCAGGCTACTTTCTAACCTTCGATCATATACGAATCTGCGCATCTTTCCACGAAATTCAGACGAATCTGAAAAGAATTCATAGAGAATATTCATAAGCGATCTCACATTATATGATCATAAAAATTGTAGTGTAATTCGTAACCTGTTGTCCTTGACATAGGAACAAACACCGGAAATCTGTCGAATAAAAATTTATTGGAGTTTATTTCTTTTTTATATATTTCACATCCCGAGAGGAGTCAAATTTTAATGTTCTTTTCTACGTCAAGAAAAATGAAATTACTTTTAACTTATAATTTCTATTTTTAATAATATAAAATATTTTATAAAATTATATATATATATATATATATATATATAGAGTGTAGAAAAAAATTATTTCTCATTTATATGATCACATACATAGCTGGTTTCTTTTATTTTTTTCAATATTTTCTTGTTTGCTCCTTTTTCCTTTCATTATTAAGAGAGCATCAGCTATACATGGCATAAGTCGCTTAAAATATTCCAAATTATATAATAACCAGTACATGGGGCTACAAATTGTTACATAATTTAAAGTATTCCAAGTAATTCACTAATTCCTTTATTGTCTTTTAAATAGTTCATTTATTAATTTTTAATTATGTTTGTCTGATATTCAAATTTTTTTACAATTATATGCAAAACATATAATACACATTAGAACATTATATTTATTTAACATTTAAATTTAATTTAATAAAATAATTTAATAAAAAATATATTTAAAATGAACTTGATGTTCCATATTTATCAAATATAATATCTTCTATAATATCTTCTAATATCAAATATAATATCTTCTGTCACAGAAAACAAAAAGAGTAGAAAGTTTTTAGTATTTTAATAAATAATAATTTTGTTTGCCTATATTTCAATAGTGTGCAATATAATTATCTCATTTAAATAATGTTATATTTATTTTTTATCCTTACGAATGTACTTAAGTGATTTTTGCAATCAAATGTATTTAATAGGTTATTGTCAATGGCAGTTTTGGCTTTTTTTGATGAAAAATGATCAGTCTTGATCTTAACAAACTAAATTATTTTACCGGTTATAATTAAAGTATCACAAAGTAACAGTAAAATAAATGGTCCAATTTGACTATATTTTGCTTCTGTTAAAAATGGAGAAACATTAAAAGATCATATAAACATAAATGTAAAAACTCTTCCTTCATATGATTTGCTTACTTTCTATTTATAATGAATGTTTCGTTTATAATTTATATCTATATGTAGTATAACAAATACATAATAAATGTTTATAATTTATACATTATATTATCATAGAAAATACATAATAAATATTTTTTTATAATTTATACATATAGTATAAATAGTTTATATATAAATATACATATTACATATAGATATACATATATATAAATGGTTTGTTAAAAACTTACTCGAAGAAATTGCTGAAGATAATTACAAAAGTATCGCTTTGCATCGAGAACTAAAAAATTCTATATTTCTATATTTATCATATGAAGGAATAATTTGGTCTTTCAGTGTTTGCAGGTTATTAATAGCATTATCGTATATTAAATTTTATAGATGTCCCCGTAACAAAAAACCCAAAGAAATTAAACCAGGAAACATTAAGAAACTGAATTGTTGCCACATCTAACAAAATTCGGGAAACATTAGTTTGTGAATGTCTCTGAGGTACCGATGTCTGTATCATTGCAGAAGGAAATCATTTATAAATTTTAAACCACTTTGTGAAAATTTTTACAAGTTCAAACGTATGTAGAAAAATTATGAAAACTGATTATTGATAACGAAATTTTCATGCTTGCTTTCATAAAACATTTTCTATAATAAAATTTATCACAAAAATATTTTCTGTTGTAATGTAAATGATAACAGCTACGATGGGAAAAAGTTTAATGGATAGTGCTAACTTGTTAAATTTAAATTCCGGAGAAACGACACTATTTCAATCTAACGGGATGCTTAAGAATATTTGATGAGTCATATCTATTGAAAAGATACACAATTTAAGTCACAGGGTATTTTTTTCTAGAGAATTAATAAAATATTATATTTTTATATTAAATAATATATTTAAAAAGAAAGAAAAGAATATTGCTTGTATTATTTACAATATAATTTATATATATTGTTCTTGTATATTTTGTGTATATATATATACTGTATTATGGTATTATGTGTATTGTGTATTTATATAATAATTTATAAATAATACTTATATTGTTTTTATTACAATTTACACCATTTACTAAGTGACAAATTTAATTGTACTTATGCAAATTATGTATTATATAACAGAATCGTTAGCATAATTATACAATCGTTAGCACACAAAGTAATTATTCATATGCTTATTCATATCCATATAATACTTCGTATGGAAGGAAGTCACAAGACGGTGATATGATAAATGGTTGAACCTCTTATCTTATAATTGTGATTGATGGTGAAATTACGGTATAGTTTGCAACATAAATTTACATATGTCAGAACGTGACGAACTCGTAATGTCTTAATTCCTCCAAAATTTAATTTAGCAATGATGATAGACCGATATGAGTGAAAAACTCCTTTTATATCCATCAATAGTACACGATTTAAAAAATTCTTAACAAATATAATCATTAAGATATTTTAGGATTGTGACTTTTCAGAATGGTGGTTACAATGTTATTTTCAGTATATTTCATTATTGCAGCTAAAACTTTGATAATTTTAAATAATTTTGTTCACAGTGTTAAATATAATTAAACATTTTGATGAAAACATATAATTCAAATAGTTTCTGAATAAATTGTGTAAACATATATGGGTGTCTTGATGATTGAAATAATTAATTAAAATTTGAAATAGAATAATTTAATGGTAAAGAAACTTTATGTGCAATTGTGTTAACAATTTTACTCAATAATAATGTTTTTAAATATCATTATGTAGTTATGTTTATTAAGTTGCATCTAATTTTAGTAAAGAAACATATACATATAATTTCTTATATTTAGAAATATTCTAAAAAAATAAAGAGACTTGAAGAAATCAAATGCAAGTTAGAAAATAATTTCAATATAAAAATGATGAAAAAACATATCATAAAAAATTTAAACTGTGATGATAATATGATAATGTATAATAATAAAAATTAAATATATAATAATTAGTTAATATCCAATATAAAATAATTTATAAAACTCCAAATTTTCAATAAAAAATGATTAATATCAAACTCGAAAAAGTTTAATGTACGTACTTAATGCAATTGTATTCAAAGAAATCTAAAATGTTAAAAACATTAAATATCAAGTATTTTCTCTCATCTTTTAGTTTTCTCGCAATTCAGGAATTTTTAAAGAATCAAAAATTCGGTTCTTTGAAAATATCTAAATTAGTTTACAGTTCGCAAAATCGTAGATACTTAATCTACACGCAATTTATTTGGCGTGAATAAAATTTTAAATCGCCGCTTTAAAATGTAAAAAAGAAACGTGATTTCGTGAAACGGTGGTATTGAAACATCGTTCATTTATTGCATTCAGTTATTAATTATTCCAATCAGTAACAACGGCGAACATCGCGACATGGTGAAAGTAATTTCACTTGTTATGCATTTAACATACAATTACAAAGGGGAGAAATAAGGAAGAACGAAACTGTAGGTATGACAGGACAAATTATATGGGGCAAATTACAAACTTATTAAAACAGTCACTCGTAACCCGGCACATGTTGCTCGATTATTAATAAATATGCTCGTCGTCTCCGAGACAATTTACGATGCACAATAATTAAAACGCCTTCGAACCCTCTCTACTGACACTTTGATTCTTTCCGGTTCCCCACATACACCGAGTACAGCATGCGCGTCCCGTGTTTGCCTTGCACGCAACGAAAGACGAAGAGGACGCCATAATTCGTACCAAGGAGGTCATCTCCCTAACCTGAATACTACGCGGTATTCTTACTTTCACAAGGTAAATGAGCCGAAGCTCCCTTTAGCTGGTTCAACGAAAGTTACGTAGTCAACGATTAAAGAATCGCATACGACGAGTTATGATAATTTATTACCTTCATTTTGCGGATCCACCTTCTACCAACAAGATCCCCGCCTTTATTATGGCTTAACGATCACGAGAAATTGTGTTCCCCGATGCTCTTATCAATTTTCAGCCGAACACTTAATTCTGAAAATGTACGTAGTATTTTTTCCCAGTTATGCACATACGTATGTATAATGCAGATTGAAAATGTATCGGTGTGTATGCAACAGAAAGTAGGATTACCATTTTACTGGAAAAAATGATTTAGATTGTTAGGATGTATTTTCGTCGAACGACGTGTTGCTTGAAATTTAAATAGATTTCTATGGATATTAATTAACACGTTGTTTGTTATGATGATTGGCAATTTTCATGTTTATAAATGAAAATGATTGAAATAAGATGAATGTCATCGGCAGAACATGTTGCACAAGTAGATAACAGTACTAAATGAAAAATATGCTTACAGTGCGATTTTATTCATGTAACATAACTAAAAAATTAAATATCCCATCGCATGTGAAATCTACAAATTTCGCTTTGTTATCAATGTATTAATAGATTGCGGATTTTTATATTTTTGCAAATACAATTAAAGACATGGAGCGTAAATAAAGATTTATTTCATCTTGCAAATATTTAAAAAAATATAATAATATTATATATAAATGTTATAATAATATATACATAAATATATTATATATAACAATAATAATATAAATACTCTACTCTAGATATTATAAAATAATAATTAAAAAATTATACATACAGTAAGTTAGTGAATTAAATATATGCATATACATTTTTATCAAATAAAATTCTTATTGCATCTTAACGTACTTTAAAAAAAATGATTTAATAATACAGATATTTGTATACAGCTTAATTAAGTTTAGTTATGGTCGACGTTCAAATCGCGTGTGTAAATGAAATTATAAAGCACTCCGGTTTCGCTCTAAAGAAAGTCATGGTCGTAGGTGGAATTCCTACGAAGGTTTCTTGTTCAAGTCACTTATAACATGCTGGGGGGATGACAGGAATATGAATTGGGATCCATTCACTTTTTCCTTAAAAGTTAGGTTCTCATAACTTCGTTTTCGTATTAACGTAATTCATAGCATATTTATCGCGATAAAGTTTAATAGCTTTAAATATTGTGAAAACAATTTAACAGAAATGTATTTCTTGTTTTTTTTTGTAGATAACTGTAATAACCACGTGTCCTATGAATCGTTAATTGACATTAAGGAAAAAATCGAAACTGAACATTAAGACGACAGATTTCCTATTTCGAAACTTTTGTAGATGTTACAGAATTACTTTCTTACAATTATTGAATGTTTTTGTAGTTTTATCTATTTTATGACGTAAGCTATTATAATGATCGAATATAATTATAAGAAGAAGATTAAAATATAATTAATTATTTTGATAATTGCTTTTGGAAACGGTAGGTTTTATAAGAATTACACGTTCAATAAATAATATTTAATGATGGCAATGATATTAATATTACGAGAGTAATTTATAAAATAGATACTAAAGAGATAAATATTAGTATTATCAGATTAATATTAGTATTAATATCTGTATAAGTCTTTTGGTGTTAGGTTACGGTGGTCACATATGTATATCAATCATTCTAAAAATTTCAATAATGATATATTTATGTAAAATTACCCTGCAGAGTTTTCAGCCATTTAATTATTACATTAGTTATTCTTTTCATCAATATTTTTTCATTAACTGTATATGTCAAGATTAAATGAAAAAGATTCATTTAAATTGTATTTTATATTACAATAATTTATGTGTCCAAATACTTATTCACGTGTATATATAATTTTGTAGCAATTCGCTGTATCTTTAATTCCATTACCACTGTATAAGTCGCGCATTGCTGACCGAATTAGGTAATTCGATTATCATGTAACTTTTGAGTGTTTTGTTCTTGAAAAATATTTGCTGTAGGAACAATTGCACGAACGAAGTTTAAATTTTATATGGTAATTTTTTAGGACCAAAAATTTGAAAACAAGAAGTGAACAAGAAAGTATGAACGAATTCTATTAACTTCTATAAAATCTTTAACTTGCATAATTATATGTATTTTCGTTCGTAATTTTCAAATATATATTTATTTAATTTGATATTCATATAAGTTTTACTTAATTACAGATGATATTGAAAATAAAAATTTTGCCATGAATAAACAAAATTACATCCATATAACATGAATATTATTTCTATTTAGTGAGACAACTATATTGATGTAACAAATGTCAAATTTATAATAGAAGAAACAAAGTAGAACATGTTTAGTATGAATTAAAATTAACAAAAATAATTGAGAAAATATAAATTTCAATTACTTTAACAATTTCTTGTAATTTTTGGAATATCGGAACACTTTAAGATCTCTCTCTTGCTTAATTTCGAAAAAATGTTCCGACTCAATTTTCGACGGACCCCTTTGTTATTTGCAACCAGATTTAATTTTCTGTCTTACCGACAGTAAAACGAAGATTGGCGAACAATTATACACATAAACTGGTAGATGACTCAAAAGGATATTTCCGAACGACCACTCTCGAGACAAGGAAGCAAAAGGTATTGATTAATAACCAAGTAAAAGTCGACGAAGATGGCTTGTAAATTTTATACAACATTCGTGATCAAGTCTCCGATATGAAACAGAAAAAAAAAAGAAAAGGAAAGGAACAAGTCGTAAATCTTTATAAACACGACGAAATAGATAAGAAGATGGAGTTACATCACATGCTAATAAAATTAATTATCAATCAAATCGCTTCGAAGGGTCAAATTCCAGAATCCGAATGGCCAAACATCGGAGGATGACCTATTGCCAAATTTGACGCGTCCGAACGTCGTGTGTCCTAGGCGTATTCGCGTAACCTTAGAAAAAGAAATCCGATAGCCGTGGGTTATAAGAATATATACCGGTGTGTTCACAACTGTTACGCGTGATCCTTTGGCTCTCTCTTTCATCCTTTTTCTCGGGCAGAGATTTATTGCCAAATTACCGGACCATAAGACGATATATGCATTTGTATGCATACACGTAGGCGTAACACGAAAGAGAAATGAAGTTTCGCGCGTTTAACAGCGAAATTTGAAAAGCAAACAATTATTTAACTATGTCACTGTGCCTTTTACGAGTCGTTGCGAGAGGCGCAGAGTTCACGCTTTCGTTTAAATCCGACGGATCAGTCGCGAATTATAAAATCACAATCAGTAGACAAAGACGAGAAATTTTAATGAAGAACGTTTACTTTCGATCATTTAGAATCTGATTTTAAGATAACATCTTTGTGACAGCACATTCTGATGTAATAATTTGAAGGAAGCTTTTATTGAGAAGAAAAAGGGATATTTAGAAAAAGATGACAATCGTCGAGTAAAAACATAAAAATATGAAAAATTTAAATAATTGATACGATAAAGTTATAACTAATTTTTACTGTTCTGTTTGTTTTTTGTTACAATTTGATTGGAAGCAAGAACAAAAACTTTAAAAATTAATATATCAATATTGAATTATGAAAAATAGCATTTACCATGTATGACATGTAAACGAATTTCTTATAATACTATGAGTAATTTAATGTTGAATGTGATATGATTATATAATTAATAGAGATGACATAAAATTCATGGAAAAAAATAGCACTGAGATGTCATTGAATTACATTTCATTACAATTTTACTTATACTTTTAGCAAGTAAATTATTAAATAAAGATACGTTATTTAAAACATAGTATAAAGTACTAAAAAGTACTAAATAGAAATAAATTTTTTGAAAAAGTATGTAAATTATAAAATGAAATGAATTAAGTAAAGAAGACATAAAAGAAATAGAAGAAATAAAATAAAAATGCTAAATAAATGTAATATACATATTTAAAAATAAAAAATAATTTTAAAAAAATAAATTTTTCGTATTAATTGGCGATTAATCACAATTTTTTTAAAATTTCTATAAAAAAAACTACTGCAGTCTGGCGAGTTTTGTCAATAAATCATCATATTGTAAAAAATATGACATAAATGTCTATACTGCAGATTTTTATACATTTACAGTAAATTTGAAAGTGCAAAATTGCACGTAATATGAAAAAATATATAAAACATTTCAACGTAAAATAATTTTCTGAAATAGAATTTTCAACTTTCTGAATGCTCACTTGATCAGAGTTGCCAGAAATCTAAAAGTTTAACATTCAGTTGCATGTAACGAATTAAGAATGTATCCATCTTTAAACATATATTCTAACACGTTATCCTCTTTGAGGTAAGTTAATTATTTTAAGCTATGTGATACATTAATACTAGAGATTAATTATTTTAAGCTGTGTGAAACACTCGAGATATGAATTACATTAACAGTGATATGAATTTATATAAAAATTCGTATATTTATAAATGCTTCAATATCGTGCTTCAAATTTTGGAAACGTGCCAAAAAGTTGTCATATAGTTGAGAGAGAGAGAAAAAAGCGATACCAACACTGTATGCTGATAGCTAAATACCGTTATATCACAGTATGTGGCTGTATAAAATTTATCAAGCAGTTGACGTATATTTCCGACATCAGAAAGAATTTGGCAGTGATCCTTCTGTCACAATGAAGATAAATTAGCTCATGTATTCGGTTCACGTGCTTTGGCCAAGGCTCCAGAGATTTGTTACACGGCTGAATTTATAACACACGCAAAATACGAAAATTCGTACAAAGGGACCACCGGGTCAATGAAAGCATCGAAAATGAATTCCATATTTGGAAGGCTTTTTGCGGACTCTGTCTGACATGTGAACGCATTTAAAAGTATGACATCCCGCTGTTCTTTCTTATCATTTCAATCTATGACGAATTTCGAGATGTTCATTGAAACGTTGCTAATAAAAATAAGATATCTTTATTACAAAGAAGAATAATTACTGGTGACGTTATTAACCTAATTATTTTATGCATTTATAAGAAATTCGAAAGTGAAAATTTGCACAGAAAACACATAATACGAAAAAATGTATAAAGTGTTCAAAGTGCTTAATACGTGAAACAATTCTTTTCGGTAGTTCTAATTTATTAATTCCATTTCCAAAGATATGAATTTACATAAAAATCTGGCAATGATAAATCTAACGATAATAATAAATAGGTATTATCAATAAAATGAGATAAATTTGAGATTTTACAAATATCTGTGCAGTTTGCAAATTTTGTGCAATTTAATATTTTTAAATTTCGTATAAATACACAAAAATCTATAGTCGTCTCATAAATTATTGATGTTTAAATTTACAACTTGTTCAGTAACAATTTTGACACTTCTATTATTTAAAAAAAAACGGTAATTTAACTTAACTTTATTACTTTTATAGAGTATTTATCTTATAGTTTGAGTGCGTTTATGCGAGAAATAAAACCATTCGAATCTTTTGTTAAAAAATAGAAATTTTATGTCATAAAACTAACATTTAACGATTATGAAATACGTAATTGAAAAATTTTTCAAATATTTTCATATATATTTTTCGTTATCGTATGGATGATGAGATGCTTTCCAATGATGCGATATTTGAGATAAAAATTTCAAGAATAACATACAACTAAAAACATTTCATTGATTGAATACAACAATTAGACATCAATAATTAATATCTACTTAACTCTACTCTTGCTCTACATAAATCATAGGGACACGTATCAATGCTTTCAAAAATATCAGAAGGACAATCACACTTTAAAAAGTAACGCCTATTCTTTTAATTTCCAGCTTGCGAACATAATATTTTATGAGGATATTTCTTAGAAAAGTCTGAAATATTTCGTATTTTTTTTCTTTTCCAAGTTAACTATCTAAATTATACTCACGTAACACAGTGGTTGCAAACTTTCTTCAAGCCGTCGTAAATATGAATTTTTTTCCCAAGAGGACTCATGAACATGTCGCAGAGACACGGTGTTGTACGCTGACAAGACATCGCGCATCTGTACTGTGGTCAGCACTCTGGTTGCCCCTCTATTAGACCCCTGTCTGAAAATTTCGTAATATTTACCAGTGTCTAAGCCTCGGTCAGAAATCTATCAATGAGAGAGAGGTCCTCGCACCTCGCAAGGTTTCGGCAGCACTATATAAACGCGTCCATTAGACTAGCTCTTTACAACCAGAAAACAACTCCGATCAACATGAACACTTTGGTGAGTTCCGTACGATATCTGTCCGAACTATCGCTGAAATCATGTTAACTTGTTTTACAAACTTCATTACTTTCTCATATTGAACGTCTTATTTCATAAGAGTTCTCTTCTCGCCTATTATTCAACTGACAAATTTAACAACTGTGACATTAAAATAACGTTGGCACTACGATCTTGAAAGGTGAATTTTTTTTCTTTTGCAGTTGAAATCGATGAGTATAGATAATTTGTGTTAACCCAAATGTAATTTATTTTTGATACATTGGTTTTTAAACATTTTTTTTTTATTTGAACAATATAATACCCTTTATATGATAGTTTTATAGTTTATAGGATTTTTATTCGGTACCGTGAGAGGAATGATTTTAGAAAATGAAAAAACCTAATTGTTTTCTACAAATTATTTTCCAAAATAATTCATTAATGGTATATTTATTTAACGTTATTCAAATTACGTATTATTTGAGATACTTGTATTTTAAATTGAAAAATCCCAATGTAAATATTTCATAAAGAATGCCTATCGTTGAAACATTATATCATGAAGTATAGTTAAGGAAAACTTTGAAAATTATACGAAACTTTAAAATTATACGATAATATACATTATTATAATTTATTGTAAAACTTTTCCGCAATACAAATGTTTCATTTACTATTAGATGTTTCTGATATCATCAACAAACTTTTATTATTTCAGCAAAATATTACTTGTCCAATTAGTAAAGTACTATATCATACTAATAAAATATTATTATAATTATGTGATTAATTAAACACAAAAGAAATAATTCACAATTAATTAAAATTAGATTTAATCTTACAATCATATCAATTATATACTAATTTTATAAATTGAAAGTTAAACTAATCGTACGTATTGTTGCAGTATAAAAATCGACTGTTCTTCGCGTGTAACAAATTTATTTCATCGTTATATGTACTACTATACGATCCATGCACAAACATCTATTCCCAAAGTCCAAAAATTTATTTCACAGACGTTCATTTGACAAAATCATATAATTATACAATTGACACGCAACAGAATCACAATAAAAATTTGTGTTTCAGTCATACGCTGTCTTCGCCGTCATTGCGGTTTCCGCTTACGCCGCGCCAGTGGACAATAGCACACCAGTGCCAATTCTGGCGTATACCGCCGATGGACCCAATCCGGATGGCTCGTACAACTTCAACTACGAGACTGGAAACGGCATTAAGGCGGAGGAACACGGTCAACTGAAGCAACTGAACGAGACAAATTCAGTGATCATCGTTCAAGGATCCTACAGTTATTCGGATGCTGACGGAGCTCCTGTTGCCTTGAGCTACGTCGCTGACGAGAATGGTTTCCAGCCAAAGGGCGAACACCTTCCAACCCCTCATCCGGTACCAGCTGGAATTCTAAGAGCCTTGGAATACATCGCTGCACACCCCGAGCAAGACAATGCGCGTTGATCGCGACACCACGCTGATCCTACAGTAGAAATAGGACGTAATTGACGCGACGATGAGTCAAGTGCGAACGTTTCAAGACTCATCGTGATGCAGTATATTTTTATAGACTCGTTTTGCCCACTTTCTCCGTTTTCATCATCGAACAACGTCCGCCAGGACGTCTTACAGCAATTCTAAACAGTAGTCACAACTGTAACACAAAATCACCACGATCACCAATTATGATTTAAGCATCGACATACAGTGCAACATTTGTGTAAAATACATTGGTCTTAATTTTGAAATAAATGTTTAACTGTTTAAGTTGAAGAACTTGCGTTTTCTCTTTCGAAAGAAATAGCTTTTCTTGTGACAATTGCCCTTGCTTTTGTAATAATTCTTTCCTTCCGATTTCGACATTTTCTCCTAAGTAAATGTGTAATTCAAGAAATTCGATCTTTAACAAATTTCAATTATGAAATAAATGTTTAGATAATGAAGTTAAACTTTGATTTATAACACTTCTTTGTCTTTTCCAATTTTCTGCACTTTTCCTAAGTAAATATATAATCTAGAATATTCGATCTTTAACAAATTCCAATTATGGAATAAATCTTTGAGTACTAAAGTGAAATGTGTATCCTTTCTCGTAAAATTCTTAGCCTTTCTTGTTAGTAACAATTCTCATTTAATAAATCTTTGTTCTTTTCAAGCATTTCGTAAATAGGCAATTTGAAAAATGTGACCTTCTACAAATTGTACGAGAAACAAATATCTTTTATAATATTTGGTTTTAAATTGACAGAAAATCTTTTATTATTGTATTATTTATTTCTTCATTACGAAAACATTAACTCGATGATTTTAGGGTATAGAATATCTATAGTGATTTATACTTATTCTTTCTTACAATTTTAATCTTCTTAAGTCAAAGCTAAAGAAGAGATCATAGAAAAGTTTCAATTTAATTTTTAAGTTGGAAAATAAATAACGTTAATAACGTAACTTCATCTAATTTGTATTTTGATTCTTTTTTATTAAAAATAATTGATGATCGTATAAGTTATGATATAGTTAAGACGAAGTAACTTAATTCAAATTTAATGCGAATTATTGCAGTCATCAAAATTAAAGTTATTCATGTTAATCATTATTTCTTATTAATCACTTTTTTATTTAGTATATCTTTAACATTGCTTACAAACAATTTCATTTAAAGAATATATGTTTGATTTTCTCTTTCATCGATTATCGTTCTTCATTATTTATTGTTCATTCATATCAATTTTCACTGTTAATTGATTTTGTACGAAGATATATAATAGGATTCACATCAATCAACTTTTATTAGGCTGAGAAAGCTAATCTCATATTATGTATGTACATCAAATTTTGTAATACATAATGCGCCGCTTCTGTATCGTGGAACAATACAGCATAATTGCATAATTGGATGATAAATTACGCTTGTGTTTAGACACATGGGTTTGATTATTCATGCAGATTAGTCAGATGTTTCTTCAAGAAACTGATTAATGTTTCTTACACTGTATAAAAACGTTATTTATAGACAAAGCTGAACATATAGAAATTAATCATTGAAAAAATGAAGATTCTTGAAAATATAGATATTATTTCTTTTTGTGCATACTCTTCTGTCTCTAATGATTAGTCAGTTTAATATAAGTTTACATGCTCTAACTTTATTTCAATTTTATTTAGTTTATCACTAATAATTCATATTGTACATACATGACGTAGTTCACGAAGATATTCAAGAATAAATATTCAAAATTTTTGCATAATTCTTTAAAACACTATTTAATTTCTTATTTGCACATTATCTTCGTAATGAGATGAGATACTAACATTATGAATAAATTTTCGTTTATTATATTTTCTTATTTTATGAATTAGAGAATCTTTTATTTTTTTCAGCCAACTTATGTTTTCGAACTTCCAATAATTATAATTGAAGAATTAATAAAATTTCATTCGTTTAAATATATTTTCAATTTATCAAGTATGAAGAAATCAGTGAATGAATAAATATCTTTAAAAAAGTTACTATCTGCAGCAAGTGGTAAAAATATTATGAAAAAGTTTTTCTGTCTACTTCTTTTTCCTTTAAATTATAAATTTAATGTTATATAAATTGCATGAAATTACTATTACTCGTAGAATATATACTAATATATATAATAATAAATTAAAAACTGTTAAGATGGAAGTTAATGTCTTTTAAATATTTCAAGGTTTGATGTACTGCTTTAGTGCTGCTTAAGTTGTTTTTTAATGCTACCGATGTCTAAAGTATAAAACTTGTACGAGGGAAATTAAATTGCCTGAGATAGGAAAAAGTTTTTCACACAATAAAGGACACGAATTTTTATTTAAACATTCTGACAGAAAATTATTTTAGAAATGCTTCGTTACAAATCTATAAAATTTTTATAAAAGAAATTAATTGTAAATTAATCAGTTAGTTACTTTGGTTATTCTAGATTTAAATAAGATATAAATGCTGCTCGACCCAATGGATTGAAAATTTGGAACATTGCAATATGATGTATTACAAACATACTTTCTTTTTCGTTAGATAACACAATATTGTAAGCGTAATAAAAAAATATTATAGATTTATTTAATAGAATGTTTGATTAGTTGTTGCGTCGCAATATAGTATAATGATCAAAATTCGTTCCGAATTATTGACAACGACCCTGTAAGTTTAGATTTATAGTTCTACACAGTCCGCACTTAATCATTTTGATTACTTTAGTATCTCGAATACTCACTTTCAGTTTATATTGATTTATAAATACTCGTAGTTCTTAATCATACAGATTGTTAAAATACAGTAATGTATTACCTTGAAATTTATATTCAATTAATATTGGTTTATAAATACTCAAATAGTTCTCAATCATTTACATATTATTAAAATATAATTAAACTTCTATAGTAAAGTTTATCGAGGGATAAATAATTTATAATAGAAGCTCACTAATTCTTTCGCTTACTAGTAACATTTAATAAGAATTAATAAAAATTCAGGTTTAAATAAGTGAATTTAATTGATAAAAATTCATTTAATCAAGTATCAACTAAAATTTGCTTCGAATAAATGGAGTTTATTTAAACGGAATTCTATTATATATTATTTTAAATATATTAAAGATTTCTAAAGTGAATTTCTAAAATAGCAGATTTAAATTTAAACAAGGAAAATTCTTATATAATTCTATATGTAAGAAATATTGCATATATTTCTCATTCTTGATTCATTCATTCTTATTTCTTATTTAACCACTACATTGAACGGAAAGTCGATTATTATGTTATATTTCTGTTATGACTTCTTAATTAAACGTTTATCATGTTTTAAAATTACATTATGAGTATTTTTATTCATAAAATATTCTAGCGTAGTCATTTGTCAGAAGAAAAACTCGTATCTCATACATCAAATAGAAATAAACAATTATTATCTGTTGGTAATCAAACTGTGATGTAATTTTATGTGTTTTTCCTCATTTTCTAGAATTGTTTGTCACATTCCTATCGATCTAACGATTTCATTGATGATTCACGATTTGAATCACACAAAACGGCGTAATGTAATGAAAAATTTGTACTACGAATATTAAAATTGGCTAAAATTGGATGATCGAGAGATAACAAATGTAACAAGAAAAAAATTTAATTCTGTTACACGTAATAAATAAGATTTTTATGACAATATTCGAAATATACTGAATAAATGACGTAATAATTTTCAAAAAATTTCATTTATTTCCTATTAATTTTTCAGATTTAAAATGAAATACATAACTGAATATCGATAACGATGAAAAGTTATTGATAATTTAGACTTTTACAACCTTTTTACAAAAAATTATGTAACAATCCATTTAATTCCATTTTGAAGAATGAAGCCTATACTTTGACAGTTCTGAGTTCATTTATTTTCAAAGATAATATTACGTCATATAACGACTAGAAAAATAAGGATACCTTTTTCTTAAAAATTGTAAATTGTCAAACATCTTTAAAAACATTAAAAATTTTTTTTATAAACAGATCCACTATAAAAGATCGAATTTTCTTTTGATAACGATCCTTGAAATTTTAAACTTGCTGTACGATTTTCTTTTTTCGCTATTTTATTCAACTTTAAACTTTGAACTTTTATAGGATTAAATGACAAAATGTTAACTGCAATTTCTTGATTTCTTGTTGTTTAATTACATAAGGGAGAAAAATATCGTACAGGAAGATCTAAAGGAACTCTGTGAAATATGACTTCGATCGTCAAAACGATGTTGAATATTCACAAAAAATTTTTTACAATATTTTTAGAAATATTTGAATTTTTACAATTTTCGAAAAAAATATCCCATTTGTTAGATAAAGTAGAAACATCTTCGAAAAAACGAATCTAGAATTATTAAAATGGATTGTTATATGATTTTTTTTCTCACAAAGTTACCGACAATTGTTCTTCCTTCAGTTCTCTGATTTCTGTATAAATATGAATCTGATATTTTTCAATAGCAAAATTTGTATGTCGAAAACTTAAATTGAAATGCATTTGACGTAGTCAGTTTGTTTTCCGTTTTCGTAACTGTTGTTTTCCCAATTAAATAAGTTTGTATATCTCAATGTACTGAACAAAGGATGAACGAGAAATAAAAATGAAGGAAACCGAGGATCCATCCAAGAGATACACGGTTACATTTTACGGACCTGTTCAATGTACGAGGCTGATGACGTCATTAACCATTGACCGACATCAGTTCAGAGTTGTCACACATTACGCATAAAATGACAGTGATGCATAGCTGGACAGGAGAAAAGGCGAGTTCCACGAGAGTCGTGCGTGTTTCGCGTGACGCTCGTTATTCACTAGAATTATAATTAATATGGTCATGGTTGGAACGAACTTGTTGGACATGATGCGAGAAAGGGAATCGAACAAATGTAGAGATTGAAATTCTTTTTGAGGATTATTTCCCACAGTGATTATGTTACACACAAAAATTACCGGAGTGTGATAGTTTATGTTAACTAAATTTTTTTTTTGGTACGTCGTCTTAATTTTAAGAAGTTAGAAACTTCCGAAAAGATTTCCTATAAAGTATTTACTGAGATCAAACAGATGTTTTTTAACCCTACTATGATTTTTTAATTTTTGTGAACATGTTTCAAACATGCTTTGCTCTCATTTCAATAAGCATAAAAAAAAAATATGAATATCTAACTTATCGTCAATATAATCATTAAAATTTAGAATAAGTTTCAATTATATATTTTTATATATGTAATTAAAACGAATAATTTAGAATAAGTTTAAAATAAGTTAAGTTCTATAATTTAGAATAAGTTTAGAATAAGTTTTAATTACATTTTAAATTTATTTACGGTCAGATACTTTTTAAGATTATTTATCTGTCGATAAGATAAATAATATATTATAATAAATTATTATAAATGAAATATGACGCGCAATTAATGTTACTGAAAGTTACGTATTGCAATTTTCAATTTATTTTTTAGAGGAAAATAATGAATTGCAAGGATGATCTAGCTATGAGAGAAAGAATTGGTATATTTATATATTTTTGTGGTAAAGAATATTTTCTGAAAGTTCTATTTTCTAAATGATTCCTTTAGAACCATCCATTTTCTAATTTGTATAACGAATTATTAATTTATTAGTATATAATTCGTATATTTATAGATTAAAAACAGGTACACCGTATAATCTTTTAATAAACTAAAATACAAAAATGATGAAGATATGTCAATATTCAAAACATTTACAAAAAAGTTTCAATAGTTTGAAACGGCGTTCAAAAAGTTAGGTAATTTGGCAGACACAAAAAATACTAAATGTCAAAACATGCTTAAATATCAAAAGATCAGACAATTTTCTTGATATCCATTCAGGTGCGTGCGTTTTTATATCAGAAAATTTTCTCTATTATCTAAAAATTGTATTGTTGAATGGGAGATTGAGGAGATTTCAGAATGTTTAGGTCCTTTTCGAGTAGAATGCATATTAATATTCCATATTTAAAAAAAAAAGAAATATATAACTCATTGTACTAATGAGTCATAAGAAGAAATATTAAATTTTTTAACTTTGGTATATGTATATAAGAAAAATCTAATTTTTTAATATAAATGATATTAACCGAATACTTTTGTCTTTTCATTAGTTTGAATATGAAAAGCACTACTATTTATTAAATTAAATTGTTTATTTCCTGACAGATTCAGGTAAATAAAGTATATTATTTATTGTAGTTACAAAATGTTATGTACTGTAATTCTCATCTGAAAACTTTGTATAAGTAACAAGTAGTTAAGTAAACAATATTTAAATAAAATAATCTTATAATCTTCGTAACTACTTGGACAATGTCCTTGGAATTAATGTATTCGTTAGCTATTTTCCATGTTTAATATATCGTCGATTAAATCATCAATCTGTTAACTATGAATATGGCTACTGCATGGTAGGTGTTCGTGGAATTAATCGATGAGAATGGTACGAAATTATTTCTGCAGATGACTGTTTTATTTGCAATAAATGTTTTATAACACTCGTAAAAGAGAGGATATTTTCACTTATATATATACAATATTCATTAAAATTGCTGTTAACAAAGAAAAAATACCATAAAGTGAAAGTTAAATTAACGAGATAGAATTTTTTTTATAATGAAAATATATGAAACACACATTTTTCTCATACTATATTCTGTTCCTCCAGTTTGACAATAATGATACTGTGTAAAATGTTTCATTTGTAATTTTAATGTAACATTATTAATTTTAAGTAAAATTACTATAAAAGTGCATATAAAAGCTAATGTGTAAATTATAACTTATAAATATAGAATTTTTATAAAACAAATACTTAACTCGCTATAATCAAAATTTCATTTACTCGTAGAAGGAAATTATTAGTTACTTTAATCGATTATTAGTTACTTTAATATCCAATAACAATTAATTGTTATAAACAAATCATTCAAAATTTTTGTAGTGGCGTGTAGATAAAATATAACAGTGATGCAATGGGTGTATAAAATGAAATAAATGTATGGGCATATAGCTCATATAATTTTTAAAGTTATACGACAGCTATAGGTAGCAAAAAGCATTTAAATGAAGACTGAAGAAATGCGTTTAAAATGCGGAAATACACTGTCCAAGTCTTACATTGTAACTGGGATCAACAGTTGTATAAAGATGGAAAAGTTTGATTGGAGAACAGGAATTTATTTACACTTGGATGCATTTCTTATTGATAACGTAACTTTACATATAATGGAAGTGACAAGGCTTTAGAATAGTGGTAAGGCAATAAGTTGCTAACGAAATTTTAAAAGATTATGCAAAATCAACTTTATACTTTGAATTTGTTAATGACAACATTTGAAGATAAATATTATCAAATAAAGTCAAACTTTTAAATATTTAAAACAGAAAGGGAAAAGTATTAGATATTTTCTTTTCTTAATCTACTTATTTAATAGTGAAATCACACTATTTCTAAAATATTGATTATGTTTTCTATATTTGTAGAATATTAAAACACCTTTGAAAATCTATATAGAATAAAGCAAACAAAATTTGTTTCGATCATAACTACATTTGGTAAGAATAAAAACTCATTTTGTAGACTTTAATATATCTAAGAAATATCGTTTCCTTTCCAGAATCTGTATAACTTTAATCAATAAATAAATTAATGTCTATAAAATGTTTCGAATGTTTGTTTCTCTTTAAATATTTCAAATTTGATAAATATATGTAGATTTCTGTGTCTTTGTACAATATCAAAGGTGGAATTTTAGAGACTCTACTGATTTTCTACATACTCTTTTTAATATTTAGAATAAAAAATTTATTAATATGATTTAAAATAAAACTGATATAGCAGGCCACTTAATTTTGCTATATTCATATAATAACGAAGAAGAATTATTAATGTTCCATATTTAAATGTTCTGATGTAAATTAGAAAATCAAGAGTCTCATATATTTTAACTCGGTATTTATGTTCTAAAAACGATAACTCGGATCAAAGTTGCTACATTATGTGATATATGCAAAAAATAATTGTAGAGCATGAATTCATTTAAATATTGGTAATTATTGTTCTATAAATGACATAAAAAGTGATTCGAAATAAAGATCATTGTTAAAATTGGATATTTAGAACTGCTGACATTTGAAATATAGAACGTACACCAAAATAGTTAAAATCAACCATGAATGAAACAAAGTATATGAGTTTCTTGATTTAGCGAATTAAGTCTCTTTCTTAATACAAAAACTGGACTTTCGTGTAATACTTTATAACAAATTAAAAATGGAATGTAATTGTACTGTAAAGAAATGAAAAACCAGTAATTATGACATGAAGGAATAAAAAAATAGTAATTATTATCAGTATAATTATTATATTATTATAATAGCATAATTTGAAAGAAATCCACATCTTTCAATAATAAATTGATTGATAAACGATAAAGTAACGAATACTCAAGTGTCAATATTTACTTAGAATATAAAAATTGAGCCTCATCCTTTTATTGACATAAAAGTAGTCAAATTAAATTGATAAATGAAAAAAGTATTTCTAATACTTCATTATTTCTATGATAAATTCATTTTTTCTGAACTTGCACTACTCGTCAATTAGGGGGTTTATATAATACAAAAGAAAGGAGCTATTATATTATGTAACTATACCCTTAAATATATGTTATAACAAGTTTATGAAAATTTTCTGAAAGATAAAGAATTGGTCATTTCGATTATCCTAATTCTGCTAATTTTAGAATACAACCAAAAGTGCAACAATCAAATTTCAACCTCTGATAGTAAATCACGATGGTAAATATTTATAATCAAAGGACGAATTGTCTATCCATCGATTGGGAAGCTCTGTTATTATAGATAACGATAACAATCAATGAATCAATGAATAGACAATAGACAGTATTCGCAATCAATGAATAGACGGTTCGCCCTTCGATTACAATCGCCACAGTACAATTCATCTATTAACGATCGATTTTGTTTCCTTGACACACACATTCCTCGTAGAAATTCGCCATCGAAGCTTATGGAGTCGTGGATTAAGAATATCTTTGCACGAATCTCCAGTCGTCTGTAACACGTTGAACACGGAATGGGAGAGTCGAAATATCTAATCGGCACGGCGATCATACTGTATCCTCTTCGTGGCTAGGGGTCGCATCATTGCACGGACAGGATAGTCCCAAAGGTCGTACAACAAGCTGGATGGCCAGATTGCACAACCGCAACTAGACCAGCAAATCTAATTGCTCGGATCAAGCGAGCTGTTCGATCGTAGCTAAAACACACAACGATGGAGAAAGTCTTCTGTTTATTCGTGATTCTTCGCATGCTTGAAATGCGGCCCGTTCTTCGCTTCCTTGTCACGACATTCGCGGAATTCTACTGACAAGAAGAGATCGCTGTGATGGCATCGTAGATTTCAAGTGATTTATGTCGAATTTTTGTGCTCTGATCACAATGATTTGAAAGCTAATCGGCTGTGACAGCTAATTAAACGAGAAGGCTGTCTCACAATGACATGTTAATAATTTTGAACATGAAAAGTATCAGAAGCTACACTGAACGGTAGAAATAAATTTTTCTCAAGGCCATTCTTTTTACGAGATATCAAGGTCAGTAATATCAGTAACTTTTTAAATGGAACCGTATATTTTTCTTTCGACATCCTTACAGGCTATTAAAAAGCAAAAACTGATGATCTTGAAATCTTGTAGAAAATGATTTACAATATTAAATGAAATGTGCAAGTTCATTTGTCGCTTGGATTATTAATCTCTTGGATATAACTATTCCTTTATTTCAGGATCATTTATTTTGTACGTGTTAACATATTTGCTAAAAATTATTATATAATATATAATAATATTATATAATAAAAAAATAGTATGTTAATATAATAAAAAATAGTATATTAATGTAGTAAAGAAAGTTGAAGTTAAAGGTAAAGAAAAACCAATCTAACAGGAATTTATTTGTTAATTTTCAATTTCGTGATCATAGAAGTTTCTGAGTTAATAGAAAATTTATAATTTTCTAGATTTATTCAACATCGAATCAATCATTCTCTGATATTAATTTTAGAGATTTTGTTCGAATAAACTATTATATAATTCGTATGAAATTAGGAAAAATCACCATTTTGGTATTTTTGAATTCATTTGACGTATACGATGCTTTGAATTTTACGAAAAGAGCTGTCAATTCTCATAGGAGTAATGTTCTTTTTTAATTTATTTCTAGTATTTTTTGAAAAATTTTTATTGTTTATGGAAGGATGTCATTATAAAAGTGATTGGGTAAATTTTGATTCATAATATCAGAATTAGTTTCTTCCATAAGAAACAAAGTTTAATTTCAAATGTGACATTTAAAGTAGAAATGCACATAATGCTTTTAATGTTATAAGTAATAAAAAAGATGTAGAATCAGTAGCGATTTAATATTTATATTGTAATTTATATACATAACCGGAACATTGTGATATTTATACCTTGACTTCAAATATCTATCATTGCTCATTCCATGAATTTTAAATAAATTTCATATGCTTCATATGTTTATATCAATTATCAATGTTCACATAAATACTCAAATACATAAGACTCACATTTAAAAAAGATAAATTCTTAAAATGAAAAATTATGCTACACATTGTAAATCAAATTCCATAATGAATATAAAATGTTATTATTGCTCAAGAATGTTAAGTTTCAAAATAGGAAACGATTTTATGAAAAGAAAATATTAAGATATTCCAAAAAATATCATAAATTTTGAAACTCTAATTTTTGAGATAGTAATATTTAATATATATATATAAATTTTGATGTAACCCATTTGTATTAGATGTCTAATATTAATTTCTATGTCTATTTGTTTTAAACTTGATGAAAATACAGTTCAGATACACAAAATAATAAGATACCCTTTGATTTTTCAAAAACAATGATGTATACAAGGATTTTGTGTGAAAATGAAACATATTGTTTTCTTCGTAGTATTCAAAACTATAATTATTCCAGTTGTTTTCTCAAAAATGATAAGCATGTAGCTAAGAAACAGAGGAAACAAGGCGATAGTACAAGTTTGTCATTTAAGTCAGTATCTGAAAAATAGTGAACAAGTGTCCACTAACTGAGTTTCACTACAACACTCTATACAAAAGAGTTTCTATAAACGTTCGAATACTTTCGTAAAAATCTGTATACGTAGCGTTAAAGTAAGATGCAATAAAATTTTAGAATAATCAAATAATACATGAATTACGAATTCTTCCAAGTGTGAACATTGTTCAGCAAATGTGAAATCCAAACTGAAAGAAGCAATGTTTAAAAAAAAGAAAATATTAAAGAGAAAATATTAAAAAATATTAAAAAGACCGCTGTTCAGATCTGCACATGAAGACAGTCATAAGGAGAAATTATTCATAATGTAAGTATGAATACAAAAATGTGATAACGTAAAAACTGATCCGATAATTGAAGGTTCCACATGAAACGACAAGAATCGATTATATTTACCTTAGGATCAATCCCACAAATTACATAAAAAGGAGTACCATTCACATAATTAATAGTTGCGACATGCGATAAAGATTTATTTAACGAGCCTTTCCTTTTTTGTGTGTGCAAATGTCACCTGTTGGAATCGTTCGTATGAAACGAGACGTTTTTTGACAATTTTGAGCTGTAATTCTCTTTATCATCTAATAAAGTACACGTATCCCACACGAATTTTTATAAAAAAAAGTTTTTAACAAAAAAAGGAAGAAAATAATATGAATAATAAATAATATAGAAGTGGAAAAGAAGGAAAGAATAATTCCTGTGATTTCTCATTACTAAATTATTAGGCTTCGATGCAAGCAAATAAGAATTGTTAGATTTCGATGAAGAAGAAGGAAACAGTATACGAGAATGGAAGAGAGATAAATAACGAGGAAAAAAAAAGAAAAAAGGAAAGCTTCTTTTGATTCCTTTTTCTAATTTTTTATCTTTTTACATAGAGTAAACGTATTTGGAATATAGTGATACAACTGGTTGGTGACTTATGTAATCATAGGTACGTGGAAAATCATTGTTATATTATGCAATAAAGTAAATAATGCGACGTTCTAAACGTACAAGACGTCTTTAAGTAAACGCCTGTTAGCTGCTCGTCATGCCTTCAAGCTAAATACTCTCTCGGCCAAAGACAACGACCAAGGGAAGCTAAAATTTCGGGGTGATTTTGTGCTAAAGCTGAATTTTCAGATTTATACGCTTAAACGCAGAACACGTGCTAAAGCTGATAGTGCATACATACGTATTCCTTTCGGATAAGAATGTATTAAGTAAAATATATTCCGATGTAACAGCGGCGTGAGGCAGAAACGCTATTTTAATGGAAGAAATAACATTTAGAAGCAACTTGTTACTGGCATTGCGCTCCCTGGTTCTCTTTGTTTCATCTATAATGAATGTGCTATGCTGAGGCATCTTTTTGTAACTTCTGAGCTATTCTGACAGATGTTTTACAATATATGGCTATTTAAAAATGTAAAGTGGATGAAACAGGAATTAAATATTTTTTTGAGAATTTCAAGAAATGTGTAGTCTTGCAGTCTTTAGAAAGATTAAATAATATTTTGTATAAGAATGAATGTATAAAATGTTGATATGTCAATATATATGAAATGTTAATATTGTGAAATATACATGTAATTTTAAAATTATATCATCTATGATAAGTAGTTGTTAAAAATAAAAAGTATTATAAGGATCTTGAACGAAAATCCATAACAATAGTAATCCATAACATAAGGGATAACAATAGTAAAAGAAAAGAATGTGAACTTTCTTGCAGTTTACTACTGTAAATTTCTAAAATTCTAAATATAAATGTTCATAAAGATTCGTAGTTTAATTATGACATGATTGATATTTTTTGAATCTTTAAAAGAACAATAAAAACATCACCTTGATCTGAAAATTAACTAAAAACACGATTTCGATGATAACGTTATACACTTAACAAATAAATATAATCACGTATCCTCTCAGAGCATTCAATTAATTATAACAAGAATAAACAATACACGTGTCGGTATCAGATTGTATAGAGCAGCTTTAATTAATAAAACTTTGATAATATACTATCCGAGAGTCGTTAATTATCAACGATGCGAGTCCTTTTGTAGATACTTCCTCCGTAATCCGTAATTAAGAGGATCTACGAGGTTTCCTCGACAGTAGTGTTCCCGACTTCGCGTTTCGTGATTTAACTCACGATCGCGAAACAGGCGCTTTCAAATTAACTGATAAAACAAAATGTTACATCAGGCATTTCTAAAAGGAGATGATCGATAGCGGCTATAATCTAATGGATTTGCGCGAAGCCTCGAGGAATCGAAAGACGGTAATGAGCGCGTATCGGCGCAACGCAAATAAATCGTGAGGGAGTTATGGTAGAAGACGACCTTGACATATAAGCGTATATACCGCGAGCATTCTAAGAGATCGCTTACCCGCAGGCTAGAAGACGTAACGCATGCCAAATTCAATTTCACTTTCATCCGTGGCGCGCTCGCGCATCTCTTGTGTACTCTGCCTCGAGGACAATCTATGTGAAAAAAAATAAAGTCTCGTTGGGAAAGCCAACGATCGATGTTGTGTTTGCACTCGTGGACCTAGGCACCGCGAGAAAGCGGTTCGACCAATGATTGTATGGTAATCGAGATTCTTTGGGAAATATTTTTATAACATTAACGAACTTGTCAATAATTGAAGAGCCTCGTTTCTAGAATCTTGTACGACTTGAATCTATAAATACAAATTTACAGCTGGAATACAGCTGAAAATACAATAGTTTACGAAAATATTGGCGCGCCTAATTATTTTGTGCAAGCAAATTAATACATTAATAAAATTTGTTTTCATAAATAGTTCGCTGCATGTAAAAGTAACGTGCACAGTAGCAATTTTTAATAATAACACAAAAGAATATAAAAGTTCGAAAGTTGGCACATATGTAATTTCAGTGGTACTGACGACCAGTATGTTGTATGATACTATTTAAGAAAGGACGTATATTAGCCCTATATAATTCTTACGTATTCATTTACAGAAAAACTATTTACACTAGATTGCCGTTCTCTTCATAGTTATTCATTTCTTATCTGAACTATTTTTTTTATATAATTTACCCGTTAATTCTCATTTACAAATTATTAAAATATGTAAACTGCAAATGTTTATGTATTTCTGGATAATTTAAAATTCCAAAAATTGACAATGATCAATCATACACGTCTAATGTATAACAACATATAAAATATTCGAAGTAGAGTACCTATTATGATAAAAGAAATTTTTATTTAGATATCACTTCTTTAATTATGTTCAAAAAAATATGAAATTGCATAAACATCTGCTGTCTAATTATATGTACAAATTTGATATTCCACCTACGAAATGGTTTGAAATACATGTGAACTTTAGTGAAGCAATCAACGATGAATCAGGCGTCAAATTGAAAATGTTAACTTTCCTTTCTAAACTGATAAAATATTGGTTTCTCGTTCATTTTTCCGAAACTATCGATTTATATTATAAGGAAATAGCTTCTTGGCATCACAAAATTAAATAAATCAATTATTAATTTTTGCAAAATTATACATAATCTTAAACATTGAAATTCGCTTAGTGATTGCTATTTCACTGAAAAAAAGAAAGAAATAAATAGAAGGAAAATAATTTTCGTAAAATATTCCATTTTCTTGCTACTTTGTCTATAAGTATTTATCTAAGTACCATAGTACATTTGAAAAATAAAATTATGTTTTTATCTTAAGTAGATTTTTGTAATTCTTTCATAAAAGTATAGAGGAAAGATACATGTATTATATTGAAAGAAAATCAAACTTCTAACTTTATTTTAAGGTTTTTAATGGTCCGATAGTATTATTTGAATATTTTGATATTATACAACAAACGTGCTTCGAAGAAAATAAAATTTTTTACGAATTATTGATTTATTGAAGAATTAAAAATAATTTCTTATATTATATTCTATTAATATTGTTTGTTTCTTTTTTTAAGCAAAATCCTGTATCTTATTTTAATAAATTCTTTTGTAACTTGATGAGAAACACATCAAATATGTAATAATAATTATATAGAATAGTTTAATGTAAAGAAAAAACATATGTTATTAATAAATATTTTTTTCAAATAACAGGATGTTTCAGATAACAGGATAGTGAAACTTTCGCACATTAAAATATTTGAATAATAGGAATTTAGATATGGAGACTGTTGTATTCCTTTTAATTTATAATATTCAAGAATTAAAAATTGTATTATGACACTACATAGATTTAGATATTATCAATGTACGAATATTTACAACATAAAGAAATGTTGATGTATTACAAAGAACTTTTCAAATCTTTTATAATCTTTTTGACCTTTACTTATAATTTAATTTCTATAAATCTCTGAGAGTTAATTATTAAGAATTATAAATCAGATTAAGAAGTTACTTAAAGATACAATGAATAACGAAAACACTTGAACCATTGTTTAATTTTATGAGCATTTAATGATTTTAATCCATTATTTTAATAGATTTTAATCCACTAAACAAATTTTTACGTGACAAACTATTTTCTATTCGTCATTCAAATACATTTGTTATTCATTGTACATCTTGTTACAAAGCTTATAACTAGATTGTAAATATAGATGTTATTCAAATATTATTCCTATAATATTATAATAAGCATTATACTTTGGATATTTTATATTTTTTTATATTATTTTGTTCAATTTTGATATTTCAGATTTCCTATAAAACTCTAATTATTGTCTAACATTTGCTCTTCAATCATCTATTTTATACGCAAAATATCTCAAGAAATCAATTTATATAAACAAAATAATTCGTATAATTCAATTTAAAACAAAACGAAGAAGTACCTTTATAATCTAACCCCATTTTCTATTTCTAATTGTTTTAAAAATACATACAACTTCGTCCAGTCTCACAAAATGCGCTACAATTGATAATAAGGAAAAGTGAGTCTAAATACATTTCTCATGAATTGTAGAACTACATGCATTACACGTTTCACATTTATTCAAACAAATTCTTCATAATTCGATGTAGCTCTAAAAAAATGAGTTGCGAGTAGCATCGAAGATACACCCTCTTGTTACAAGAGATCTCGCAACTCGAACAAGGACAACGCCTAGAAAAATCGTTGTCAAGGGTTCGATTGCACGACTGAAACCGCCGCGCAGGCTGCTTTCGAAAGATCGCAAAGGAAGAGCAGCGAGGAAATTTGAAATATCAGATGGCAAGGTAATGCATTTCCAACGGCCTTATAAGTACACTACGTGACACGGTTGTTGCAATAGTGGTTTTATATTTACAGAAAGGTTACATGCGGATGCACTTACGAGCCCTGCGCATCCTGAAGAATGTGTACTTGAATGAAAATCCCACGCAAATGTGGACGGATAAAACTAGAGGAGGGAGTGGGAAGAACGATGAAACAGGAGGCAGAGATACCGGCCAGATACCTGAATGTTGTATGTAACAACGGAAAAAGACGAAAAGAACGAAACGCGAGTAAAGGAGTGAGAAGATGAATTAAAATATGTACACTGCTGCTCAAAAGTGTGGACATATTTTATCTGAAAACGGATATGAAACCTTTTAGAATTTTGTGTATTCTAGTTTTGTATTAGAATTAAAAATAAATAATAATATATTATATTAAAATTTTAATAATACATTAAAATATATTTCACTAGTGTATTCTAGTTTTGTACTAGAATTAAAAATAAATGATAATATATTAAAATATATTTTACTACTGTATTCTAGTTTTGTATTAGAATTAAAAATAAATGTATTGAAATATATTTTAACAATTCACTAAATATCTGTATGTCTAACTGTGATTACTAAATCCTCTTGTTTTTTTTTTTCTTAAAATATCATTTATTTTCAACAAATCATCTGTCATAGCCGAATTACCTTCATGTTTAACATAAACGTATAACAATTGGTATTTTAAACTCTTTTTTAGCTTTTCGGTGACTTATTGGATAAACATTTATTTATTTAAGGTATTTGAATAATAAATTGTTCAATATTATTAGAATATAAATACACTATATTTGTTATTAGAATATGAATACACTATATACCTATATTTTATGAAATCTGTGAATATTATGTCCTTCCACATATGTTGCACATTATACAATAACAATATACACGTAGATTCCATAAAAATGGTAAGTGTTCATGTAGGTACTTTTGAACGACAGTGTACGAACGTATAAGGCGAAGGAGAGAGAGAGAGAGAGAGAGAGAGAGAGAGAGAGAGAGAGAAGACAAAATAACTGAAGATTGTGTATCAGAATACGAACGAATGCGCAAGAGAGGAAAGGAGAGAGAGAAAGTCGGAGTGTATCAGCGAGATCGAACAAGCGAGTCAATGAAAGTAACGAGCGCTCAAAGAGAATCGACTTTAGTCCTGGTCTGTCACATGATTACCTTTCTTCTTTCTTTTTTCGAAGAATTAAACGACTTCGTTCGACAAGCATCGGCAGTTTCTATGAGAGAAATATACTCAGCTCTCGGCTCTTGGGGAGTCCCCGTATTCGCCGTTGACATTTTAATGATGATCAATACTTTCGTCTCTTTCCTATTCAAAGGATTCTTTTCAAGGAGTTTCCTAAAATAAGGAAGAGATTCAACATGTTCGATCATCTGTTTCGTAATATTAAAATTTTTCTTTTCGACGAAAATGATCATAGATCGTTATCATTTTAGTATTTATTTACAGTGTATAATATTTGTTTGTTTTCATTTATTTATTTAGTTGTTCGTTTTAATTTTATTTATTTACTTTAGTATTTGTAGATTGTTCCTTGCGCAGATTGACACATTGTGTTTCTTATTGTGTTAGAAACATTTTTGTTTTTAAATAGAAACACTTTTGTCTTATCTTTATGAAAACACTCTTGCCCATAGAAATGCGCAAAATGTTTATATTTATGTTTACATTATAAAATCGATTTATTCAACGATTGTCTTTCATTCAAGAGAACAACGTAGTGAAAAAGAAGGGAATGGATCTAACTACTGAGGCATGGTATTTTATAAAAATGACAAATAATTCTCGTTATTGTTTTTAAGTTCAGTTTCATCATTCGTTTAATGGATCGCCTCTAAACAACATTATTAAACAAGTTTGCAACAATGCGCAAGGATGAAACCGTGACGCAAGTGTAAATACGTTTAATCACACTATACATGTTAGTTATTCCGTCAGAAGACGAGATAATACTCGAAACTATTGCATCAGAAAAGTATTATATGTTTAAGTGCGTGTATAACCTTTCGGTATACGGTTGACTCTTAAATTTTAATCTTACATTTAGTAAATATTTACGTAATTTCGCTGGACATTGCAAAATATAAAAAAGAACGCTGAGAGGAAAGAGAAAGAGGTATGCTAATGAATAAACGAAAGTGAAAATAAATACAGAGAAAAACGAAAACAGTATGAGAAAATACCGTCGATTTATTAAAAGACTAACAACCAGTTCACACGATGCGGTTTTCTGACCGATTCGGTTATTTTGTTGTAAGCAGCGTCCACACAATTCCGTATTTTCATCGAAAATTCAATTCGCACATATCAACGACAATATAACGAAAATATTTTATTTATTATTTATTAAAATAAATAAACATGTTACATTTAGAATTTATTAAAATAAATATAATAAGTGAATATTTTATTTATTAGTGGCTATGATAAGCAGGACATGAATATGTTTTACATTATTTGGTATTTGTCCCGTAAAAAAAAAATTAATAGAAGGTATTAAGTTCATCTTACTGTTAAAAATGGACATTAACTTGGTGCCTCGATAAATTTAAAATCAATGAAATTTCAAATAATAATAAATAATTGTCAAAGTGTTATCTTTCGTTTTTCTTTCAATTCCTCAAAATCTTTCTTCAACGAATTACATATTTCTCTATAGACTACTTTTCTTAAATTCTTATTTTTATATAAATGAATACTTTCAACCCACATAGGTTTTTCTTTTACTAGCGATATTAAACTTTTCTGTAATATAGCTACTCGTCATTGTTTACATTACAGAAAAATTGTTACATAATCTGAACGTGTAACGAAGATACAGACTGTGTGAATGCTGCAATCAGCTCAAACCAATAAAATTGTATTACAATAAAGTAAATAAAATAAAAACGATGATATAAAGTTCAAAATAATATAATTTTAACTGTTTTTAAAACGGTAAGAAAAGCATAAATAATATTTTGTTAGAAACTTTCAAAATCTAAAACTGTTAGTATTCTGGAAGAAATCAAATTTTTCCATTTCTAAATAGTCGAATAATTAATATTGTCCTATTTGCAAAAATTTCTTTTTCTTGGTATTTCATTTTAGTCTCTTTATAATATTGGAATTTATTATTGTAATTTTACCTTTAACATTGTCAAAAAATGTCACGTTGGCAACAATATTAATTGCCTATTGGAAGTCTCAGTAATATTTCAATTCCATGTAATTAACTAATATAAATTTTAATTTGGTAATCTAGGTTTGGGTTGTCCTTCAGTAAAAGAAAACAGACTATTCAATTTTCGAAACTATAAATCTTCAAAGGAGAATATAATTCTTTTATTACTTTAAGAACTATGACTTTTAACACATTTGAAGTTGATTCCAAAAGAGTTTTCAACTTCACAAGAAATTTTTTATATTTTTATATGGATGTGTCATTACTGTAAAATCCAAAATACATTATTACGTTACTATTACCGTCACAAATTTAATAATAGAAAAAATTTTTTTTAAACTGCAGTTTTAAACACGAGAATTGTAATTCCGATCTGTTTGAAATGTATTGACATAGAAAAGTATAGTCATGACCAAGAATGTCAAAAAAAAAAAAAACGTATTCTTAAAATTAAGATTATCTCCAGGCAATCTACGTTTCATCGACGTAATAAAATATCAACGAATTCTGAACAGATTTTTATTAAAGATATCCAAGACAGGATCTCACAAATTTTCAATGACTTGGTTATTTCGAAACGAATTTTGACAGGCGACAGAGGAGAAAAAGAAGATAAAAAAAAAACAAATGCGTGAGCCTTCGCCGCAGCGGAATAACGAGAGAGACCGCCGAGCATGTTTAATCACCAATTTAAAAAAAAAATCCCAGCGCTTCGTTAGGGAAACGAAAATTCACGAGGATTCCTCCGCATCGATGGGTTTCGTGTCGTTCGGTCTGCGCCCGTTGCTTGCGTGGGCTGACATTCAAAGCGGTATAATTTACAAACCGTGAATTCAGCTCCCCGAAGTCCGGGTATTAATCTCGAAGAAGTTATTCCGCGAAGTCACGGATGCGGTGTACTGAATACAAAATAGCTTGCCACGATGATTCTTAAACTTTTTCGCTTGGAAATTATCGTGATATAATTTTCAATACTCCCTTTTTTCATTGCGTGCAATATTTTCATATTTATCGACGATGTTGACATAATCACAGCAGCTATTGATTTTCAGTGTCATCGAGGAATAATGAGGAATAAATGTGTAAATAAATTTGTAGTACAGTGTGGAAAAAGAAAACGTATAAAAAGTAGAGCAAAATAAAGACAGAAAGAGTTATGTAATTGATAAGAAATATACGGGATGGAAGTAGAATTATTATTGTAAGGGGAAGTTAAAATAATTATATAAAGAATTCATAATTTTCACTGATTTTAATAATTATATTATTAAATATAATTTAAATATAATTATCTTAATAAAACACAATTTTATTTACAATTCAATTTAATTTTACATTGTTAAACGATTCGTTTAACAACATTTTAGTAAAACATAAATCATCTTCACCAGGAAATCATTTTGTTCTTAAAACCTAAAAACTATGTATATATAGTTTTGCGAGATATATAAAAAATGTAAAACGAAGTATGTGAAGAGGTAATTAAATTCTTCTTCTTCTTTAGAATTGAACTATTAATTCATGTTATACAACCAACAGTTTTTGTAAAGTTACTTTTATATTAATATATTGTTATGGAACAGATGCGCTTGTTAGAAAGTTCCTTGACTTACTGCGACGAACAATAAGCTGCAAAAAATGAATTTTTAACGAAGAAAGAAGGCAACACCATTCAACCCCTCGAATGATACATTCCGGTCACGTTCAATAGAGCGCGACACTCTCAAAACATGTTACTTAGTCCGCCACTTTCACGAGTGATATTTATTTACACATCTTTTGTGTGCATTGATCATATTACGTAACTCAGTTAATTAAAACTCCAAACATATCGTGACAAACTTTCCCCTATATTTGCTATACTATTATCTGATATCTGGTGAACCGGTGACTTGTTCTGTATTTTCTGTATTTTAACATGTTAATTAGTAAATCATGGACGTATAATTTTTTGGAGACCCACGCTGGACTATTAATTCCCACTAGATACATCAGAATAACTATTAGACTGCGGATTTTTATATAAATTTATATTTCTAAGAATATAATTAAAATATAATATAATATAATTATAATATGTTAAATAATATAAATTAAATTAATATAATATAATTAAAAAAACAGAACCTTGATAGATGTTATAGAAATAACTGTTATAATTAGACTGCAGATTTTCACGCAAATTCATGTTTTCAAGAATATAATATAAAGTATAATTAAAAGAAAGTCTTACATGTCAAATATTGTAAAAAGCACTGCACTTTGATATTTTACACATATATCTTTAAAAAAATCTCAGTAACAGAAAACTAATTTCAAAAGTTTCCTCCTTTTTCAAAAACACGATGTTTATTTAAATAAAGTAAAATAAATTGAATTAAATTAAATTAAATTAAACAAAAAATAAAACAAATAATATTTCATTAAATATTTTCTGATATGGAAAAATAATAGAAAAGTATAGTTACTCATATTAATATTCGGACATTTATACATATATTTGGACACTAAATATTTAAACTAGTACAATTTCGTAAATTTTAAAGCTTGAAATCTTTACTTTCAAAATATACATCACGCAATAGATAGAAAAATGGAGACACTTGTCTTCTCGAAAATGTCTTAAATTGTCATAGTATATAAAAATATTGAAAAATTTATGACTGAATTTGTAACGACTTCTAAATCTTGATGTACGATTTTTGTTTGCCATAATATGTATATCAGGCAAAATATAAGACGATAATACGATTCTTGAATTTTCATTGTCTAAGTTTAGCATTTAGTGAGCAATTGTATGTAAAACTGTTTTCGTTAGATCAAAAAAGTTACCCTTTCTTGTAATCGCTACTTCATCTAATTAATAGCATATCCAGACAGAAGCATTGCTTCAAGAAGATTGTTCAGAGATATCGATGACGTGTATTAGTGAATCACGCACAATCGCAATTGATGGTTCTAACAAAGTACTTGACATTCCTAAGAGAACGAGAATTTATTACAACTTTGCATATTCCTTGTTTCCACAAAAGAATCAAAATAATTCCTCCATAATGCCTTGATATGTAATTCATTCTCTTTTGGTCGATTTAACCGAATGATTTATTAGGTACTTCGATTACAGTCAGGTTCAGTGATCGTGCAGAAAAGGTGAAAACTCTTCTTCTGCAAGTGGAGGCATGATTAATGCGATCGATCGCGTTTTTAAACAGTATTTACGCTTTTATATACATCGTTCATTTTTTTTGCAAAATTATTTTGAGAGACTGCAGAAAATTAAGCGCAAAAGTAAATTCCGAACATACGTACATTGTCAATTAATTATAGATTTTAAATGTCACGTCACTTATAACACGAATGAAATTAATAGAAATTTTTCTTTATGTAAAATACAATCCGTATAGAAAATTATCATTATTAATATACAATCGATTAATGTCTATCGATAGTCAATTCTTAACATTCCAGTATTGATTGTTAACTAAACAGATGCGGTTTCATAGTGAATCCAAGGTAATGGTGACGCGTCTGGTATGTTTAAAATAGAATAGAAAGATACAGTGAAAATGTTGCAAAGTAAGTATGTACCTTCACTTTATGAACGAACGAACGAACGAAAGTGAAATGCGGAATAATGCTAAATGAATAGAATACACCGCAAATACAGTAGATAAAAAACGATAGAACGAAATTGCTGAAAGTGTTAAACGCTATTTAAACAAAATGAATGTGTGCTATTACGCAATTATGTAATTATTATCATTGACGTAAAATTTGATGCGTTACGTGTTCAGTTTAGACACTTAAAGAGAAAATTGGTGACAAAATAAATTGTTGGAACATCAATCAGGTAGCTGATGTGTTATTACACGGAATTAACCATCGAATGAAACATCGTTAAACAGTTTAGAACAATTTGTAAGATTATTCACGACATTCAGAATTCTTCAAATATGATGACATAGTTTTGTAGCTTGTTTTATAATTAAATCCAAATATAAAGAAAAATTTAGATAATCGTTAAATTACAGCGAATTGCCTTGTCAATAACAAATTCTAAAGAATCAAGATTCAAGATTGGAATCAGTATTGGTGTAATTGAGTAATTATGTATGCGATAAAAATAAAATTTGCATAGTTTCTATTTTGGCACTACATTGAAAATATTTTCCTGTTTACATTTTGAATAAATATCTTGACTGATATTTACCATGAAAACGAGGTAATTTTTTTATAGACAATGTACATACATACATCAATACGTGCATAAACATATTTATAAACGATGTAAATAAGTATGTAGAATTTATAAATGATTGATAAATCGTTACCACTTCGTACAATATATTTAAATTGCTACAATTTCTTTAAAAATAACTTTTTTTTAAGAACAAACCATTAAAAATAAATTTGTTTTGAGAAAATTCATTTTTTTGACGTTTTTATTTCCAAATTTTAATCAAAACAGTTATCACATAATTCATTTTATGTTTTACAGTTTTATATTTATTATTATATAGTAAAACCAGAATCATACATTCAATTAACAACATTCAACGCATTCACATTTCAATTTCATTTTATTAAATTTTGCACTATTCACCTTTACCTTAAACATGAAACATGAAACCAGTAACATGAATATTTTCCAAGTTATTATTTATCATTTCACTTCTAAGCATCATCCAAATTACACATAATAGTAAAAGTAAACGATAGAAACGATACAAATAACTATAATAAAAAGTAGAAACGTGTTCCTGTTACCAACTTGCATCCTACCCCAATGAATTCGATAAGAATCAATGGATGGCGAAACAACCTTTAAATCGTGAAACGACCCTTGAAGCCTGATAAACATTTCACCAACGCCTCGAAGGTGCCTGAAGGGTCTCGGCGATATGGTGGCACCATCGTTAAAGAAATTATGACAATTGAGTAAGCATCCTTTAACGGGGACCCAATGACATTTAGCGCAATGTGACATGCTGATCCCCGGGAAGGTAATCTCTCTCCGGGTGATGTACAGTGTGTTGTTGTCCCTGTACGTTTCTCCATACACACACATACACACCGGCATATATCGCGCGCGCGTTAAATGAGGATCCGTGTAACCCCTCTTAAGGTACCTCTACCTCTGTGTCACTATCGTCCCCTCTCTGTTCGTCCCGCGTGTGTCTCTCTGTCTGTCGCCATGTCGTCGTGTCCCATGTGCGTCCTCTTAGATGCACAGTGGCTATCGTTACTTGGCCAAACGGTCGTATTGGTGATGCCTCCAGGGGTATATATACGACGAGCGCTGCGGGGCTTGATAAACACTTGCCCATCAGCGATTACTGCTGCAGCATGTACACGTCACTGGTAAGCGTAATTAAGAGAAAAATCGCCGCCGGAAAAATCTCGGGACGAGGAGAGCTGGGGTGATGCTCGCGGAACATCGTCAGAGTGCGCTCTCTCTGAACCGGAGAAATTCATTGAGTGATCCTCGTCGAGAGACCGCGATCTTCGCGTTTCTGTGCGTGATACACATCCGGGATGATACTGTGACACGTTGTCTGTGCCGTTTCATTCGCTCGACTCGGGGACACATTGCGATTTTCTGCAGAGAGGTTCAACGACACAAACGGTCGAGAGAGGTAAGTAGGGTGAATGTAGAAGAGTATGGTCTCTCGAGGATATCGATGGACTCGTAAATCGAAGCATCGTGCGCGCTATACATCTTTCTGGTTTGGACGTAAGGATCTTCGGATTATCTCGTTACAAACTGTATTACAATCGTTTAAAGTTTTTCAACTCTTGGATAGAAACTTAATTTATTGGCGATCAGTTGATAACTTAGCGATAATATAGCGTTTTCTGCTTTTCGTTTTTCGTATGCCATCAACTCGAAACAAGTCTCAATTGATCAGCAATTTCAATGTTTACGATAGGTGCGATCTTATTATCGAGTAAAGCGTTTAATTCTAAACTGTTGTAGCACCATTTCAAATTGAATCATGACAAAAATTTAGGACTTATAACTATTTAATTTTGGAATTTAAAATATAGAGTAAAATTCTATATTTATTTATTTAAATATTCGTTTTACGACACAACGTAAATTACTTTAGCCGTCTATAATTCAACGGTACTGTCCGAGAGTTAAAGTCGATTCTTGTAACGCTGGCGACGATGTCTGACTTAATCACTATCGCACTACCGTTCAAATGATGGCTGACTCAAAACGGTGTCGCTACTTGCGGCTAGTTTCCCAACGTTTTCGACATTGGACGTCACTCGCAACACTCGCAGCTGGATTAAGCGGCAAGCGATCTTACAATCGATTTCTCGAATTGATACATAGCTCGTTATAGCGTTTAAATTGCGCCTCACAGGCGCGTAATTGCGCGGGAATCGATCTTTCGCGACGTAATTTATTGGTGTTTAAACACAATAACGCAAACAGCGAGCATGTGTGTATACATAAGCATGCGCATACGTGGGAATACTCGACATCGCGTCGGTCCATCTGCCGTGACGTCTTTACGCGGGAATTGCACGCCGTGTTTGTTTTACTGCTTGGCTATAATGACCAACATCGTGTTAAGGATTTGAGTAAACTCTGAGTTCGCTTAAATTAAATGCGTTTCTGCCGGTTCAATGTACGTGCAAAAGCTAGTCACGTCATTTACAAGCTAGTGAATTATACGCGGGGAAAAGCACGAACGCCGTTTCGTAATTTTGTTAAAATCATGGAAATATAAACGCGAGTGTTCCACGTGCGTAAACATTTGGCAGAGATATTTGTGTTTGGCGTTTTGTGATATTAATAGCTGGTATTGGAACTTAAATTGCTTGGAATATTATTCTTAAATCTCAATTTATTTGACCATGTCGTTTTACATACTATAAAATTACGCTAAATTTCAACTTTATAGTGCATTGGATAAATCAATTGCAATTGAACGTACAGTATCGATTTTCAGTTCGTAGTACAATATCAATGAAAGTATGGCGCAGAGTAAATTACAATAGAATATGGTGCAAATACGAAACCATCTGCTTCGAAACGATATCCGAAAAACACATTCACCCTACTGAAACTCCATGGATTTCTATCGCACTTTTAAACAGTAAATTTCGATTTCCTCCTCCCAACTGAAGTAAGAGATAAACAGTAAGCAACATGAAGATCGTCATGCGTAATCTAACAATACAAAGTTACATGATGACAGCAAAGTCATGAGTGAATTTCACATATTTATAGAAAATTTCAAAGTACAAAAATTGAACAGTATACGTATAAAGTTCAAGACACGTGAAGTGAGCTACACTTCTAGATATTTAATCCAGAAATCTTCATTTAGATGTCCGTTTTTTTAAAATTACGTTTACAGAAATATGAAATGGGATAATTAGAATAGACATTAAAATTTAAAATATATAAACTATTATATATATAGCATATAAATATTTGAAAAATATATGAAATATTTGAAATACAATACTTTTTATGATATTTAATAGAATAATACCACTTTTTAAATTATCTTCACAGTATAAAATTGTATAGATATTCATAGCCTAGTCGTGACTTAGACCTTTCTTATATTATCTATTCTCCGATTGAAAATGAAATACTTAATAATTAATACCTAATAATTAATAGTATCAAAAATATATGTGTGAAAGAGAAACAGAATATTAGCGTGGCGACGTAGAAATGGAACATTGTAGGGTCAACGTTCATTTTCAACCGAACGGCAAAAATTGAACAAATATGAAAAGACTCTTATTTTTATCCTCCTCGTGTTCAGGTAGCCGTGATCGCGCTGGCAAGCTGCGTGGCAGCTGCCCCAGCAGAGGAGGTAATACCAATTGTCAGCCAAAGTCAAGAGGGTCCAAATCCGGACGGCTCGTACAAATGGAGCTACGAGTCCGGGAACGGGATCAAGGCGCAAGAAGAGGGTCACCTGGAGAACGCTGGCCAAGAGAACGAGGCGATGAACGCACAGGGTAGTTTCAGTTATCCAGGCGACGACGGTCAACAAATTTCGTTGACGTATGTCGCGAACGAGGAGGGTTTCCAACCGCAGGGTGCTCATCTACCGACCACGCCGGAAATACCGCCGCTTATTCAAAAGGCGCTCGAATGGATAGCAGCGCATCCGAGTAAAGAGGACCAGAATCAGGTATAAAGGATAGGACGTGCGTCGTCAGTGATCTCAAAGCGAGCTACATTCAACTTTTATCTATCATGAATTACGATATATCGCCCCCGTCGTCGCCTCTTGCCGCCCCAACTCTAACGACTAGCGGACTACTCTGGTTCAATCTGTTGTAAATATTTATTGTATACTTTTTACGGACGTATATATTATGTACTATATATCTGATATATTATATGTTATGTATCGTGTATTGTGTATTGTAACATGCGGACGCGAGCATGTACTACGGGCAACGAGCATGTAGATAATCGTTGCCAGGTATATATTATATATACATATTACGGTGCATACGGAATAAATGTTGCAATTCAAGAGATACGCTGGATCTTATCACTTTACCTGGCCATTTACCTGCTTTTGGATGGAGAGTAAAAGTCTGTTGCTAAATGTGACTGAAAATGGAATACTTTTTATCTTTAATATACAACATTTGTTATAGATACAGGTTTTAAATTGTATGTGTATCTTATGCTAATAATATATTAGCAATATACCAATTCGTATTAATATACTAATACTTCACCGATTCTTCATCGTATAAAATACGATCTAATTTTTCCAATTTTGAAACGAATATAATACTCATTCTAAAACTTTTAAGCGCGGCTGCACATGCAGAAAGTGCAAAGAGAAAAGTATAAATATTGAAAACATAAATATCTTCATTCTCTTAAAAATATTTTATGATAAAACTTCGTTTATCGAGATGAAATTTTATTTAGTGTATGAATAACTAAATTCTTATTAAACGAATCTTTAATACTAGACAGAAGACCAATAAACTCCAATTATAGGAACTATTTATTCATCGAGAGTTCAGATAAATTTTGAGATGTATCTGTATCTGAATCAAATATTAAACATCTTCTTTTCGCAATAGTATTCGAAATTGAACTTATATACAGTTTAATAATCATTTCCGTTTCTTCCTCACTACACCAATAAAGATTATTACAAAATAAAAAGTAAATTATTACAAAGCTATTGTGTCGCAAGAAATTATACTTATGCAATGTTTCTCCGACTGTTGAAATGTCGATTCGAGGTAATTTGAAAATTCGATGACGTATAGACGCAACAATTTACTTCCCGGCTTGAGGAAACAAGCTTGCTGAACTGTCAACGTTAACTTTCATCGTAACTTTATATCAAAGCAGTATTTATTCTTCGACTCTGAATTTGTCCAGTTTAGCCGAAACTGTTGGCTGGATCAAATATAAACGCAGATTGGATTAAGGCTAGTTTACAGTCGTTTTAGGAGAGGGTAGGTCAGGATGGGTCAGCTACGGATGCAGCTGGAATTACAAAGTTACGCCGTAAATGCATGCGAACTTCAGCTTGCCTTCTCTTCCCTCTGTTGACACTTCCTTGTCATTATTTACGATTCCGCTCCAATTATTCATATCAGCCGGTTCGTTTCGTCGAAATAATTCCACGACGCTGCAATCGTAAATACAAAATTCAAATCCCGTGTGCTGCCGGACGGAGGAGTGTAATTTCTTCGAGGAATTTGATCTATTCTCGTTTGATCCGTGCACTCTAAGATACGCGCTGATTTACGATAGAAAGTTTCAGCACGACGCGACGTAGTACAACGTTTTAAGCACGTGCTCGTTCTAGATGGCTCGACGTCGTTAATCAATCGCGATACCGCGGACATAAAGGATGTCCTCGAGTAATTTATTTGAAGACTATAGTCTTGCGGATAATGAGGTCTCATTTGACTTTCGTTGCGTTTCCTCGTGAAATGAAAGAACAAAATAACGCATAGCTTCATAATTATATTTCGTGGGATGTTCTTTGAAATTTTTCTAATGAACCTGATATGAATTCGAACTTTAATTTCAATTAAAAGAAGGCTCACGAAAATATTCGAACTTTTATATATGTATATGTTGTGCGTGTATTATATGAAACATTAATATAATGTAAGGCACGTAAACGTTATAATAAGAAACAATTATTATATTTGTAGTGATAAAATTTGAAAGAGATCTGAAAATACATATAGACATTAGAAAATATTTTTTACAAGCATACATTTAGTAAAATATTATATTAGGACACAATATGAATAGCTTTCTGAAACATATAAGTGTTAATACTCGTATTTAACTATTAATAAATAAGAATACAATGAATGATTGGCTGTTCAAATATTTTTACGATGTCTGCGAAATGTACTTATATTAAATATTTTATTTTTATAATTTTTACAAAATATACGTGTGTATACTAGTATTAAACTTCTTATAATTTCTATTATAACTATTTTTATATTTGTTTCAAATTTACATTTGATTATAATTATGATATTCGGATCTCATTATACTGTTAATGAAATGTAAAAATATTTGATATAACACATTATATTCTTAAGAAGTTCTAATGTATTTGTTTTCTAAACAAGAGTTTTTAACTGTTTAATATTTTGAGTTAGTGTGTTATTTTATAGACATTTAAAGTTAATTATTCTCAGCAGAAGAAAGAAACAATTATCATAAATAATATGATAAAATTTGCTGAATGTTGTGTCAAAAGCATAATCTCAAGGAAAACCTGTTTATAGTTTTGAGTTCACATTTATCTGAAATAAAAGTTCAAATTTTAAAATATTTTTCTAGCACTAATATTTTATATATGTATATCATATTTGAAGGGAAAATAAAAAATATTCTTTTTAATTGATTATATTCAACGTGATGATATTCATTTAACTCTACTGTTCTCCTTACTTTTTTGTCAGTTTTTGTTTCTTTAAATTCTTTTTTTTTTTTTACTATACTTGTATAAACGTGAAATATACAAAAGCATAATTACATTAAATGTTAAAATCAAATATTTAGGAACTACATATATTGTAAGAATGTCTATTGAAATATAATATTCATTTCAAATTATATAAATCCAAGGAGAGTAGTTTAGTAAAATATTAAAAGCGATAATAGAATATTACATTATAGTATGAAATATTAAAACAGTCCTTATGCTTATTTTCTAATAATATATGTATATTTATACAACAATAAGTACTTACATACACTGTAAGTATGAAATACCAATACATAAGAAATATCATCGAAAAATTTTAATTCCAATGAAATTACATTTCACTTTTCAAATTGTTATATTCTCAAGTTTAAAACTTCAATTGTCATACATCTTCAAGTCTAAAACTGAATTTTTTCCAATACGCTATTGCTTATTTATTAAAAATTAAGAAGTTCCTCTATACATAAGAACCTATTATATAAGAGATAATAAATGACTGCTGATACTAATGTATCATTGATCTATCTTAGTTATTATTAGTTGACATAACATGTACATATGTTAGCTAATTAGTTACAAGTTTAATATGTATTACTGAACTTTCTCAATAGATTTTATTATATTAATCTCATGTATCAATGTCTCCCCAATAACGGAACATTGTATGTGAAACATTCGTTGAACTTTCACAGACGGCACATTACATACTTGTATTTGTTAATATCCAGAATATATTCTATAGTTACAATGATATTACATAATGCTTGGCTATCTTCTATTACCGATGCAAAACCATCACTGAAACTTTTATCTTAATGCGATTGCCTTCCAGAGATATCATTAGAGTATGTGTCAAGAATCATAAATCATGTCTGAAGCTGAATATATTTTGACACTTGCTTTCGTGGTATAGAATAATCACTTTCGTTCATAATATCTTGGACTATCGTAAAGTTTACGTGCTAATAAACTTTATGGTGTATTTAAAGTGTAGTATATTTATATTATAATACACACATTACATTCTGTGTATTAAATTTTAGTATATATTAAAAATATATTAAACTTGATGCATTATATTAAACTTATAAAAAGTTTTCATTAAACTTAATATTAAACTTCATATTAAAAATTATTATACTAAAAAATTTCAACTATCTACTGCTTATATAATTAAAAAATCAAGATTTTTTTCTAAGATTTTTTTAATTAAGATAAATCTATGCATTTCGATAAAGTTGAATAGTTTTTTATTTATGAATATATCCAATTATTATGAATATATAATTATTAACTTTTGGTTATTTAAACTATGACATATAGAAATACGTTCAAACTATGACATATTAAAAATAGCAATTATTCTGTTTCGCCAAATAAATATTTTTCATCGTTCTCTTCTTTATGTTAAATTTCAATCAGTTATTATTTCTATCTTCATTCAATATAGATGGAAACTATAATTTCCATGTTTAAAAACATAATAAAAACACTGTTTTCATTTTTAAACGTTTTTTGAAACTTAAACAAAGATGGATGTTTCATCTAGATATTTTTATTAGTTTATCATTATTATTTATTCAAACCATATTTATTTATTATATGTTTATTTTTTATTGTTATTATTTATTCCGACTATATTTATCTATTTCGCATTGTATTCAACTAATTTTTCAATTTTATTAATACAAAAAGAAAATCTTTTTCATTGTAATAAGTGATTCTGACAGTATCAGAAAATAGGTGCAATGTAGATTATTACACTCGTTTCCCTCATTGAACTATAACCCATACTTAACCATAAATGTGACATTCTGAATCCATATCATAAACTACAACTTTCTCGTATTGCTCCTCCTTCTCATTCAACTTCTTCATTCAGTTCCATAGTCTATTCTCCTTTCATTTTTATCCCCTACAGTTGATTCTTATTGATCTATCATATAATACAGAATGAGATACATAAAACATTTTACATAAATAAGATTACTCAATTTTTTAATTTTCTTGTTTATTTGTTCACATGAATAATTAATTTTAGGCTATTTTTATTTATAACATTACCAGAGTAATTAAAATGATCACTTATAAATATTATAAATGATGCATTTTTATAAGATATATAAAAGTTTTTATTCTTTATTGTATTATAAACTTTTCCTATTCTTTCATTTTATAATCGTGTATAATATAAATCGTGTATAAACTAATTACAAAATTAATTAGTTATTAATTTTATATGAGTTTTATAGTGAGTTTATCACAGCATATTAAATTACTTTTATAAATTATAATGTAAAATAAAAGTAGGTATAGTATATAAAAATATAATATAAAATAAATATAAATGAAATAAATAATAATAGCAGTTTATAAAAGAAACATTGCATTTTAATTAGATTGCAATCCATATCGCAGATTATTTAACAAGATTTATTTAATCCCACTGTTATTCATTCAATTTTTTGGACATTATAGAATATGTAGCAGTTCATTTGCATTTCATAGGCTTCTCCTTAAATATTTTGAATAATGTGCTTTGGCATTAAATATATTATTAGAATTCTGGTTTAGTGCATTGCCCGAAGGAGAATACATAATCTTAGATTAAACATATTAAACGTTGAAGAATATAGTGCTATTCATATTGCATTAGCCCTGAAATAATTGATAATATTTATCAATAAAATTGCCAATTTCTAAATTTCATTTATAACAAAACAATTATTGTAACATATACTAGAAAGTAAGCTATGAAGTAAGAATACTATGAAAATATATTAAAATAAAGAAAGCAGAAAAAGATATATCTACAAACCAAGAAAAATCTATCTAAAATATTTCATAAATAATTTCGTAATATATATCAATGATAACTTAAGAATGTATACTATATACATAAATAGTCCAATAAATTGTTAATTCAATTATTTAATAACTCCATTTATCGTAACGTAATCTACAATATATCATAATAAAAACTTGGAAAATATAAAAAGACTTGGAAGAACTGCTACTTGGAAATTTTTCATTTTTATTGACAAAGAAAATTGATTTTGCTATAGGTCTTCATAGGATTGAAAGAGTAAGTCCATTCATTCGCTCAACGTAAAGGATTTACTTCTTTGAGAGTATAGAGATATATTCATATATATACACACACAGATATTTTTTTAAGATTCATTTTAAAAATTAGGAGATTACATAGTAAAGTTAATATCAATTAATTTATGTCTTATTCAGACACTAAAGTGAAAAGAAAAGCAAAATGACAAAAAACAAATCCTATAAAAATGTTTAAACTGTAATAACAGTAATAAAATAATTCAAACAAAATTTGTATAGTATTAAGATAATTATATGTTGCTGTTATCTACTTGACCTTGCGATGATCTTAAAATAATCTGTGAAAATCGCATTAAAAGTTTTATTCAAATACCACTATTCATTTCATAGTCTTATAGCTGGTATTCAGACATTTTCAAAACACTATAGATTCTTATATCATTCGCTACAGATATTTTGAAATTCGTTATGCTACCGCAATAACAAAAAAAGATATATTTGATAGTATTGTTACCAGTATATCGATATACTATACTGTATTTTTCAGAAAAATTAGTTTTGAATTAGCGCCGTCAGTTCAGTTAATCCTTCGTGTTGCTCTGTACAAAATAAAATAACAGTGTCCCTCACTGTGTAAAAGAAGATATAGTTTTCTTCTGTGCGTGTGATAAAGTCCACGAATGTCACCCAAATAACTTTAAGCCGATTCTATCCGCAGTGAAGAAAATTGTGCCAATTTTTAAAGAAATTTCGAGTGTAGTGTAAAAGACAGAAGGTTGCCACGCTTTAGAGCCAATATGACGTATGAAATCCAACTGAGAAACTTTCCCGGGAAGTAATGACAATAAAGTTCACATCATAACAAAATCATAGAATAAAATCACATCATAATAAAAATTTTTAAATATCAGAATATGTAATACAAAAACGCGTAATAACTAATAAATAACGATAATTTTAATGTGATTTTCAAAAAATGATTCGTGTGGTTATTGCAAAGTCAAATAGATAACAACGTAGTATGTTCCCCTTGGTGCCATACAATTCTTATCTGAAACATTTTTTCGTATCATTCATATTTTTCCAAATACCTCAGCATTTCGAGTTAAACCATAGAATGTAAAAAGAAATGGCTGCGGCTTTTAACACTTCGCCGGGACGACATTTCCGTATAGTCCAACGAGTGTAAGTCCATTTTTATTGTCGCCGTGGCGGCGTAAACAATTTAGCGAAATAATCTGTAAATAGGTGTAACGATGGGCGTGTGTTATTTACACGAGTAAATGGTTTTCCGCGTCTACCAAGGCGCGTGTAATCCAAACGAACGAGGACAACGTCGTCGACACTGGCGATGCAGCTGCTGCAACAAGCAACTTTCGTACTCTGACACTTATGCAATATTTCTCTGTCTCCTTTGCCGCAACGGCAACCTTCGACCTCGACTTCCACGCTATCGCGTTGCACCTGTCGCGAGCTATTTTGCTTGTAAATAGATCGCGCACAAAATCCGCCTGTATTTTCGTCGAGATTCCAGCGTGACGACAACTTGCAGAGTTGACATCCTTTTCCTTTCGAGTTTGTCATTTATCGCGCGTTCAGTTAACATTGTAATTCATAATGTTGCTAATTATGGATTCCTTACAAACTTACTAAATATTAGGAAAGTGGATTAAAGGGAAACATTTTTAATGAAGAGCTGTACAGAGAACTATTTTTGGGAGAAAAGTTTTTATTTTTGTATTTATGGCGAGAGATTAAACATATTGAACAGGTGGTTTACGAGCAATTTAAGTTATATTTACGAGTAATAAGTTAGTAGTAGTGTAAAAACTGAATTTATGATTTATCAAAATATTTAATTTAAATCAAATTAAGTATTTGTAAAAAGTAACCTTATTTATTAATTCTATTATAGAAATTATCTGTATAATTACTTAATTTTATAAATTCTATACTTTTATTTGTATTAAATACTTTTTGCAAATAACTTTATTATAATATAGATCAAATATAAAAATACTATTAATAAATAAAATTTTTAGAGTTTTATGACAATCAATTAATAATATAAAATATATATATAAAAAGTCCATTAATATATAATACTTTTAATATTCCTAAAATGTTTGCATCATAACTCTTACAAAATATTCTTTGTAAGCTGCAACATTTCTAAACAAATGATCACTTTATAACTTAATCTCTGTCCAAATTTCTCGTCATGTATGTACATATATTCATTTAATTTACGAGGGAATAAGGCAATTCAATTATTTTTAGAAAGACGTATGTATGTAGAGATGAAGAAAAATCTAGCAAGAAACATAGAGACCACAGAAATGATATTTTCTTTCCTTCATCCATTTCACAATGTTACATAATTTTATCTGTGTATATTATACTTTCAGCCAATTACGATTATATAAGATCTATCTAAATAATTAATGAGACCTATTTTTCTTTAGCTACACTTCTCGTTTCTACATACAGGGTATCCACAAAGTCTCTTTACAATTTCAGAAATTTATTACAAATGGAAAGACAGATAAGTGGAAATTATGTCAAATTGAGTACCGTCTTGATGTGCTTCGTGCAACTAATGGTGCCCATATAGAGGTGTATTAAATGGTACACAAAAAACTTAAATACATACGTCTCATTTTGTAATAACTTTCACTTATCTGTCTTTTCATTTGCCTTTGTAATAAATTGTAATAAATTTTTGAAAATGCAAAGAAACTTTATGGACACCCTGTATAATAAAATCACAGTACATGTAATAAAATCAAATCCTTTGGAGTTTCCTGGTGCATACATACATGTATCAACACTGATCTCTCGAGGATTAAAACTTTTTATTTCCAATAAAGTATTTCCACCTAGTCTCTTTACATATGCATTACATCTGAACGATTCATTCTTCATCACATTTTCAATTATATTCATATCGATTGCAAAAATTTGTAAAAGTTACAAACAACACAAGTGTTAAAAATTCTCCTTCAAAGAGTTAAATAATTTGAAGGAGAAACACTTGAAGGCTGATTTCTCTAAAACGATACGATCATAACAAGAATGAAACATCGTAGGAAACTACAGTTTGTTCCTCTCATCTCTAGAGGGATTAGCAGCTATCCAGTCGAGGGCGCGCTGAATAAGAATTGGTATGGGCTGCATGGGTGGTGGTGTTGGCAGATGTGCCCTTTGGAAAGAGACACCATTTTCGTTGGCTAGCCAGCCAGGGTTGATTCTCGTTTCATCTGGCGCCGTCCACGAGGCCGACCCGCGAACTTCGGCCTCCGCGTCATTTTGGCCACGATTCTTCAGAACGTCCTCCTCCTCGACGACGATGCCATTAGCGGTTTCCCATTTGGAGAAAAAACTTCCATCCGGACTGATATCTTGACTTTGACTGACGATGGCGATCGGTTTATCCGCAGCTAGCGCCATAGCCACCAGATTCAGCAGGAAAATTGTCCGAAGGTACATTATGCAAATATGATGGAGCGGTCTCTGAAAAAAGTTATTATTACCATGACACGTATCTGTGACATTGTAACATGCGACGTACAGTGACTCTCATTAATATTCGGACACTTGTTAATATTCGGACTAGGTATTGAAGCTATTGCAATTTTGTAAAGAAAATTATTTTAAAACTCGAAACCTCTGCTTTCAAAACGCGTCGTTCATTTGATTCTAAAGTTTTTAAAATTTTATATCGCATAGCGAATAAATAAGCGAAGATATCGTTCTTCTCGAAAATGCTATAAATTGTAAATTTTCATGATTTAATCTAAAGTGGGTTTGAAGATTAAAGTCTTTATTTTGCAATGACTTCTGAAAATTTGAGGTATTATTATTGTTATTATTTTTTCTTTGTCATTTTGTTGAATTTTGATTAGGCTTAGACGACGAAAATTCAAGAAATTGTAACATTTTATGTTCGTTTTCACCTAATATTTAAAGTTCCATAAATTGGCGAAAAAAAATCGTGCAACAAATTTCGAGAAATCGTTTAATATGAAGGCTTCGATCTTCAAAACTATTGTAAATTCAGTCTCGAAAAAAATTTGTAATGTTTTTATATACTATAATAATTTACAGTATTTTCGAAAAGAAAAGTTTCTTTACTTTGCCATCTGCTAGTGTAAAAACATTTTAGAATAAAGTGAACGCATTTTGAAAATAGAAGCTTCAAACTTCAGAAGCCCAAGTTTATTATTATACGATTTCCTTTTTCGAGATTAAAGGACATACATATATTTATACCATCAGATATTTTCTTAAAATTCACTTAAAAAATTAGTAGATTCAATGGTAAAGTTACTATCAATTTATCATTAGTATAATTTCAATGAATAGTCTAATTTTAACTAACAAGTTAATCGAAACCTGTAAAACGTTCAAAATTCTTCTTTTTTTCTATTTTAAATATTTGAGATTTAATAAATGTATCCTTCGTCTTAAAAACTGAAATATCCTTTACTTTTTGAACTAGAATATACAAACTTCTTTGAATATTTTTCAAAACGGCAATAACATTATAACTAATTAAAACTTCAGTAATAAAACTAATATTACAAATAAAATATTTATTCCTTAAAAGAAATTTTTATTTCATTCGAAATCTTAATTCTTAGATTGTATCCTGAAGTCACAGTTGACTATAATAACATAATTTATATTATATTACGAAAATTTAAGATATTTAATTTTACTTTACATTTTATGTTCTCTCTGATACAAATTAACACTAGTAAAATTAAATCGAATAAAAAACTTCAAAATTACGTAATGTAAAAGCCTAAATTATTATGGTTTTCAATGATATTAGTTAAGGTTAACATGATCCAAATTTTTGCGTAATAATGTTATAAAAACTATGACTAATTGTAGAGGTAGAACTGCTACATTACGTATCATAGTTTCATCGATTAATTGCCATATATCTCATTAAAATCGTGACAAATAATCAATCATAAATCTAACTGATTAAGTATAAATAATTTTTCATTTAGGCCGGTTAATTCAATTAAGCTGTTTTATGAACGTGGTGATTAGATTAAGCGCTCTAACGTGGAATAAGTGATTGGAACAATATGCATGTTAATCGATAGAACGTGCACACACCAAGATAATAATCGAAAGCCTATCGATTATACTTGTTAATTATTGATGGTGTTGACGCAATTGTCTAACCTTGCTTTGCGAATTTCCAGATAGCACGTACAAAATCCTACTGGCAAGCTCACGGTGCATTATGTGCACCTTTTATACTTTGAAATACTCTACGCTATCACCGACATTTTCCGTTCAAATGTCATTCGATGATGTCGGTTCAGCCTAACCGGTATCACGTAAGTACTAAAAGAAACCTTTCTGGCTATGTTATGGGATGAACAACCTGCAATCAATCCTCGCCTAAATCGTCAATTATCGTGGATATATTATATATATTCAAGTTGCTTGATACCTGTAGGATTTTGTAAGGAAATTAAATGATATGTGTAATCACCGCGTCAACGAGTTTGTCATTTCTTTTCTACGAAAAAAATAAAGATTTGAAGAAAAGTAAAAAGTAGAAGGCAATGCAAATGCTTATAGATCTAATATCTTCCAATGCAGAGTTCATTTCTTTCACGTGAAAAATTAATCTTGTATTTCATTTCTTTGATACGTGTTGGTTGAGATATTTCTTTACTATTAAATAACATCTGGAAGAGATTAGAAATGCTCCTTTTATGCAATAGTTAAATATTGTTGAATTTTTCATATGGCATTTAATACCAGTCATTACCATTTCAATTATTTCGTTTTATCATTAAAAAAAAACATTTTAAGATTAAAAAAATGAAAAATTAAAAAATTACAACGATTAATATTCAGATAATTATATTTAATGCATTAGAAAAAGCTTTTTCTAAATACTTTATATTAGAATTTGAATAATCTAATGCAATTAAATAATGTGTAATTACATCATTCTCAAATTATTTTCAATAGATCCATACTTGGCAACTATTTCGCTTTTGGAGATTATTTAGAATGCAACATTATTAAACATACAGCAACATTATTAAAATAATGACATACATTATAGATAGAATATTAAAATGCAAATAATATCTTTAAACAGGTCTATATTTTTTTACATTATATTGAATGTCGCAGGTATAAATACAACGAAAGATAATATGATTTATTAAATTTAAATTTATTATTAAATTATATTAAATTTATATTAAATTTATTATTAAATTATATTAAATTTATATTAAATTTATTATTAAATTACCAAAATTGAAAAACTGTTATCTTAAACGAAAATCATCCAATTTTTGCACTGATAAATTATTTTTTCATAACACAAATACATTAATTATTATATGTCCTTATTCATCTTTCATATTACAAATTATAATATTATTTAAATTAAACATTTTTAGGCACAAGTACTTTAATACTGAATATCTTAATACTATAATAAAAATACATATTAATTAATCGATAAACAATATGGAGGTTTATTTAAAAATACAATTCTGAATAATATTAATGATAATTATAACAATTACACGATTATAACGTTATGTTATAATTGAATCGAATAATTATAACATTATGTACGATATAATATTGTAATAATAAATATATATAAGAATTACTATTATAATAATAATACAATTATAATAGTAATTCTTTCATATGTAAAGATAATTAATCTCATTACGATGAAATTTCGCACATCACATGCTCATTCTTTCAAAAAGTGATCTGTCAAGAAAAGCATAATCCCATTGAGCGGAAACAATGACTTTTGAATACGTACAAAGTATTATACTGTCCCACAATGGTACCCAGGACTTTTCATTGCGACAAGCGTAATCAATCATTTCTTTTTCTAATTGTTCGACACACTTTAGAACTTGTGGAAGAAAAAGAAAAAGAGATTTAAGAAACACATGTTTTCTTCGTAATTTGTGAGGCAACGGTGTGTCAATGTCGAATGAATCACGATCCAACTATGATTATTAGAAATTTTGTAATTGTTTCCCGACCTTTCTAATTCTAATTATCAGTTTGCGTGTTTCGCACTTTGAACGGTTTCAGGCTATATTTCGAAACTTCTGGCAAACCTAAATTATGTAGAATCCCAAAAAAAGAGAAGACTCTTCGATGAGCTAGAATCAGGAATTCATGGCACGAATGGCTAAATAACTTGTGAAAAAGTATGTTTTCTGAAGTAATAGATTGTAAAAGTAATAGATTTGGAAAAGGAGAAATCGATATATTATACATTATATTAATTTAAAAAATAATTTTTGGGAACTACATACAAAAAAGTTTATACTGACTTCCATGACCTTTAAATATATATATTGTCAAATAAAAAAAAACATATATTGTCAAGTGTAAATAATTGCTCAATTTTCTTTTTAAATAATGTGTAAATACATGTTCGATTCGTTTAATATAGCAAAATATTAAAAAATGAATGGAAGAAAAGATTTATTGCAAAATTATTAAATTTAGAAGTGGAAATGCAAACATTCGCGAAATACTGATATAATATTCATTCTCAGTTACTTTAGATTTAAGCTACTTAAAAGATTTATTTTTGCTATGTGTGATTAAAAATATAATAACTTGAATGCATTTTCTACCGATAGAATTCTCTGTTTTTTTCATGTAGTTGAAATTTGTGAAAAAGGAAATTGTATTTGTAGAAAACCGTGTACGTATCATTTCTTTTATTGTATAGAAAAACTTAATCTACCATTAAATTTAAATTTAAATTTGCAAATATTACAAATGTCAATCCTGTTCGTAAATTACTTGTACTGGAAACCAAAAATATATTTTTTTAAAGATGAGCTGAAAACTTGATGTTCGACATTTGAAGTATTTGCTGCAAGTTTCTTTAGATTCTTCTAGATTCTCTAAAAATTTTCTGGATCTCTTAATCAGAGTATTCTATACGAGCACTCTATAAAACATACAGTATTGTATGTTCATACATACAAGTAGATGACAGAATAATCTTGCTTAGTTCATGTTCGTAATTTACTAATTTATTTATAAAAATTATAAAAGCACACGTATTGAAATTACTATTTTACAGACTTTATGAGCTCGCTATTTTAATTCCATTACGTAAATATTATTATGTAATTTAATTTGGGATACTATTAATGATTAATTAATATAAACGATGACACGCGTTTGAAGTTGATGCTTTAGTAGCTTGTATCGTTAGTACCATCGAAAATGTTCTAATGGCCTTGAACCTTTTACAAAGTTGCGGCTTCGGATCTTCATTAAAGCTTGACTCCATCAAGTTTGATGTGTTTGCCATAGAGTTTCAACACGTCTACTGTCTTGTAATCGATACCCTTTAAGCAATAACATTTTCTTCTCGCGATAACTTACATGTTCTATTCTTAGACACGAGGCAAAATCATGCCTGACATTCGCAACTTCCGATTTTAGAGTGATGTCGAACAAGCGTGCTGTTGTAAACTTTAGAACGATAATTGGAAACTGTCAAATCTTACGTAATAATTGGCAACGTTGCTTTAAATATGGGAAGAGAATTAGGAGTAATGCTCCTAAACATGTTTCAATGTTCAAATGAGAAACAATATAAAATTTATAATATCAGTATGAAGAAATTTTTAACTTTTTATGCTGTTTTCCAAGTAAAATCATAAGAGAGTGTCATATAAAGAATTATAAATTTTTTTTATAAAAGAATATTTTAAAAGTTATTTATAAAAGAATTAAAGAAGTTTTCATTAATCTCCAAATATATTGTCGTATAATGAACTTTAAGCAAAGGTATTATATTATACATTTATTATACATTGATTATCATTTAGATTCATGTATCAAATTTGAAGAACTGTAAACATTTTTAGACATAAGCAAACAGTATTGTGATTGAAACTCTAGATTAAAAGTTTTCATTAGATGTACTTTATTTAATTATTTTTCTTATTTTTATTTAATATATCGATAAAAAATATATGATTATTACATATGTCAGCAAAATATTTTCTTTTTATTTAATATACCTATCAACAAACATCTGTAGCCTTATTTTAAATAAAAGCAAAATATGAACGATCTTTGATTTAAAATAGAAAAAAATGCATTGAAAATTATTGAATTATGGATTTCAAAATGAAAAAGAGGAAGAGAGATATATCTAATAAATTTTTAATTCATTTATATAAAATACATTTTATGAAAGAAATGCCCTTATTTTTTAGAATCCTTCAGTTATAAAAATTAATATTATTCGATAGATTAAAAGGATTTTTCTATACGACTTCAATTTTTATCATCACGTAAATATTTTCTTGCAATCTTCGAAAATTCTATAAAATTTTGTTCCATGTTTTAGCTTGAAATGTATCAGTTTTGTCAAGATACAACAAATTTAATCGATTAATTACCCTACCATTTTCTCCTCAATCTCCAATAAATATTAATTATTATAATGCATTGCATCATGCCAGATGTAAAGCATTGAAAGCATTATATACACATAATTTATATTTATTCATCTCCAATTTGAAGAATTAAAATTCAAATTCATATACGGCTGTAATTTATTTCTCTTTCAAATCGGAATCACAATTTCTTAAACTTAATTTAAAACTCAAAGGGCTAATCGTTGGATTCAAAAAAAGAAAAAAGGAAAAAAGAAAAAGGAAAAAGGGAAAAAGATAAATTCGTTGAACGTCACGGCAGACAGAAAGAAGATTCTTCGGCAAAACGCTTTTATTTATATACAAAAATCACAAGTTAAAGTATACGTATAATATATACTATCGACGCTCGATACACGTCCTTGCAGCTGCGACAGCGTCATCCATTTTTCGCGTTTTATGTATGTGAAAGCAGCGTGCGCGCATCGGCACGATCCTGTCGTAAACTGTTGAACAGTGCGCATTACTTTCATCTATACAGGTAAGATAAAGAATCTCGAAGTATTATTATATATCGGCTGGTTCGCGCCATTTTTTTGTTTTCTGTTATGTATAATCCTAGATTAATAAACCACACTATATTTATTTTTATGATCGCATCGGAGGCTCAGGGTCGGTTCTGTCCATGGCAAGCTGGCTCGAAATCAGGTCACGTTTGAGGTATAGTTGGGCTGATTAACCTGCGGAACGAGAAGCTTGTTAATTGTCAGAAAATACTTTCCACTTCGTTAACGTAATTTTTGAATTTAGTGTTAAATAAATCGTTTTCTCAATGTGAAGCATATTCGGCCAAACATTTTTCCACAAATTGAGAATGAAAGTCTTCATATTTTTTTATTTTAACAATATTTTCTATTTAAAGATGTGTATTTTCTTCGATTTCAGATGAAATTTAAGAAATTGCAAAACGTTTATCGTAAACATATATTTAATAAAAAATTAGAATACAGAGTGGTTTAATAGGTCTTTCTGTTAGTATACAGAGATTCAATTACTGAACTGACTAAAAGAAATGTATTGGAATCTCTAAATGACCTCATTTAGTATATTAAGGTTTAACACTGTAGCCAAAGATTATTATATATGTATATGATCACTAGACTGTGAATTTTTATACAAATTGTGAATACAATTAAAAAAGTTAAATAAAGATTTATTTCACTCGCTAAACATTCTAATGAATAGCAGGTATATTTCGGATATATTTCGTATATTTTTGTACGTTTTATAATTGCATGTGCGTTTTATAATTGCATAAAAATCCGATTTTAACTTATGTCATGCGATTAATTTCTAAGTTTCCATGAAACTTCTTTCATATATAGAAAGCTGATGCAATTCAAGAAAATATTTTTCACTTGCTGCAGAATTGATAGTAATTAATAATAATAAAAAGACAAAAGTAAATTTCACGATGTAAAGTTTCGAAATGAATGTAAAATGTGAGAGTCAGTTTTACAGACACGTTGCGACGCGAAAACGGGCGATTTTAACTGGAGACCGTGAAAACTCAAAATCTCATTAGGGTAGGAAAAAAAGAACATACCTCGGCCAGGTGGTCGTGGTTGACCGCCGTCATCCTCTTCTGGGTGAGCCGCGTTCCACTCGAGCGCCCTTTGAATTTCTGGCGGTATCGGTGGTGCCGTGGGGATGTGAGAGCCTTGCACTTGGAATCCATTCTCGTCTGCTACGTATGTGATGCTGACTTGCTGGCCATCCGGCGCCGTGTAAGAATCAGAGCCCTGCGAGACAACCGGTGTCTCGTTATCTACTTGTTTAGGCTGTCCCGATTCTTGGTGACTGATTCCGTTGCTTGTCTCGAAGCTGAACAATAATTACACAAATAACAATGAATTTTGTGTTGATTGAAATAATGTAAAAAAATAATTACTTGATCAATATGTTGAATTAAATACCGAACTATTTGATTACATATTTTTTTTAAATGTGTGTTTGCTAATGTGTGTTTTGAATCGAATTATGTTCGGTTCTTTCCCTTTTATAATTAGTATTTGCGACGAATACAAGAGAATTATATTTTCAATATTATTGATATAAATAAAATGAGGCGGAAAATGGCTGAATTATTAAGCTTCGATTATTTTTCTGGGACAAATTAATCAAGATAGTGAAAAAAAATTTCATGCTTAAGGTGTTAATACTTTCTAAAAGAAAAAAAAGAACAGAATTATAGCATTTGTACAACCTTAATAATTTATGAGGATATTTAAAAAATTATGCATAATAAAATTTTTAAGGCAATTACCATTCGAAAGTAATTATTATCATTAATTAGGAAATGAGTAAGATGAACATTAAATTTGTACAATCACGCTTTAATTAACACTTGACAGTGCACAATATCTGTAATGAAAACTGTATCCTTTGGAAGTAGCAGTTTAAAGTTTCAACGGTATTACATTTAGCTTTATTGACGTAGTGTTGATCTATACTGATACTCTCGAGGTGTTCAATGAAATTAAATACAACGCTGATGTAATATTGAAACATTTGTCCAAAGGGATGCTGTTCAACTTAAATATTTTAAGTAATATTAATTTTCTAATTTCACACTGCATAATTTTAAAATAATTCAAAATTTAATCTACAATTAAATTATTTTATTAAATACTTTGTAAATGCAATACTATTTAAATATTAAGTCAACTAAAAGTTATATAATAATTTATTATATATTTACATGTTATGTATATGATTTATTATATGTGTATCTGTTTGTTATGTTGTATATATATGTATATACCTACATACATAAGCTTATATAAATTAAAGATAATATTTGAGATAGTATACAATATAGTCCAATATAAAGACTATTTTTACATTATATTATTAAAAATCTATTAATATAAATCTAATTATAATAATCTATCTATCAAATTTATCTAATTAAATTTTGAATAAATGATTTTAATTAAAAAAAAAGACTAAGATTTATTTTCTGTTGTATTTGTCAATCTTAGATATAAAGATGCATGAAAGTAATTAATAATTATCGATAATACGATATGGTTAGAAAGACGCGCCGTTGTAATTGAAAGAAAGGATTCAGCTAGGTAGCCGTCACTCCTACTCATGAATAACGATGTACTTATGCAGAACAGAGATTGCAGTGGGCGACAATTGCGAATCATGTGAATAAGCCAGTGCCATTGGACTGGGATACTTGTTATCTTCTGTATATTGTCTTCAACGTCTGTGATTACTTTGCTCATTGTACGTTCACGTGCCAGCAACGAGTAAAGGTCTCGTCTAGTGAAATATCCAACAGACACTTTAACTTTGAATTCGATATTGTCTACGCTTTCTGACAGTTAATTAATTGTAGTTGTATGATTGTGCACCCCTATCCTAGCGAATGAAATAGAGACAAAAACTGAAATTCTCTCAGAGAAATTAACTTCGTGTAAAACCTGGAAAATCTATAACAAGTGAAATTAAATTTAAATTAATTAATTAAAAAAAAATAGAAAAATCTAAAAAATCTAACTGAAAAGATTCTATTTATTAGATTTGAATGTTGCGTGCTTGTTCATAGAGAATACAATTTGAAATTTTAGTTTTATCTAACTCTCCATCAGCAATCTGACTCGTTTACATCTTGAGCGAAATTTTATTGGCGAATTTTAGCACAAGCATTGAATTTCAAATATTTGACTTAAGAACTGACTATATAGTATAATAAAATCTTCAGCAAGTAATCTAAATTTTTCCTACATTTCTCAAAAACTCTAAAATTAAAAGCAGTAAGAAGATTAGGTGTGACCATGAACAATACAGCTTTCCTTGACAATAATATGTTCTTTTAATCCATGAAAGATTAAATTCAAAATCTATAATACAACTTTTTCTATACAGAAGCTACGCGTCTTTCTATATTTCCTACGTTACCCTGATTTATCTCTGTTTTGCAAGAATAAATAAAGTGACGAGGTTAGTTTATCGTTAGTCGTAAATTTTCTTGGCATTTGTTGCAACGAACTACTTCTCTTTCAACGATGTTCTCACATGAACTTACTTATTGACATAATTGCCGTCGAAGTTGACTTCGAGCTGCTGAGATGTGATCACCGCATCTTTGTCAGCGCCACTGGAGGGAGGTCGTTGAGGAGCAGCTAATGTCGCCGTCGTACAAAGTACGACCGCCACTAACACCTGAAATAATAATAATAAGTAAATAACAAAATTAATAATACATTCGTTTCTCGTACGAAATTTATCTCGTACGGAATTGAAAGGTAAATTTTCGAAAAAAGAAGATACGGAAGATAAATTTTTAACATATCTTAAATATTACAATAACGAAATACGATTGCATATATAAATAATTTGTAAAATGTATTCAACTATATGAAAAAAGTATTTTTTTAATTAATGTGCTAATAGAAAATAGAACATCACGTTTAATTAAATTATGAATTTTGTAAACAGATGTAAAATTTAAATGTTTCTTGCGAAAAAATTATTACAAAACAAATTATAGTTGGCTACGCTATAAACGGAACGTGCAACATGAAATTTTCTTAATTTAACACTTGAGTATCTGCTACAGACTAATCTGCGTAACTGTTCCCAATTTTCATTCATTTCTATTTCCCTACTTATACCATTTTACATTTTTATTTGTACTTTTCCGTTTTTATATATTTGTTATATATGTTTTTCAATACATCTGCTATTGCTCGATTATTTTATATTCTTAATGTACAAAAAATGAATTATGTATGAAACAAGGTCTTAATTCGACGCTTGTATAATAATATAATACAATAGTTAGCGATCTGTGATCTCACCTTCTATAATAATTGTATATGTTTCAATGTCTGTATCTTACTGAATAACCATATTGCTATAAATATTCCTATCCCATTGTAGAAAACCATTGTGAACAACTGTTACAGTTGAATCTGCATCGATCTCGTACAGACGACGAACAAGATCCACACCAATTAAGTTTAATTGGAACGCGAGTTTTTAACTTGCATTGCCTCTCGTGACTGACAAAGTGAGGTAGCGCCTGGGAAATCCGTGGACCATGAGAAATGCCAGTCCCTAACGCTATTTGCAAAACCTTTCGTTCAAATATTCATAGAATTCGTGAAAGTAATGCAACCACAGCCATGGCGTGGCACTGTGTGGCGCGGCTGCAAAGGGCAAGCAAAGATGATAATGCCTCGAGACTGCACGACGCGGTTACATCAGTTGCAAATGACATTATGAAATACAACGTAATGGCAGGACGAAAGTGGTACCCGTGTAATGTGCCCGTTTTTCTCTGCACGACCGTGGAACGTGTAATTTCATTCAAGAACCCCATCAGCCGTGAATCTGCTCGAGCGAAAAATTCATGGGCTAAATGTCAGCCTGATCGAATCGCTTTTCATCGTTACCTTTTGTTTCTTACAAGTATGTATGGGCATCTCCAAGCAAAGAGGATAGAATCATTATATTCAAACTTGAGTGATTCTTTTTCTTTTTTTTCTTTTTTTTGTAAGCTGATAAATACAATGAAGCGTTAGACGATGGGATCAAGTCCAATATGTATCTTACTTATGAATTTGTGTCAAGTTCGATATCTAAGTTTGACGAATTTCGAATGTTGCTTCGAAAATAAAAATGTTTCAGTTATATGTATTCGTTTTATACGTGCTAGTTGAGTTTTATACCCACAGGTTTTGCAAATTTTCTCGAAAGTAATTCGATATTTGTAAGTTTCTTAACTTTCACAAACAGTATTTGAATTTTTTGAAATTTTCTATCGCTAGAAAACTTGAAAAAGAAGCCCAATAATTAGACACGAAAATGATATTGCTTGTATTACATACGAGTGTGACTCGTTTAAAACGAAATTTGATTCAATGCAAAAGTGGTATAAGTCAATTATTTGATCATTTGGTTTAACATATTTTGAAATGTATCTTGTACATTATTTTATAGTATCTTATCGAAAGTTATTTTACTATTTCACTATCTTGTTGTTCTATATTATTTTACAAGGTATAACTTTACAATTTACATAGAAGAAATGTAACATTCTTTGACGCTATTGCATTTTACAGAATTTTCGTACTTTATTATCCAGAAATTATCTTTTTTGGCTTATACTACGTTTGTGGTTACTAAATGGCTCATTTATTTCTCTTTAATTCTCAAACTTGAGGCCAATGACTGAACATTTGAGCCTACTTATGAAATACACGATCTCATTTCCAATTTTTACCATCAAACAATCCGACGAATCTTCACAAAATCGTTTCAGAAAACGTGGAATTGTTCCTCAACCCTCGTCTAAATATTTGAACCTGCATTCCTGAACGCAGAGCGTAAATGACAAGGCACGTAGTCGCCGAGCATGGCCGAAGATCGGATTGCGGCCTCGGTGGCCCTTAATCTTGTCCGTAACGCGTTTCTAATTACCAATCACGTGCAACAGCGCCATATCAATGGAACGTTATCCGGGACAAGATTTCATTCTCGTAACAATGTAATCGATATTTCGATTCTCCTTGACCGTATGACCGAGCTGAAACAAGCGATCGCTTCCTACGTGTCGTGTTCACCGCGTAAACAATGGAACGCGCGGAAGGCCAAGCGGTAGCTATTCAACCAAGGGGAAAAGAACAAGGAAGGAAATCGGAGAGGCCTGCCGGACTGTATCCTGTCTCGATATTTCTTCCCTCTCGATCGAAGCTACACCGAGGCGTTTCTCGCGTAACGTGATAGAAAAATCTCGGTGTTTCAGACGCTAATTCCACCGTGTCCCGTTTCTATGCTGTTCAGCCGCGAAAATGACAAAGCGTGAAAAGTTTCACAAGTGCCACGCGGAACGGAGGAGGGAATTACCGGCGGCGGTAATGACGCGCCGCGTCCACCGACTCTTCTCACCGTGCAATCAGACGGATTATGAAAGAACCGGGGAGACACGAAGCCGCTTCTGCTTTTCATTCATAAGGTCAAACGATCATCGAAGAGAGGCTCGTGTCTGAAAGGCGTCCACCCGACGCGTTTCGATACGTTCGTTGATTGTCAATTTCGCTCCTCCAGTGTATTGATATTGGATTTCGAATCGAAAAACCAATTCAAAACCATTTTCGATCTTCGACGAGAGGAATCTTTTTTTTCCTGCTTTTTTTCGTGTATTCTTCCCTTTTATATTCAATCGTTTTTTTTTTTTTCTTTTTTAGACGAATGTATATATTTTTCTATTGACTGTCTTATTCGCTGGTTTCTTGTTTTATTAAAAAATATTCCGTGTAGCCTGTCCCGTACGATGTGTGTTCGATTTGAAGACCTTCGTTAACTTTTCTTTTTCTTTTTAGATTGACAAGTTTAACTAAAAGTAACAAAAATATATTTTGTATTTCTTCAAATAATACAAAATATATTAATAAATAATTAAATAATGTATAATAATAATATAAGTAGTAGTAAATTGTAAATATCGAAGATTTATAAATACCGTCGTTATTTTTCTGCTGATTCATTAATACCTATTTTACTTCCTTTGTAATCATCTACAAACGTACACATGTACAGGGACACATTAGAATTAAATCAAGCTATTATTTTCTTGTCACGACTTGTAATAAGCGATCATTTGCAACCTCGATGATGCGGAAGAATAATTTTACACTACCCAAAGCCGAGAGAAATTTTCATTGATGACGTAAATGATCATTAAACGAATTAACCTTCGAAACGATGAATCTTGAATTCAGTACTTGCGTTTAACAATTCGATTAATCATTTTATAACAAAACGGATCAACAACAAAACTGTGCAGAAACAAAGTTTTTTTAAATATAATTATAATTATGAGCACGAATAAAAATTGAAGTATAAATTCCAAAATAAAATATGAAATTAAATGACTAATAAAAACTTTTAAATTTATTATAAAAGATTTTAGATGGAATAGCAACTCTTTTTCTCCAAAGAGAAATTACGAGTATTTATTTGGTTATTCGTTTGTTGAACGTACTACTTGCATGACAAAATGGCCCAGTTAAATGGCGCGAAAAAGTAACACAATTGGAAACGACGTACACGCGTAGACGAAACTATTCGGGATGTTCGTTGTTATGTGATTTATTCCGTCGCAATTGTCCTGCCTCGAAGAAAAAGGTGTCGACATGAATATAACGTGATGCAATCGCGTTAGTCGTTCGTAATTGTTATGATAATGCTATTCTTAATTTCACGCCTGTCCTCTGTTCCCTCGTTCGAATTCCGTTGATTTTGATTGTATGCAATCGCAACAGCGATTGCTAATGAAGATTCGAACGCCTCCTTTTTTAATCTTGCATTGAGAACGAATCGTCGATTTGAAAAATGAGATACGCGCATAGCGTATAAGAGAAGAATAAGCTTATGTTAGCCTAGCCTCTCACACGAATTTCGTTCGTTTCGATTTCACTGTGAACTTCGAATCGAAAGATCGAATTCCACCAAGTGTGGATGCTTTTTTCTTTATAACACTTACGAAGGAGATGGCTGGTGAATTCTATAAATAGAGCTTGATTAGCAGATTCGTCTCAGCTACCGTTGCGAAAATGTCTTACGTACAGTTTTCGCAATTAGTTAAGTAAATAAGAAGGAAGAACGATTCTGTTGCGAAGAAAAGACTCTCTTACGTGTATAGAATATATGTTAAAATGTCTTTAGCTTGATGCTAATAAGGCAACAACTATAGCTTTGCTATATGAACGAAAGAGAAAAGTCGTATCTGCAATACAACGATAATAACAACGTTGGCAAGTACAATTGGTTTTAAAGTCATCCGGATGTATAATTTAAAAAATATACACACGGTGAAAAGATAATAACGACTATTGTCAACAAGCAAGGTTGGTACAATGAATCTTTTAAAATTCAGCGAAAAATATCGTTGTTGTCCACAACGTCGCAGTTTAGATTTCAAACTCAAAATGTCGCCAATGTAGTGTTTAAAACCTATTCCATTAATTCTGTAATCGAATTGTATACATTTTAAAAGCTCCATGTATCCATGTAATTCCATTTACTTCACGAAACGAGAATTTTTGTTGCCACTGCAAACACAAAAATGCAAGGGAAAAGATTAAAACTTAATTATGCGTATATCTTTGAGATCAAATATACAACAGTTTTTGATACAATTTTGTGTCCATTACACGGTATAATATGAAATCTAGAATCATGAAGACCGAGATTAAATACGTCGAATCGGTTAACACAGAAGAACTTTTATCATCAATGAATCTAGTCAGTTTTTATCGCATAAAAACATAAACATTTATGAAATGAATATCAAATTTCGCGGAAACTTCGATATAAAAGATAAATATTCCAGCGAGTGCAGTTGTGTTTCAAATTTTCCGTCTCTTTCAGATTTTAGAAACATGTATTGATGAAAAAAAGGCTTTCGTCGAGCGTTCTACATTTGTATTACGCGTTTTATTTCGCAGTGTAATAAATCTCATAGCAATGCAACGTTTCGAGTAAAGCGAAACATTATCACATTCATGCAGCGCGATGCAACGGAGAAAAAAAAGGAGAGACGAAACAAAATTGCATGATTTGAAATACGATATTACATCACTCGGGACAAACTCGAAGCATCTGCGCCGTCTTTTTTCGATAATAACTGTTTTCGTTGTCGCCACAGCTATTTAATTGGAATTGTAATTACCATCAGAATTATAAATATAAATTCTCCATTAAAATGGAGAATAAAGTAAGAACGCCGATTTCAATATTCCGAATAATCAAGAAAGAAAGGACACAGTTCTTAAATGCAATTTACTAGTCGAAAATAAATTGAAAAAGAGAAAATAGTTACTTCGCGAATACAAGGAATAATAAAAAAGATAATAAACGTTTACTAAGTAATTTTTCGATATATATTTATAGACTTTCTTTTGTACTTATCTACGTATATGTGTAAAAAATAAAATAATCCGATTGGAACCAAATTTCGTATAACGAAGAGAGGAAAAAATGATTGCACCATTTATTTGATTTTAGTTTCGAACCTGTCAAAATACAAAATAATCATAGAAGAAAAGTCTTGAACGAATAAGAAATAACAAACAATTACATTTGAAAGAACGTTTGAGTAGTTTCTCGATTTGGATAGAATTTCCTCTCTACTTATCCACGTATACATACACATCAACGATATACAAAAAATAAAATAAGAGTGACTAAATAAGAATAACTAAGAAAGAAAAAATAATCGCTTCCTTTAATTTCAAGCTTGTCGAAATCTAATATTCAAAGCACAAAATAGTCAAGTAAGAAAAAATATTTAATTGATAACTATGAGAAATAACACAGAATTACTTGAAATGACATTTAAATAATCTTCCTTCTATATTTATTCGCACACCCATCATTGACACATAAAAGATGAAATAGAATATAATGAAAATAATAATTGAAAATAAATATCGAAATCCCGAATAATCAAGAAAGAGAAAATGGTTACTTATATAAATTTTGAATTCAAAATAGAAAATAATAGAAGAGAAAACGGTATAAGGAATAATAAGTAATTACTTGAAGTGACGTTAAAATAATTTGAAATAGAGTATAAAATAATAAAAGTATGAAATAGAATACGAAACAATGATTCAACTGTAAAGCAAATATCAAAATTCCAAATCATCAAAGAAATAGAAAATGCTTACTTCACTTGCTTGAATTTTGAATTCAAACATGAATAAAAATAATCGAAGAAGTGAAAAGAAGTTACTTCGTGGACACAAGGAGTGACAATTAACTTGAATTGAAGTTTAAACAATATCTTGATATTTGGTACTTATCGTTAAAATGTTAAACCGATCACGGGAAATGCATGCGTGACGAGGTACACGCCACGAGAGTGGCCAATTTTCCCCCATAGCCAGCGTAAATCAAAGCTCTGTTTCCGTGTGCCTAACACCAATGGCGATGCCGATGGTAATTCACGGCCGTGCCGGTGGCATTCAAGTCAAAGGACTTATCTCGCCGTATGAAAACCGAGTCTTGCGGGCTTCTGTCGGGCGTGTGTCTTACGGACTGAGCACTTACCTTGATAGTGAACATAATCTCTCTGTCACACAGACACCGGCGATGAAGCGGTTAGGATGCAGATGGGTTGATACTTGTGCTTCTTCGTCAGATGCTTCGCCTCTTTATATACACGACCGTAGCAACGTGGTACAGTGAAAGGGGTCATCCCTGCCCTCTTCACAATGTACTCCTTCTGACCAGTGTATCTTCGGAAAAATGTGCTTGGATGAATCGAGAACCGAGATTTTTCACCGTAACACGCGACACGCATAACGACAGACCCGAGCCCGTTTATTAATTTCGGCACAGCGAGATCATTCGCGATATTAACCGTGTGACTTTGGATGATATCCTCGCAGCAGATTTATTCATCTCTTCTTGCGATCCAGAGGAGCATCGATGAGCAACACGAACTTTAGACGTTCCGAAAAACAGACCAGAGCCATGAAACAAGCAAGTAGGTGAGTTAAGCCTCTTATGCCTTGGACAAACGATTATTTCAGAATGGTTTCAAAACGGTTTAAAGGGACAATCGATGCAATGATAATTAATATTAAAAGAAATTTATACAAATATAATTAAAGCACAGAAATCCAAGGAATATAAGCAAAATGAAATCAAATGACAGAATTTGATTTTTTTTGCGTGAAAGCGAGAATAAGATAAATTAGAGACAGAATGAAACATTTAAGGATTTAATAGAATTAATAGGAACAAAAGAATAAGATAACAATTAAGATATTGAAAAGGCTTTTTATATAGAAATAAGTTGTTAAATAAAAAATACAAGATATAATGATAACAGTCAAAATCAAAGATTCTTTTTTTTTTATTGATTTTTATTACGTTATATTTATACATATTAATATTTGCGTAAAATGAAAAAATATACATATTAAATAGAAAAGAAATTTCCGCATGATTCGTTTATTATTAAAATCGAAATTTTAATTGATTTTAATTGATTGCTGGGACAATAAAGAAGTAACACGAAAATAAAACCAGAAAAATAGAAATTAACAATAAAATAATGCAACGTGGTATTGTGAAAAATTATTGTGGAAACTACATTTCAATTAACAAACGCAAGTACGTAATTCGTAGTATATGTGATTCAATTTCAATTTCGTCGATAACATCAGTTACCAATGAGAAATGCAACAATGTAAGATAAAGACAAAAGGCATAAAAGAAATAGGAAGATAATTGCCATTTGCCACAAGGTTCTACCGGATATTTCTTCAGAATTTTTATAATGTCGAACAGAACAGGCTATAATTGAATGTATAAAGGGATGCAGTGTCTAGGTCACGTACAATTGTGTTAGCTGCGATTATGGCAGAGGAAATCTTCGTTTCCTTGAATCGTTTCTACACGTACGATTCATAACACGTTTGCATTGTACACATACAGTTATATACGTAGCGTTATTTATTAGCACTGCGTTTACCTGACAATTAATTTCATTCGCATTATTTTTAAAATTAATTTAGATACAGAGTTCGTATTTTGGCATTATTCTTAAAATTAACATAAATAGATAATAGCTTCCAATGGTACTTAAAAGTCTAAAAATGTTGTAAAAAGTAACACGCTGTTATTATAATTTATTATATACAAGATTTTGTTATCAGAAATGTTAATTTTGTAATAACTAACTCACGTATTCGAAATAACACAATACTCGAGAACATTTTTACTGGTTTCCCTTGATAAATTTAGCAAGCAAAAATCTTTAATATCGAGTGAAAGTTTTTTATTGCCGAGTAACTAGGCAAGGTACCTGTGTCTTTGCATAGAACTATTTATATCTACTACCTAACAGTAGATTCTCAGAATTAAAACCTCTACTTGCGGCTTCGTTGATTTAACATAATTTCTAGAACTTCTTTCTCAACCAGTCAGCTACCATCAGCGATAATAAAATTCAATAACTGGCATTAACACGCACTAGTATCAACGATGGGCATAACTTTTTCCCTATCGTCGCCAATTTGGTGTTGGACGTTTCTCTCATTTCTCCGTGTTGATTATAAAATATTTTCAACAACAAGCGCGTGCTGACATTTAACAACTATCTATCACTTGCACCATTAACTTGTAACCTGTACTTGCAACATTTCAAGCATGCGACATCGAAACTAAATCCAACACAGTGTACGTACAAACTTGACTGTCAACGTCACCGAAATCGACAGAAACTTAAGTAAATTACCCAAGATTTTCCACGATATTGGAATATCGGCATTCTAATGTATCAGTCGTCTGTTTAACCCTGACATTTGCGGCGTAAGTTGCAATCGACAATAATACATCACTAACCATTTGCACGTAATTTTCATAAATTCACCAATAATTTTCTTTCTTACCTCAAGCAAAAGATGGTTACAAATATCTTATTTTCAAGTTATTTTTGTGCTGTGAATTAATAAATACAAATCTCTTTTTTGTTCTCCTTTTTACTTAGAGAGGAAAAACTTCAACAAAATATAAAGTGTATGTCTGCAATTAATATTTTGCAATCCTTTTTAATTTTATAATTTACGATTTATTATATACTTGTATATTATTTTTATACTTCTATATATTCTATGTTACTATATACTTCGATAACGACAGATTTACCTGATGTCATTTAAAATTCTAATATCATTTCTAATTAGATGTTTAAAAGGACCGATTTTCTTTCAAGAATTACAACAAACATAGTAGTTAATTTTATAACTTATTAGTTGACTTACGATTATCTAACATTCTTTAAAATTCTAATATTATTTAATTCTTTGCAAAAGCAAATTAGTTTTACGTAGTAAATTTATATCACTTATTAATATTTATTAATATTTAATTATTTGATTATAACGTGCATAGTACCTGATTTTATAATTTATTTATTAATTTATGATTTATTACACTTTGATAATTAGAGATTTACCTAATATCGTTTAAAACGATACTATCATTTCTGACTGAAAGTGATTAAAAAATTACAATACAATAATTAATAGCACGAACTTAAACTGTTATCAATCTGAAATTACAAAAAAAACACAGGCGATTAAGAAATAATTAACAATATTAACAATAATTGGCGTTTAACAATAATTGCGCGTTATCCTAGATCAAAATCCTCGTATATCATCATAGAAGTTGTGATTTCTATAGGTCGATTTTACTCTTTTTTCCTTTTTCTCATCTCTTTCAGCCTTGGCTAGCATCAGTTATCTGCAAAATGGTTCTTCGATTTCTTGTTACGTGATAGATTCGATCTCGTAATGATTAACTGTTGCAGAATCATTGTAAGGCGAGTCCAACGTAAAGATGCAACAGATTTTTATTAGCCTCCATTTCCTGCTGCAAACGCCAACATATGTATTTGTATTGCTGTGTGCTGCAAGATAAGAGAAAGCTATATTGTTCTGCGAACATGAAAATTAATGATTCGACCATCGACTCGTGACTTGATTATTAGAATTTGTCTGAATCAGAGTATAATGAATAGGATTATTGATTCCATGCAGTGAATATAATCGTACGGACCTCTTGCCGCAATAAGCCGAATTCTTAATAAGAGATTCGCTTTGAAAACGCTTTTTTCGTTCGCAATCGTTACTTAATCGTCATTTGCTTTCGTAATTATTTGCGTAGAAATGAAACGTGGGATGGAACGTTAAGAATGATGCAAAATACACACATTACGCGTTTAAGGATATGGTAATGACACTACGTTCTTTTTTATAAAACCTAATTTTGAACGTTGCATTGATTTCAAATAAGTAAATGCTGAGTTTATTGTCCCTTACACAGTCGTAATTAAAAGGGTGAATTCTAATGCAAGACCAATAACTAACTTTTCCTCTGTATCGTTAATAATCATTGACATCCTTACATCGTGAATCATTGCTGTCGCTCAGTGTTTAGAGAATCGACTATCGCGACAAATGCTCATTCTACTTGCATCCACTTTCGTATCCACTTGTATATCTCTTATCTTGACGTGTAACATTTTATCTCGTACAAGCATCTTATATGAGTAATTAACACGCTTGGATATCGGTTACAATTTCACGTGAAAATATCGTAACACTTATTTTTGAAACTGTTTGAATAGCGTGGCATGAAAGTTGATAAATAGACTTTGGCAATTATCGCATTTATTTTATTGCCAATCGGCGAAGATTTCGTTAACATGCATGAGATTTAAAAGAACAAGCTTGAAATAAACTGTGAATTAAAACGAGAGAAATATTAATATATCGATTGCCACCGATGCTTCCTGGTGATTGGTATTTTCATTCCTACAAATATTTTAGAATTTATTTATTTTAGATTAACACGACTGAAATAGTCAAAATAACCACTTTGTAATTTTTTATAGAATTTAGCATTTTTATAGAATATAGCATTTACAACAGAATATATTTAAAGATCCGAGTGATTTTTCATAAAGTATATAAATAAATAAAAGCTTGTATTATTTATTGTGTTGCATTACAATTTTATTCTTTAATTCTATTGTTTAATTTATTGTTGAATATCATTAAGAAAAGATATTTCAATAAGTAAGTAATACTATAAAATAAGAAATACACTTTTATTAAGAAACTTTATTACTTTTAATTCCATAGGAGAAACGTACAAATTTCATGTGTTAACTGCAATCAATTTCTAATGTTTCAAATTTTGTCGAAAATTGCAATGTTAACATAGAATTATCTTTGAGTGTATTATTCATATTTAGTCTTTTTTATTATATTATGTAACATGTGCTTGTTCAAAAATTTTAAATTTTTGGTTCTTCATAAAAATAATACCAATAATGTAATAAAATTTTCCTCTTGCTCGTATTACTAGATATGGATATTTATATCCTAAATATTTTCCTTTTCCTAAGTCTGAATGATACTATAATATTGCTTACGTAAGACAGTCTTCACCTATAAATTGCAAATAATGTATATTTTCTGTTGCTACAGATATATTTTCTTTTGTGTATAAAATATACCTGGAGCAAAAAAGTAAATTGAACTTTAAATGAACTCTGACAAAAGAAGAAATAATATTTTTATACAATATCTTTTTATTTCATTTTCGTCGATAGTCCAAAAATAAAAAAAATACTTGCTCATTTAAAGTGTCAATTACACTTATATAAAAACAATACAGTGCCATATTGAAGGGTCAGGCGAATTGAGAAAAATCATAACTACCAAAGTCATAAATTATTCACTACAGTCAGCGATCAATCACTTTCATCCCTCGTTAAATGCACGTTCCCACTGATATGTTACATACCTGTCTTCGTCGTATAACTTTATCCTTTTGAAAACTTGGCGTGTGATCGGCGGTCATTGCATAAGATTGAAACAGGAGCATACATGAAACACGAATAACCAATTCGTCATCGAAATGTTATACAAAATTATCGCGTGGAGGTTTTCGGTGAAACTCATTCGTGACATTAATACTGGTCGGGGCTCTTCGTTATTAATCTTCGGTTCGTATTTACCCAGCCTTTCTCGCTGAATTCCACGGTCATATACCGACATTTATATCGTATCATTCATGTGACGCGACATGTACACTATGGAATATGCACAATCCCTCGGAAGACGATCTGCTTTCACGAACGAAAGAAAACGCTTGATAAATGTACCAAGTTCATAGAATGAAATCAGTAAACTTTTTCGAGTGGAAATCATCGAGGAAACACAAGAATGTAATATTACATAAAATAAAAAGCAACATTAGCGTATTTCAGAAATAAGAGATTTCAGGTTTTTTTGGTATGTAGATTAGATGGATCATCATAGTAAACGAAAGAAACAAAGATATGCAAATACAGACAGATATATAAAATATCTACGTGCAGTTATCATGAAAAGTATTTCACACATCCTTATTTTCCAATGAAAAGATTTACTACTTATTATTATTTATATCAAATTTCTATAGTTATATAAAAATACGACTAACAACAAGTTATACGACATTTAATATATTTACAATAATTTATTGTATTTAAATTTAATATATTTTTGATGTAATGAGTCACATTTAATTTAGAATTAAATTGTTAGATTTTGAAATTTTTAATTCTATTCAATTTTATTTAATTTCTATAATGAAAAATATAAATAACCAGAAAACCAGTATATAAATAATTAAATAAAATCAAATACATTAAATTTCAGCAATCTAATATAAATTGTTATAGCCATCTATAGCCATTAGGTAGTATAAATACTACTGATAACTGATAACCACTGTATAAATTATTTAATAATTTGTAATTAATTAATACCTATTGTTAACAAATAAATTATAATATAACAAATTAATTTATATTATATTATACATGTTATTTTAATAATTTTAATCTTATATTGTATATTTATAATATTATAATAAAAAATATCATACATATATTTTGATTATTTATAAATAAATAATTCATTTTTGTTATCTTTATATTTTTATAGTTACTTGTCATTTTCCTACTCTTCTCTTTTATGGAACGAGTTCCATTATTTTATATTCAATTCTCGAAGAAGTGCATTACTTATGTGATGACCTAATAGAACCGTGGGACCTTTTCCTTGAATCGTTGAAGGAACAACTGGGAACGAAGGGTAGACAGTGTATCTCTTTAAAGATTGAAATGTCAGTGTTTTTAGTCCTCCGCAGCGGTCGGCTGCTGCGTTGTCGAATCGCAATTCCGCTTCGCATTAGCTGAGCTTCTTTCTTTTTAATGACAATTGAAAGGTCAGAAAAATGTTTGTTACTGTGACAGAAGGTGTGTCAAATAGACACACGTGAGATCTGCGAATACATTTCTAGTACGTGAACTATCTATCTAACTGAAACAAGAGCGGCAATTCCTTCAATTTTCGAATTTTTATATATTGGAAATTATTATATATTGGAAAATATATTTTAGTATTTTAGTATATTGGAAAATATAGTTTGATCTCGCAATTGGTAGGTCCACGGAATAAATGTCAATTTTAACGAATTTCGAGTTTAATATATTTCTGTATGATCGTATGTTTTTCTTTTTATCACCAGTTATATCGCATTGTGCAATAAAATTTTCTGTTTCACATTTATTTTGATATGTGAAAAAATATGAAGGAATGACTGTATAGAGGACGTTTTTCAAACAGTAAACAGTAAAAATTATTCTATGTGTAACAAGTTCTGTATCCAAGATAGGACAGAACATTCTATATGCAAAAGTGCAAAATTGTTCCTAAAAAAAACCTAACTAGATATACATTTTGTATTGAATTAGATTTGGCTAATTCTTAGGTTGACAAAGATGAATAATCGATAATTTTAATAAGAAAAATAAGAAAAAAATGTAGACTAAAATTTTTCAATTTATGGCTTCGTTTTTAAATAAAAAAATTTTAGAATTCGAATAGAGTTTAAAATTGGCTTAGTAGATATATCTTTGATAAATTTTAAAATGCTCAAAAATGTGTTTTCATACAATTGTGTTCTATATTTTTGATTTTTTTTTACAGGTAAAATAACCTTCTGTTCATTCTTCATTCTTGACCAGTTCAAAATTTAAATATAAAAACAGCTATTAATTTTCAAACTTTCTCGAAAACGGAGCCTTAAATAAAAAATTTTTATTTCTTTTTTCGACTCACTTTTACATGTAAAATCATTTCCCATCCGATTATCGCTTTATAGAACATTCTGTATATTGAAAAATATTTGTTTTTCTGAAAAAATGTTTAAAAACTTGACATTTCCCCTTCTTTTCATGAACCCTTCAATTATTTTATAGTTGCGAAAGTGAAAAAAATTCATCAGGAAATATTTCGCATATCTTAATTGCCAATGTAAAGAAATTCATCATTAAATAATTGTACGAAAGAAAAAAGAAAGAATGTACCATGCATCACAAATAGTGAAACTCAAATATAAAGAAGAGACATCATTAACACATAGACGAGGAAAGATTTTTCTTACAAAACTGGAAAGATTAAGTTACGAAGTATGCTGAAAAGACGGCTAATGGTATTTACACGACACGTTACACGAAAAAAGAGACAGATGATAAAACGCGCGACGTTTAATACCTCGTGATTCTGAGTGTGTTCGACAATATGTAAGCGATTTCAATTTTTGTATTCTCCTTTTTTATTAATTTGTATCGATCTATCAAGAGCACAAAGAAAAACTTACAAATCGGATAATCCGCTCAAAGTTTTCCAACTTCGAATATCGTTATTCTATTTCATCTCCTCGGTCACAGCAGATTCAAACAATCAACGTTTCTAGCGAATAATGTCAGGCTAATTGAAAGTCATAATGTACCTTTACATGTTACGTCACTTAAAAAGAGAAGTGGCAAATTCATTTTATATAATAAACTTACAACAGATAAGGATATTGTAGATATTTATATAACATTTTCACGAGTAAATATTTTTAAACAAACAATTGAATTATTTTTTTTTAGATTCTTTCTACATTATTTCATAAATATCTTATAATACACATTCCACAATCACTGTGACTGTAGGGAGAAAAAGATTTATTTGATGACTATGCATCTTTCCATGCGAAATATTTTAATGAATCTTCCCGTATTTGAAAAGTGCAATTTACATTCCATTTCTATTACAAAATATCGACCAGACGCAACTGTTCGACGAGACTGTACAAGTGTTGGACAAATCATGCAGCTCACCCATAGAGCTAGCTAACAGATGAGACGATCAGGTAAGTTATGCACGTCTACATCCTTCGAATAGATCATGTAAATATAAGTATCGATGAACGACGGATAGAAACGAGTAGGTGATAAAAAAAAACATGGTTATATGCTCCTCTTCGAATAAAATAGCGTAAAATAAATTTTATAAATAAATAAATCATTGATAATATATAGATTGAATATATTGATTGCAGAAATATTATCTTCTTGAGAGTGTTTGATTTATTTAATTATAATAGAAATTTTTTTTTAAGATTGTTCAATTTATTAAATTATAATATTTAATTGTACATTTCAATATTAAAATTAATTTTCTGTATTTTTTTTTAAATCTTGTTTTAAAATTAACCAATACAATATAGTTAATAGATATTAATAAAAAAACAAATATAAATAAAAAAATTTATATTAATGAAAAAATAAATACAATAAATAAGTAGCTGAAGACTCTGCAAAGTGACTTCAAGTATATCTTCTATTATTGAAATCTTAAAACATTAACGTTGATACATACATGTGTTTCTAACTACACCGAAGAAGTTTATATAGATTTTATGAAGAATTGGCTATTTATCAAAATATGAAACTTGAAAACAGAAGAAGTAACAATAGAAAAATATTCGTGAATCGTAATTATCGGAATGTAACCTTTAATGGAATTAATGAAAATAATGGCATTTCAATTTTTAATTATTTATGCGCGGTATAACTTTAAAATCTATAATGTCAAGTGCAACTGGAAATACAGAATGTGTATCGATACAACAACGTAACATTCTATTATTATTATAACGTGGATATTGCGTTGGAGATTAAAGAAGAAAAGGAATAAAGGATCTCTACATATTCCAGGATAAAGTTCCATCTGAATACGCCCCTGTTCACAGGAGTATTAGCTGTAATGCTAAACGAAGACACCTCGAGGCATGACGTAGCGCCCCATAGAAACGGCTACGTGCCATAGTGTCATAATGCGCGTCCTTTGAAGCCACTTTTCGAGTTGCGTAATCACATTTAATAACGACAGCCTGGCGATTACCGCTGCATCTCGGCTCAGCCACGATTTTACCTGATTTTACCATACGGCGCCTTAAGGGACATCAGTGAGGTGAATCTTCACTGCTTCAACGTCGAACTAAATCATCGCAAATTCCTACGAGAAAGCACGCTGCGAAACGTCCTGACCAATAACTCAAGGACGAGATGAATAGCAAGCCAATTCGCAGTTGCGATTAAATAAGTATACGTATAACCTTTTCATACTCTCTTGCAATGGAACGGATGAAATTTAGGAGAATCACCTTTTTAATTAATAACCGGTACAATGATTTACGTGTGTTTACGTATGAGTGTTAATAATCGAACGTTTTGTTATATCGTATGTTATGCTTGCATGGTATTTTATAAATAGAAATATTAATATTGATCTATTAAAATTCGACTTGTACGATCGAAGTAATATTATTAACAAAATTTTACAAAATATAAGTCATAAATTAACAATGCTAATAAATTTGGTTATATAATAGTAATAAATTTATAGTATAGTGTAAATAGTATAGTATAAAAGTATGCAATAGTAAATAATAGTATAAAAGTATTGGCTATATAGTAGTAATAACTAAGTAAAGAGTTTTATAAATTTTAAGCTATCTGATCAATAAAAGTGTAAGAGGTTCTTATACAATAAATATAATAGTTAATATTACAATAAAATAGAAGAAAATCCTTGGTCGAAGTGCTGCTAATTTATTAAATGTCAAATGTGTCCGTATATAATGTCTTTATTTGTAAAATTTTGTATATTGGAAACGAACATTTAGAAGTTTGTAGTCGCAAATACTACCATCGAGGTACTTCAGAGTTTGAACGACGTCATAAATGTTTCCAATTTACTACACTTGACGAGTTTGTTGGAAGGGATATTCTGCGCACAAGTTGCATTTAGTATAAACTGTTACAAAATTGGAAATATACTAGAAAATGCACTCAACTAAAGCAAAAAATGTACCTATCGATTTATGAACGAATGTTCTCGAAATAACCATAGTTCAAAATAAGAAAATAATTAAAAAACAAAATGCAAGAAATATATATTTAATTTCGTTGAATCAATCGTTTGTTTGGTTTTTAATAATTAATAAAAAAAATTTATAATTTTAGAGATAAACTAACTAAAAAGATGTCTAAGAGTAAAGAGATAAAAGAAGAAGAATAGCAATAAAGATTACGCAATTCTATGAAATATCGTCATCAGTCTGAATACTAAATTTGTATTAACAACATTCGTTATTTGTACTAATGGTATTCGACACTCAATATATATAATACTATTATGTAATGCCCAATACAGAAGTGCAAAATCCTCATAATTGCTCGACGCGTTCGGTCACTCAAATCATTTTACGATACCGCGTAACATTTCATTGCACACGCGAAAATAGAGATTGACCTATAGCGATAATTTCACTTATTAGCTAATTCACTAATTTCACTATTTTTAATACACGACTTCACAAATCCATCGGACTGAATGAGCATCTTTTTTCTACAATTGACTCTGGTATGTGCATACCACATACTTGCAATATTTGAGTAATATTGTCACTGTTTTACAGTTTTTAAACAAAATTTTAAACAAAATGTTATCTAAGTCAATTTTCCTATTAACCTTGATTATACGGTAAGGACCAATTTCTGGATACGGATGAGTTAAATTTAGACTTGAGAAAGATAAGAAGGATGTGTTAACTCAGTGAAAGTATAAGAAGATACCTCGTGCTTATTAACATAAATTATTCTTGTATTGAACCAAGAGTTCTTTCGTAATTCTTAATTTTTATAATATCTTATAATTATTGGTCATTCATTGAAAGTTTCAACGTACAAGAAGCAAAAATACAAGAAATAAAGAAAGGTAATATGTGCTGTAATTATTAGATTGTTGATGTTTATGCAGTTTTAAGAAATTGAAAAAAAATAAGAATCGACAGAATATATATATAATAAATATGATAAATACTTATATATAAAAATATATAAAATATCCAAAACAAAATATTTATTATAATATTTATGATAATGAAACAGATTTTCAAGTTTCCATTTTCTTAATTATGTTTATAAAAACATAAAATTGCATTAATATTAATAATCATAGATTTCTTTAAATGAAAAATTATGAAGAGCAAAACAATTTTTAGTGAATTTTAAAGTCTTTTTATTTTTTTATATTTTTGGAAAGTATATTTTAATATCGATTATTAGACGCATTTCTAAAATGATAATTATGCAAAATTTAGACATATAATAGGAAAGGTATATAATAGGAATTAGAAAATCTGATTTGCATTAAACTTCGTCATTTGTATAAAAGTTACAACAAATTTTATTTTTTTAAAGAATGCTCTCCTCTGTTTCCATTTACCATTCCGCAAAAAGGCAAACACATGAAGTAACAATAGCATACATCATCTACGTTTATCTTGGCACTCTGTCTATGAATGCTCTTTAATAACTGGTTTTTAATATCCTGCTCGTCATAGTCTTTGATTATGTAGATTTTCAGATAACCCGTGTTGTTTTCATGAAATCATCTTCGAGAATTCCGGGTAATTTGCATCTTCAGTTGCAACCAATACGTTTCCGTGGATACCAGTTTCTTTGAAATTGACGTAACCTTTATACGATGAAAGTACTTTAATCATTTGGAATCTTTTCCATAAATTAAATACAACGTAATAAATTTCTTTTTAATACATTCAAATTCAATAATAACAATTGTTAATAGAATTAAGTATAGATAATAATTTACTTGCAATGCTATCGATGTTATCTCAAGACATAATCTGTGTCTTGTACAGTAAAAATTACAATGAAACCAGATAATAAATAAATTAATTAATTAATAATTAAAATACATTTATGTGGAATATATTTAATAAATAAACAAATTTAAATGTAAGTGAGCAGCAAAATTGTTTTAAATAAAGCTTGCATTATTTGTAGAATATTTGTTAAATGTACAAATATAAAAAGGCATCATTAAACACATACAAGCATAATATTAAATACATTATAAAAACGCATCATTAGATATCGTATTTAGAAAACAAATAATAAATTAATGATTCCTTTGAAATTGCAATTCACGTAGTTAAATATTTTATCAGTAATGAAAATGGATTCTTACAGCCGTCGCGTAATTTTGTTGTTTCTAATAAACACAAATACAAATTCGCGAAGAGAAATTGTATTTTAATCATTTAACTGTTAATTAGGGTTTACTAATAAAATATAAATAAAATAAATGAAAAAAATACAATGACATAAATAATCTGATATTATATTAATAAATAACTTTTATTATGTTATCTAAATTTTTGTAGATAATTCTACAACATATAATCCTTCTAAAGTAATATAACTTTAAATAAAGCGAAACAAATAAATAAATATGAACAATTTTGGTATTTCACACTGAGAATGAAAACAAATTTTGTATGATTTTTATGTAATAATGAAATAATTTTATATTTCTAGCGTGTTTACTTGAACAAAATCGATATGGCTACAAACGCGCAACAAAAAAGAAAGAAAATATAAAAATATTTGAATTATTAAATTAAATTCCCTGAAATAACGATACTGTAATGTATAAAGAAAAATTATGTTGATTTCAAAATACCGAATAAAATATTGTTATTAATATTACTTTTAATTCTTCTTTTCCAATAAATTGAATACGTAAGAAATTATGTTTTCTTCTTTGCATGAAATTTATTATCAATATCAGTCTTTAATGAATTTTGAAACCAAAAAAATGTTTTCTGTATTTTTTTCTCTTAAAATAAACGAAATTTTATGAAACGTATGATTCATCATCATCGAGAATCTGCCTACAAGTATTGCTCGAAGGAAACACAAAAGTAATCATAAGTTATAGCAAGCCCTCACTCGAGATATCGTTTTGAATTAATTAATGCAACTGTTAAGATCGTTGCACCACTGAAACAATGCAAGGTATGGTGAAAAAATGCCGCGAAATCTTTGTTCAGCTGGAAGGCTACGATGTAAAGATGGGTCAACCTTTCGCCTTGCGATTATGTAAGACCTCGGACTGACTGACCTTTAGGTTCGTTCATGGCATGCGGCATTTACGTAATTTACCGATTACGATGTATTAGAATCTTCTGTGCCTAGAAAATAGTTCTCCTTCCCGTTCTAATATTTTTAAGCTACGCTATATATTCGCCTTGTTCCCCTTTTACTTATCTTTTACGCTTTTAGTTATCCCGTTTTGGTGTCACCATCCTAACCTCTTAATAAATCGTACATTAAAATGCAGCTTAATGCTATATTTTCGAGGTTATTTAAAAAAGAAGCTCGATTTTTTGTAATGTAGTCAATTTATAAATTAAATATATAATGCTCAAAATGTGTTTTATGAGCAATGAAGAGTCATAATAAGGTGTAAGTTACAACATCGCTTCTCTTCCACCTCGCTTTTTCGTAATACCCATTAATGAATATCACAAGTATGTTTCCATATTTGTTTTTAAGGACTTTCCTTTGATATTAATTTGGCAGATCCGAAGAGATAATTGCATGATATTTTGTTACGCGTCAAGTCGTTTTTATTTGCAAAATGTAACCAGCTATATCTGCTGCACATTGCGCATTTTTATTTACACACATGTATATTGTTACGTATTACATGTGTATTATTTGCGTACATTACGCATATGCTCCTCCAATTCTTATTAATTAAATTTTAAGTTCTTAATTGTACTAAAATTTTTTATAAACAACAAAAAAAGAATTATTTTTATTTTTCTTAGAATGCTATAAATTAATATAGTTTAAACTTAAACAAGTAAAAAATGTTATCTATAATTGCTAAAATTATTTGAAGAAATAAAGATTTTTTAATTACAAATTACAAATAAAATTTGTTACAGTGAAAAATAAAATTCAATTAATCTTAAATACTTTTTTTTACGGAATATTCATTAATCAAAGCCATTCATATTTGTCTTCAGCAAAAAACTTCATAACTAGCGACATCTGGAAACATTGTATTTAGCATGTAATAATAATGTGACAGGTATTTAATAGCTAATTTATAAAAGGTTTTAAAAAGTTTATTAAAAATTATAAATATAAAAGTTATACATGAAACTTTAATATTGGAGTTTTGCAAAGCTTTATTTTTAATTATTTCAATAAAATCACTTAAAAAGAGAAAAGAATGTTAGAACAAACAGTGCAAGCCTTAACATCAAGTAGAGTTGTATTAGCCAGTGGATCTCCTAGACGATATGAAATAATGAAACAATTGGTAATTTTTTAATAACACATAGAACTTACATATAGAATTACATATTGTAATATCGGAATATCTTTAATTAAATCCATTTAATAATAACAATAACCTATCTGATAAAGCAAATGTTTCATTGGTCTTAATATATATCATTGAAGAAATATTAATACAATTATTAATTTGCAATAATGTTGTAGTAAAATGGTACATACATACATTTACAAATATATTTTTAATTAAGGATTACTTATTTGTTTGTATATTAGGGCATAAATGTAGAAGTAATATCATCAATGTACGATGAAAATTTAGATAGATCAACATATAAAAATTCTGGAGAATATGTACAAGACTTAGCAAAATATAAAGTACAAGAAGTATATAATAGATTAAAGGAAGATCCTGTATCTCCTTCTTTAATTATTGGTGCAGACACTATGGTTACAATGGGTAATATCATTTATGGCAAACCAAAGAATAATTCACATGCATTTGAAATGTTATCAAGGTAAAAGATTTACTTTGAATGTTAGTAATTTTAATAATAATCTTAAGTTAAAATATGATTTTAGCTTAGCAAATAAGGAACATGTAGTTTATACTGGAGTATGTCTAAAAACACCAAAGCAAGAAGTAAATTTTTATGAGTCTACAAAAGTAAAATTTGGTGATATATCAGAAGAACAAATATGGACATATATAAAATCAGGGGAACCTTTGTGAGTATATTTCTTATAAATATAAAAATCTTAATAATATGAAATTATCATTATTTAATGATTTTCTGATTTCAGAGATAAAGCTGGAGGGTATGGTATACAAGGTCTTGGTGCCTGCTTAATTGAAAAGGTAGATGGCGATTTTTTTACAGTAATGGGATTGCCATTGTATTCAATGACAAAACAACTAAATGAAATGTTTAATAATAACTAATGTAAGAAAATATAGTTAAAAAATTAAAACTAACTTATTTTGTAATAAATGTTTAAAAAGATAATTTGTGTAACTTCTTTCATTCATTTTCTTAATTACATTAATTTATATCTTCTTTCATTCATTTTCTTAATTACATTAATTTATATCTTCTTTCATTCATTTTCTTAATTACATTAATTTTTGTATAAAATGATTACTAAAATCTTATCTGCAATATTTTTTATGATATATTTTATAATAAGATTTTTTATAATATAAAAATTACACATATTATTTATGAAAAATATCAAATAAATTAAATGAAGATTAATTTTATCATACGGTTTAGTTTCGTATTGCCAACATTTAAAATCGAAGATATTTCTTCAAAAGAACTAATAACAAGCTCAATTTTTACACAATTTTGTTTCTTTATGTAACACTTTTCGGCCAATATATGATTCTTATATTTAAGGTTGCATTGAATTTATCCCAAACCAATCAGATCTACATTCCTTTCACGTGATTTTTTTCCATCAATATGTATACTTGCAACGTCATTTAAATCATACGTAAAATGGCGCGTTGCCATTCTTACCAATAAGTACCAACTATAAGTGGAACCGCATACATGTACTTGGTTGTTTCTTTGCTTTTGACAGCTCGATTGCTAGACCGGTATTGGTAGTTTTGTAATGAGTTCTTTGCTTTTAAGGTAGAATTTAGAGCAGGATAAATTGTTTTTTTCGTAGCTTTCTTGAGAATTTGTATTAAAAAATGGAGGACGTTCTTGAAGAAGTTGTTTCCTCTGACGATTTAAAGGTACATTTTTTGACGAAAATAATTTTTATTTGTTATTATTCATGTTTTAATTGCATATATATATGGAGCTATCGTACAAAATATTTTTAAATATTAGATTATCCAGTTTGGAGATAAAGTTTTTATTTACTTACACTGAATGTATCTATGCAACAGTAGAGGTTATGTAGCTTTAATTTGCTTCTAATTCTGGTTTTTATCTATTTTTTTTTCTTTTTAATTGTAATACATTCTTTAAAGTATTCTGTAATCATGTTCAATACATAATTTTAATGTCAATAATTTGAAGTTTGTAATAAGTCTATATAAAGTCTATATAAAGTTCTAATTGAAACAAAATGATGACATCATTCATTGATTACTCATATTTTAGCGACATGATATTACAACATATGTTGAAATATTAAAGAAATAAATTATTTTTTGTTTCAGAAATTTGAACGTATATATAATGAGCAATTACGTTCATCCGTTATAACACAAAAGGCACAATTTGAATATGCATGGTGTCTTGTTAGAAGCAAATATCCTGCAGATATCAGAAAAGGAATATTGTTATTGGAAGATTTATATTGCAATCATAATGATAGTGAGAAACGAGATTGTCTTTATTATTTAGCTATTGGAAATGCTAGAATAAAGGTATAGTTTTCGTGACATTAAAATTTTTAAAATAAACAAATAAACATTATTTAATTAATATTTATTTTTTTTATAGGAATACACGAAAGCTTTAAATTATGTTAGGTCATTTCTTCAAGTCGAACCTGGAAATCAACAAGTACAGCATCTGGAAACATTAATCAAGAAAAAGATGGAGAAAGGTTTTTTTTTATAAATCATTATTAGTTTAGATAAGTTAACTTGTTATTTTGATTTGAGATTTGATGTTTTTATAGTTTGCATGCAATGAATTGATCATTTTATTTTTTATTATTTTCTCAAATAGTAATATTTTATTTAAAGTTTATTAATTTCAATTAACATACTATGCCTCTAAATAATTTAGATATATTTTGAATGAATTAAAAAGTCTGCATATTATAAATATAATTTCATTACGTGTACTAGAAAAGTACAAATATTTTATATCTGTATATACATATCATTTACATTATGTAATAGAAGAATTGTGTTTTGCATATTTTTAATTTGAATAGTGCTACATTAATGTCATAATGTAAATTTATGGTTGTAATCAGAATGCATCTTATATACTTCTTATCTAAATTGATTATTTATCATTTAATTAAATAAGTCTTTACATTTTTTATTGAAAGTACTCATTTTATATTGTTAATTTTTCCTACTCTTTTTGGATATATGGTGTGATGTTTTATACATTTAATAAAAATAGTATTATTTAAGAAATTTTTTTAGTACCTTTACAGTATTTTTTTTTATATGAATATACATATTTCATAAATATATATTTTTTATGGCATTTTATTTTATGAATTTAGCACGTCTGAAATAAATTTGTAAGTTATTGTGAAGATTTTTTCTTTACAGAGGGTCTTTATGGTATGGCCATTGCAGGAGGAGTTATTATTGGTATTGCAAGTATTCTCGGCCTCAGCTTTGCTATGGTCAAAAGGAACTAATTAATTTATGTGGAAAAACTTATGATTTTTGTGTGATGTGAAACAGTTACTTTGTACAACGTGTTATATACAATTTGTTAATTTAAATAACCAAAGATTCTGTTTAAAAAAGAAGAAGAAACAAAACAGATAGTTATTTTATGCAAATTAAGTAAACTGCGATGCGATTCGTAATGTAGAATGTCAAATTTATTTTTACAAAAAACATAAACAATGCGTCGTGCAAACAACTTATAGCAATAAATATCGCTTTTGTCAATATGTGTATTATTTTTTAAACTTTCGCAATATCAATTATTTTTGCTCATGTATTATAAAATCATATGTACTTTCTTTTTAAATTGCAAAAAATAATTTTTTAATAATATATTACATTAATTTTTGACACAAAAGACATTCCGGATTCGTATTTTGCTGTTTAATTATTTATACATATATATAGTGCCTTGCTATTTAATTTAAATCTACGTACGTTTGTTTCAAGACCTCAGTACATATAAACAATAGCTTTTGTATATAAAAATAAAAGTATTGTATTATCCTATTTATGTGTATTGTTACTTACTTACGATAATGAAATAAACGTCTGTGCTATGTCTTATGTCAACTAAGTTGAATTTTTAACTATTTTAACATACTTTGCATACTATAATCAAAATATTTTCATATGCAAGGAATAAAAAAGTATGTGTATTAACTTGTCACAATATATGTATATTCATTAATAAATATAACAGATTTAAAGCAAATCAATTTTATCTTTCAATGACTGAATTTCGCTTTAAGAGGAAATGAATAATAAATAAAAGAGGAGAAAATAGATATCGTAGATTGAAGGGTGAATAGACATTAAAGATAAAATCAGACGAATTGTCTTTTTATATATAGATTTATTGATGACTTCTTAATATCCGTTGATAAAGTTGTTTATGTACAAAATAACGCTGGAATATTCCTATAATATTATTATATTTAGTGACCTATGTAATGGCCAGGGACTCGCTAAAACCACTTTCTCCCCGCTTGACTTTACACGTTTACGCGTTCGCTTAGTTTTTACGCCAAAATACAGAGCGCCGCTACTATTTTTCTTGAGCACCTCCGTGTTTCCGTCGGCCTCCTCTTTGTTTCGTCTTTTCCACGGCATATATTTACATGTTCGACGATGTGCAGCCGCCGCAAGGGTGGTGAAGAGGAAGCTGCTGGAACTGGGATGGCACTCATGCTTTTATTATATACTTTAATAAGAGATTCAATAAGTGGGAGAAAATTGTATCGTATAGGCGATGAATAACTTTTATACGTACTATTTTCGGAAGTGTATTTACATACGGAGTCGAGAGGACTCTGATTGCAGCCCACGGTAGCGAAAAAGCTCATCAATGTAAATACAAGTATAAAAAGTGAATATCGAAGATAAGTCATGATTAGATGAAATTATCATATAAAATAGCCTTTTGTTCCAGACTTTGTACTAGTTACGATTAATTCAATTCTATTAACATTTACTGAACGTCAATATAACAAAACGAAGAAATATGATTTATTTATTTGGAACTTTCACTTTAACCCATTAACTATACATGTGAATAAAATAACTTATCTTTTACAACATATTGTCCATAGAATATATTTAAATTTATCATTATGTAATATTATATAATTTTCAATATATTAAGAAAAAAATCAGTTTCAATCATTTTTTTCTAAAAATAAGTACAAAGGGTTACGTTTTCTAAAAATAAGTACACAGTCAAAGGGTTACGTGGCAGTGTAAACGATCGAAACGATCAGTTGGCTGTGTGGGAGTGAAATAAATGTACACCAGACGAGAATATACAAAGTTAAAGTGCTATCCGTGGGTTATACCAATGGTCCTCGAAGTGTGATCTTCTATCAGTTTTGCAACGACAAAACTGCAGAAGACAACCGCTATTTTTCGAGGATTCATGATGCCTCAATGTCACTTAGTATAAGAATTGATTATTCAAATAGAATTAGCAGCTTGAAAATACTTTAAGCAGTTTTTTTTTTTTTTAAGGATGCATATTGCTTTCTCAATAAGGCTCCGCTATGCTTTACACGAATGTACAGTGTGTCCGCGTGCATATTGGCTTTCGTTTGCCGGCTGATCCTCTGATTCAAAACGCGTTTCCTCGCCCCTTCCCTCCCGTGCTGACAGCTTCGTGAAGCCTCGTGAGTCCTTTAGTCTTTTTTTTTTTTTTGTTTGTAATTGGAAACGATTCAGAGTGTACGAGGTCGAAGAATTGGGATGGACATCGAAGTCAGCCGCTACTGCATAGACAAACTAGCGAGAGTTCATTCTTGTTCGAGTGTCTACTATATGATATCTTTTTTTTTTGTTTCATTAATTATGGGATCATCAAATGCTATCTTGGTATGTAAAAAATATTTGCGAATATTTATATGAAGAAGTTTTTAAAGAAATAGTGGCAAATATTATTGAAATTATTAGGAAAGAAAAGGAATTTGATATTTGATGAGAATATTTTTGAGCTTTTAAACATTGTCAGTACAAAATCTATTGATATAATCCCATAATGTTTTAAAGTTTGTTTAAAACTTTTACAATTTAATATTGCGATACCATACAGTTATACACAACTTAGTATTTTTCAATTTAAATCTGAACTATTAGATGTAGAAAAATATTTTGTGCTTTTAGTTTCATGCTTTGTTTCCTTATTTCAGATTTAGAAATTTTATAAAAATATTGATGCTCAAAGTGTTGCAAGTACAACAGCAGGCAATAAAGTATGTAGCTAATATTATTTTCTTTCTGTGTTTTAAATAAAAATGTTGCTGCAATGGTTAAAGTCATTTGTTCTACTTTTAAAGACAATCAAATTTAGTCTCGAATACAATTAAATTTTTTAAGTAAAATTTTAACTCTAACAATGAGTCACATTCCACTAGAAATGTTTGTACTAAAAATTCGACATATAAAGAAAGAAAAAAATTATTAAATTAAAAGAATTAAATTAAAAAATTTGAAAGAAATAATTTAGCGATTAAGAATATTTGAAATTTTGAGAAATGAAGATATGTTTAGTTCATAAAAGAATAAATAGAAAAAGGTAAAAGCACAGAACTTTCTTCACACCTAATTAAATAATAGTTCAAATTTGTTACAAATGCTATATAATACAATTTGTCTTTATGGAATCGAAACCGCAACAATGAATATACCATACCATAAACCTTTATGATAGGACAAAAAGGTGAAGAAATTCTGGAACTAGTCAGAACTCCAGCTTGTCTCTCATACGCGAAAGGAACGTGAATGAATCGTGTGCATAGATACGAGTTTACGCGCCATTCGATTTAGCACGATAGTATTGGATACATCGTACAGTATAAACATAAGTCGATTTCATAAAAGTAAAACAATAGGCCTTACAAACTATCGGCATTAAATTTTGTACAATAATTTAATATTTGTGACACGATTAATTTATTCAATTTTACTCTCTACATCACTCTCGTTGAATCGTCATCTCCTTGTATTTCTATCCGTTCCGCTTCAAAACGTGTCGATTGACTAGCAACACGATACAATACAATGCAATTCATTTGCGTAATTCCCCTTTCTGCTTAATGTGGCAGCCATATCGTAAAATATACAACTTTTTTCGCCTCTTTTTTTTTTAATCATAATACATGATACTCTATGCTTTTTTTTTCTCTTCATTCTTTGCCTTTCTATCTACGACACTTGAACCGACATTTACAATATATTTAATTACAATCGGACATTACTAATTAAGGTTTCTTCAGTGCATTCGCAGATCTGATCGTGGGAAACACAGGTCAACGATGCCAGCGAAAGAAATTCACGCATCGATCCCCTGTGTTTTCCGATACTCGTTTGCAAACATCTTACGTTGCTTAAAAAATAAGATCTGATATATCTAATGGCTTATCGTTAGATTAATCTCCGAGTTACTCGAATTCCAGAGCATCTCGTCGGAGTACATTGGTTAGGATATAAGCAGTGTTTTTCCCCCTCATACAGCACAAACATTAGGGACATTTTGCGAACACGTTCCGATTTCTTCAATGCGTGTTACGTAATCTCTGGGAAGAAATTTCGCGAATTTATGAGCGAACTTTTCGTAGATTTTTTTGATAATCGAGACGATCGATAAGACGCGTTTGCGATTCCGCACGTTTCAGACGACACACCATGCCCAAGACGAAATATCGAAACCAGTTTCAGTGTTAGATAACGCATCCGACGTACAAAAAAGAACGTTCGATATAAATGTCCACTCATCCAAAGTGATGTACACGTATCCGATGTTACAGATATAAAAACAAGCTGATTACAAATCAGACAAGTAAAAAAGCGGTTCAACACCTATTACAATTGGTACATAGCTCTTTGTAATGTGGCAAATATAAAATTTTCTACGGCGGAAAAGTATGATTTAAAAATTTATTTTCAACAACGATTAAAAATTAATAATTTGAAATATTATATTTCTAAATTACACAGGTATAAAAGCAAGATATAAACGTAATTTAAATTATACTTTTGGAATTGTTGTAATTTTGCTACTTTTTTGAAATATAAATCTGTACGAAAATTACATTTTGGCGTAAAACAATCGAGATTCGATCAACGTGTTGAACGTGCCAATGTCGATTTCGATATGACACTGTCTTATCCGTGGTTTTGATAAATTATGTGCGATAAAATTTGTGCGTGTACTTTGAGAGGTGTTCAACCTGTTCTTAGATGCACACCGTTATTTATAGTTGATTACTTTTATACGCATTAAACGCGTATGATCGTTTTCTCGAATCACCTGTGGTTTACTGTCGTTCATATTGAATCTTTTGATTTCTCAGTCGAGGATCGACAATAAGAAACAGTTGAGCCTTGAGACTTTTTGTTCATGTTCGAATGACAGTATGTAGATTGCAATTCGATTTTACGTTAAAATCATTTCTAAACTGCTGCGAAACGGCGATTTTTGTGAACACAGAAGGTGTCGAAATATTTTGATCACGTCAATATAAGAACTGTTTTGTAAGTCGGCTATGGCTTCATATTTCGGTCAAAAAGACGTTGTTAAGTGGCAGTACAGTGATAGTATAAAATTGAAATCAAGCGGAGCAATGTTGCAAGTTCCGTTAAATGCTTATTTAACAATTGTATATTTTCAAGAAGCGACTTTGTACGTTGTTACACGAAAACGAATATTTAGATAATTCTTTATGAATATTTTGTTTGTTGATTTGTATAGCTTCATTTACAATTTTACATACAGTTCAAAGTTCTTCAAGGATAGTATAGAATTTTATAGAAAGAGTCAGAAAAGAAATGAGTCTCTTAAAAATAGCAGAAAATACAAAAAGAAAGCCAAATAAACTATTAATTATTTTAAATCAAATAATCATTTTCGTATTAAATACTTTTTTGTCTGTAACAAGAATATTTATTTGACAGAGTGTCTAAAAGTTCTGTACGATACGTAAGTTAGTTATAAACAGAGGAATAACACAGAGCATAGTTATATATTAGATAAAACTTTTTGTAAAATAGATCTTGTGTGAATATCAATTGTTGCCTCTGAGATTTCCTTACAAATTTCTTAATAGTCAAAGAAAGTTATTTCTGGCTCTACCGAGTTTTCAATTAAAAATTTTTTGATATTTAAGAAGCGTGCATATCCAGAATTATTTCATTATATGAAACACATTAATGCGCTTGTCTAAGAATGTTAGCTACATCAAAAGTACTTTTTTAAATTAATTACATACTTGCTATTGACTATACTATATATTATACTTAAAAAGTATATTAAACAAGATTTTTTAACAACTTATTTATAATAAGTTAAATAGTATTGGTTTTAAGTAAGAGTTATTTCAAATGCTATTTTTCATTAGGTTATAATTGGAAAAAAGATGCTTCCCAGGGTTTCTTAAAATCGTAAATATTATCTTCAAAATCAGCTTCAACTGATCGTCCATGTTTACCACTTAACAATATCTGTTTCTGTGCGTGAAAAGACGATGTGTATTCGATTGGCACGGGATTAATTATAATCGTATACAATACCAATACGTTTAACATATTTAAAGCAGAGGAATTTTTTAAAATATACCTACATATGTTCGCATAATGAATATTCATAAACATTTTATTATATTAGATCGCTTTATAAAATATTATTCGCAGCGTTGATTACTCTGTTTTCAATTACTTTTTAATCACTTGTTTAAAGCATGTATTAAACGTTTTCTCGTATTGATAACAATGGTATATACAAATTTTATTGATTTATATTTTTATTGGCCGTTTGGTCTCAATAACTCAGGATACGTAATGACATTCTAAGATAATATTTAATCATCGATCTATGACAGTTAAAGATATTCATCAAGACATCGCTTAAAAATTTTTTTCTCTAATTAAATATATTAGTAACCTAAATAGTAAACTAAACGTATATTGTAGTATAAAATACGAATTTAATATAAGAATAAGTTAAATAGTGTAAGAACAAAAATTTGGATTATGGGTAATAAATAAATTTATATATTATAAAAGAATACAGAACGATTTGTAACCTAAATTCAAAATATACTAAAAATTTAAACGATCATCTCAAGCAATTGATCTCGATTAGTATCTCAGTATAATAAAACGAAATATATTCATAAAATATAAAATGTATTATGTTTATTACTTAACTTTGACTATTCGATATAATAAAATAAAATATTCATGTAGCAATTTAATTAGTTGTAGTTCAATTCGATCATTTTCAGTAATAAAAATGAAACGTTTCTGACTAACTTTTAGTTCTGTTTAATTATTTTTACGATTTCATTAGAAGCTAAAACAAATGAACACCAATCACAATTAAATAAAATATCAAAAATGTCGGGTATACGTGTCAGGTGTTCATTTTTTTTTTCTCTCTTGAATAGAATCGGGAACCTTTTAACAGTTATCGATTCGAAAAAATAATAAAACGCTTTCAACGAACAAAATGCAAAATGCTACAAGCGTGTTAATCCATTTTCAAGTTAATAAATGTTTCACTGGCATTTATGACTGAAAAATTTTTCAAACGACGCGATAGTGCAATTGAAGCGGATAGGTCAAGCTGACGTGTGCCGGATAGGTACTGAATTTTTTAAAGCTACTTGTTGCGAGCGGAGATACGATACTGACATACTCTGTCAGACATAGTTTGTTTAGTTTCGAATGAAGTGTTTAATGATAAACTGTCTGAATTGCTCTTTACATTTACCAGCACTGACGCAATAGATTGTAGAATATGACTACTATTATCACTTTCTGATTACAGATCTTTGATGAATGCTCGACAATTCCATCGAGTAAAAATTTTTTTAATGTACATTTAAGGTAACGAATTAAATATTAATTATAGCAATATATCACATTTAGCAGTGAGATGATTTTCTTTTGTCAATTGGTTAATCCATTTATATCACGAATATAACATCATCAAATCTGTACGATTAATTTTATATAGTTTATCAACTGAAACATTTATCAATCTCTATTAATGCTTATAATTGTAATAAAATACCAGTGTACAAAACATAATATATAAATATAAATTGGTATAAAATAATATTTATAAAATATTGTTAATAAATAATGAATATAAAATTTAATATTGCTAAATATAAATTTTAGTCATTATTCACTGAATTGTAATATATATAACATAATATTGTATATTATATGCTGTAATATTCGTGATACAAATGTAATAATTTTTATGTTTTTGTACATTCCTCACAATTAAGAAGAACGTTAAAAACCAATGTTTCAATTGTAACATTGGCCTTGTTAAATATAACTTTAATATAACGTCTTTGAAAATTATGATACTCTTATAACAGTAAATTGTTAAAATTATTTTTCGCAAATTCCTCAAAATTGATGATTTTTTTAGATGCGCCACAACAGATTGTTACAGAATTGTAAATTTTATGGAAATATTTATACATGAATGCACACACAATTGCAAATTTAAATTTATCTTAAAAATATTTAAATATTAATAATTTTTAGGAAATACGTTTTTATAGCAATTAAAATATAAAAAATGAAATTATTTTATAAATGTTGCTTGTAGATTCTTGACAAGTATTTGGGTAATGCAAAATTTTTTTATAAATATTTGTAAGAAAATGATTTAATTTGCATTCTTGCAAAGATTTAAATGTACTAACAAAAAAAAAAAAGAAACGAGTTTTTTATGATCTGTTAATTTTTCACAATAAATTACTCGAAGAAAAATGTAAAACTTATCTTCTGTAAGTTTTATCGCATCACGAATAATTTTCAAGATGGCATCAGAACAGTCCAACTGTAGAAAAGAAACCACGTTTGTTAATTTTTGGTAATTTCGGAAATATTCCAGCAGCAAGCAGTTTGAAATACCTATTTTTTTAATTTCTTTCTTTGATACAATTAAACCAATAACTTTATGAAATAATACACAATTATTTTATTTTATAGATTAAAGCTAATAGAATAAAGACGTCATTCGCCTTTTTTTTCTACATGAAATTATTTTTTGAACAAACACATATTTTATACAACAACATAGATTTTTAATATTTTTGGACAGATAATGTTAAAAATTATTTAGTTTCTATTTTCTTTAATAGTTTCTGTTTGTTGATTGTTCATTACAAAAACTAAACAAATTTAAATAAGTTTTTCCATGGTAAAAAAAATTTTTCTTACTTTATTTTAAAAAGTTATATCGATCACTACGTACGAAGATTTATAAAAAATTTTTTAATAAATTTTACATTTCGTCACATATTATTTCATAAAATCACTAGTTATATATTATTTACAACTTTGTAAACCACATTAAAATTGATCTATTTGCAGCCAATGTTTAATGTAACTAATAATTAATTATCATAATTGAAAAATTTGATTTACCAATTATAAATAATAATTAAATTTCTTATCATCGTGATATTAATATCTGAACCTATTATTAATTAATTAATCAATTAATAGTACCTAATGTATGCTTTCTTATACATTAAATAAAATTTTGATCAGCAACCGATGGCTGAGGATTAACATTTTTAATCAATGAATTATAATTATCATATTTCATTAATCGATTAAATAAATTACAATTGAAAATTATAATTGATCGGGGCTCGATACTATTCTACTTTTAACGAGTAACAGATTCTCTTATGTTAAAGCACGTAGCTGCTTCAAAAATTACACTGTCTTTTCCATCAATGCAGGATACGTAAATCTATTACAACAAATATCAAAGAAAATAAAAATGTTCGAGTCTATCAATGCAAGACATTACCAATTCAGAATTTGAACAACTACGAGTCTGGCGAGACCTTTCGACCTCGTGTAGGAAAACGCAGGAATCGTTCGATCGGGAATATATGCGCGCAGGATTTTCTCGTTCCTCTTTTAAACAATAGTTCGCGAATGGCTGCTCGAAACCTATTCCGGAATCGAAGCTCGTTCACAGGCCTGAACTGGAATTTAGCTTCTTCGCGATCGGGATCCGCGTGCAAAAGTTGATTCAAGGTGCAGTCACCTTTCTCGACCGGGGTGACCGTGGAATTCCACAGGGTACACTCGCCTGGAAAAATAATCTTGTCGCGCGAGCTTCCCGTCTTTTCCAACTCTGCTCATTGCAGCATGACACAATGTGTTTTATTTTTATCTTGCGATATCAGAATGTTCTACAATTAAAACTAAGAAAAAAATATTATATAAACATAGAATTGTAAATGTTCATTGAAAAGTTATAACAAAAATACTTGAATAAAAGTATAAATTTATTCAATTAATTGATATTCATGAGTACTAATATTAATTACCAGACTACGGATTTTTATGTATTTATAGAAAACTTAAAAGTGCAAAATTGTACAAGATGTACATACTGTGGAAAAATATGTAAAATATCTAAAGCGTGGCACTTTCTATAATATTTAGTAAAATAATTTCCTATTTTTCATGTGTTATTATAATTTTTATTATAATTTCAGATTTTATTTCCTTAATTAGTATTATAACGTACAATAACATGCGCAGTTATTGTAATTGATTAACAATAAATAAAATCTCTTTAACAGAATTAAATATTGCCAATACTTCTATGCAATTGAATCATTTATAATTTTGGGTGGTCTTGTTATAACTTTGTAATAATACAAATAATTACGATCACATGTTTGTATAATATTATTTTTTTATTCTTAATCATGCTGACGTCGTTTGGCAGAATGAAAATGAAACATCCTGCATGCCACGTGCTAAATATATCTCTTGTACAATTTCCATGTTTTCCTGTAACTACCATTATTAAGAAAACACTAGTTTTAATTTGTTATAAATGTCAATGCAATGTTTGCTCGTCCCATGACGTAAAATTCATGACGATGAGTATAGAAGAACAAATAATGAAAACTACGATAAAACGAACGCTTTTTAAAATATAAGAGTAAAACTTTCAAAGGAGCAAATATTGACCTCCTGTACGTGAATGAAACTTCTGTACGGTTAATATAAGAGGTAGACAAATACTAGACCTTCGTTTATACAATACTGTAACTATTAATTGTTTTGTGAAGATCTTTGTTGGATATCGAACAAAAATATCAGAATATTTACGCAACGAAGTTTGCAAGTAAGTTTGTAGTAAGCATATTGGTATTTTCGAAAGATGTAATTGAATTTATCCTGTTTTATTGAAATGTCTTACTATATCTGATTGAGAAATGCGTTGGTATCATATAATGCACAAGACAGAATAAAAAGCGATATTTGTTTGACTCTATCTGAAGAATTAAATACAATTTTCATTTTTAAAATTGAATTAGAGGGAAATTACTTCGTGATAAGTTTCAAAATTTATAGATATTACATTTATAGAAGCATTTTAGACATGTTGAAAAAATAATTTTACGTATTGAATTCACGTCATCTTCTCTCATTAGAACAGACATTTAAAACTAAAAATTTCTTAAAGAACGGCGCTACTTGTGCTATTTTATATATTTATTACTGAAATTTATAAATAGATAAAATAAAAGTGTCACTGCATCTCGTCTAAGTTTTAAGAAGCATTATTTAAAAATAGAAAATTAGGATTAAGAACAATAACGATAATTCCAATATTTTTTTTAACTTTCTTTAGTTTCTGTATTAAAATTAATTTTTTCAGTATTATGCATGCTCCATTTTCTTATTTCATTAAAATAATATATGAAATGTATAATTTATTCCGTTAGTGTAGTTAAAAAAATTCTTTATTTTTAACGATCTGAAACTGGCTAACTAGCGGCCAGCGAGCCTTTGCCCCTACTTTGCTGATCGCTAGCGCTACCCCCTCCACTGCATCGATTTCTTCACTACATCGATCTCTCCACTACATTGAAATTTCCTCGCCGTGCATGAGCCTCACTCTCTCAGTCTGTTGATTTTTCTACCAAGCAAGTGGAGGGAGTAGTGCTAGCGATCAGGAAAGTAGGGGCAAGGGCTCACGGGCCACTAGTTAGCCAGATCTGATCTAGAATATGTATGAATTTTTTCCCTTCATTTTTGGAAATTCATGGAAATGGTTCGCAAAAATTTAATTATTATCTTTCAATTTGTCAAGCAAAGAACATTGTGGTTTTTCATGATACAGCTATCAGATGTTAAATTTTATTCTGTCCTATTCATGATAATATAAGCATTATACGCCAATTATATTCCATCAGACGTTACGTACAAAAGTATAAAACTTGAAATTATTAATTTTAGTGTGATAATTAAAAATTTGTCTTTAGTGAGCATGATATACAGTTGCCAATAGACTGTGGATTTTTATGCATTTATAACGAATTTTAAAATGTCAAATTCCACAGAATATGTACAATGTAGAAAAATACATAAAATATCTAAATTATAGTATTCTCCACAATATTTGCTACGTAAAATAATTTTTATTCGTGATTTTACTCTTATAATTAAATTCCACAGTTCAGTTATCAACTATTACCCCAAAATTTGTAATCTTTTTCTTATATCCTGTATAACAACGGAACAAACAAGAAATTCGTGCCACTCGAGCTGGATAAGGAATGTCGAATATCGTGTCAGTGAAGAGAATACTTATATTGTTGGTTACTCGATCAAGAGGAAGATATTGTTCGTGATGAAACAGGATTTCGATACTAGAAACGAATTTAAGGCGTCTCTCGGTCACGGAACGTCGGTTATACTGTTGATAACGAGCCGAGCTATGGATCGTGGTTTCTCTTCTCGAAAGTTCGAAATTAGAACGACGTTTCTGACGACGTTCGATCGAATACCGATGGACAAGCTCTTTTTACCGTTGCAGTCACGTAATAGTAGTCGCGTAATTAACGAGGTAACGACGAGCTCGAGACCAGGCAATACTCGTAAATCGAGAGTAAAATAATTTTCTGTACTTCGCTGGTCGTGTGAAAAATATATACATATACATACGTGTTACAAGCAAAGTAAACTTTTATGATTCGTAAGTAATATAGATAATGTTATTTACAATCTCAAGATGTAATATCGCATGTGAATCATCTCGTCCAATGTGACGACGATACAACGTCGTGACTTTGATTCGAGAAAATGAATATCCAATCGAGAACCTATTTAGGTCGAATATCGTTATCTTACAATCGTTTTGTCAACGGGTTGTGCCTCACCGTGGTCTGTCATTGTATAATATTTACACTGAGCCAATAATTTTGTATCGAGCTACGGCACACTCAACATCCCTAAAAACTTCTGCTGAAGTGGGATAAAAAAGACTGTTGGCTGTTTCCGAAATGTGAACAACAACGGAAATCTGCTCGAGCTTCGATCGCTGTCGAGTTTGCGGTAAATCGTAAAATACATCTCAATGCGCTGATAAGTTTTTGCTTCTAGTCGGTTAACAGCTGCCCGGGCTGACCAGAATCGTTGTATGTAAGTATCGTATCTTGCCAATCGATTTTCACGACAACCGTTGAATTGGGTAAACCGCTGGACAAATTCTAAGGCAATTCCTCTGTCTCTCTCTTTTTCTTTTCATTTTTATTCTAGTAAAATAGCGTAGCAAGTTTAAAAAAAAAAAAATTAGAAATTTCGTGATAAGAGGCTTATTGGATATCGAGACATTTTGATTTACGAAACACGCGCTTCGAAGGACAATCTTTACCGCACGAGTCTCGACGTTGGCAAACATACGCATGCCTGCATCGACGAGACACTAGAAATTTATCCTACTTATAATGATCGAGAACTCGCGACATTTATTGAACTGTGTCATATGTCTACGTATTGGGCTTCGTTTTCAAAATAAACTTCGGTTGTTTAGAATATATATATATAATATATATAGTTATGATTCTATGTTAAGTGAGAACATCTCTTTATGGTACACATTATAGTTTCGTTTCCCATGAACGAAAGCATTCTAATAGTTCAATTTCTCGATGCATTCATTTCTCGTCTGATGCTACAAAATCGAAGGATCTTTCGGTGAACGTTCAGTTAGCATAACTAGTTCTTGACTCGCTATTTAATTGGGGTAAGGTTGAGCACAACAGCACATTCTATCGAATTAAACACATGAAACTTAATGCATAAAGATTTGAATTTATTATTCATGAGTATCTGGGGAAAAAAGATTTATTGTTTCACCATTTTTTTTTTTAAATAACGTGCTATAATTATAAAGCAAAAGAACAGAACAATAACAATAATATGAATCTAAAAAATACGAAAGTAATTTTAAATGAGTGTTTTAAGTACAGTTGAACGATGATTTGAAAGAGCACGAAACAGTGTATTGTCACCCTGAATAGTTGAAGCCTAAGTTCACGATCGAGTTCTAGTTTCACGAAAGTTCCTTCCGGTCCAGGAAAGTTCGTTATAGATTTACGTTTCAGATTCGTGAAGGACAGGAGAATATTCAGTTGAGCGATTATTCCTGGCAGTCAACTCGTCGAGGTTCGACTTTCGAATTTGCAAATTCCTTCGATTTTACCACCTTCCTTCCTTCGATTAGGTTGTGCAATGACACGCTATCGAACTTGAGATCGTCTTTTGTTGTAACACGTGACTGTTTAGGTATAATAAAGTGGTCGACTTCGTATAATGTTTCAAAGTACACGAACATATGTCGCGCAGCTTCGTGCCAGCATTCATTTATTAGGAATCGTATTCAGAAGAATACATGTTCTGTTACAAATTCGTACATTTTTCGTTCGTTTGTTTTGTATACGATTAAATTTCGATTAATAATTTTACAATAATTTACAAACGAGATTGATCACTCTTTGCGAATAAAAAATTTACATACTTCAAGCAAATATAAAAAAGCATTCGATCCTCGACTTAAATAAAGCGACCCTTTTTAAATCCTTACAAATAAAACAATAGATATATAAGATTAATACAAGCATAAAGTTATCTAATAAATACGAAATATACATAGACGTAATAAACGCTGGGAATACGCGATAAAACGAATGATCGAAATCCTTACTAGAGTATTCTGAATACGATTTCACGTCTTTGTTCTCAAGTTGTTCGCTTTCTAAGGCGCTTGAAAATTCACGACGATTTTCACCATGATCTCGCCATGTGCGATTTCCATACAACGTCCATCGAAAACATTTGTGAGCAACGATGAAGGGAGCGCAACCGACGATCTCGCTTCTACAGATTTCGACACGGCTGTTTCACCGTACGAACATTTCAAAGTGATGTTTACAAACGATGTGTCGCGAGAGAACATTTGTTGAACGTTGTTCTCAACTGGAAATTTTATCTTCTCTCTCTCTCTCTCTCTTTCTTAACCACTTCTCTTCTCGTTCCATTGTCACGAATTCTTTGCGAGAGATCTTCAAAGTCACACGATGGCTCGAGCACACGACCGTCTTCCTACTCAAGATGAAGACGATCGTTTCATAGTCGCACGTAAAAACCATTGTAGCAACCAACACTGATCTTGCCCCTCTGTCCGTCTTTTTGACGCAGTTCTTCACGGACGTTCCACATGCAAGTTCTTTAATCCGATCCAACTTGCTTTACGAACTTCGTTCTTTTACAGCGGAGTCCTTAGAGCGTGCCCCGGGCCATTGTGACGAGAATGCAACGTCCAACGTCTAGCGAAACGTATCGATACCTTCTGATAAATTCTCGATAACCAGTCGGCCATTATTCCCTTCGACGGATTTTCTCTCGGTGTCGTGACGTTTTCATTATCGATCCTCCCGTTTGATCCTTGCATGTATAACTAATCCCGGTTCTTCCTCGAGTCTCTTTATTTTCATCGGACGTATGAACCTTTGTGTTCGCGATACGAAGCATTGCCTTCGTTCAAAATAATTCCGACACGGTCCCGTACATTCCTTTCGGTTCCTCGACGCAATTTTTCAGCAAAGGAGTGTTTAACCAAAGCACGAGATCTCTCGTTGAACCGTCTGCATAGGGATACGCTGTAATCAACGTTCAGAGAAATTCAATCGATTAAAACGCTCCAGTTTGATCCGAATTGGCGTTCGCCGATCCCAATGAAGACTGGCAGACAGGTGATTGGAATGTACCGGTATCAGTTAATAACTTGTCGGTATTGTTCACCGACGTCTGTCGCGATCAGTCTTCGAATCGATTTACCCACGAGCTCGCCAATTCCATTCGTGATCGCCATCGATCGACATTGTTCGCCTCCGATGCGCCTTTGCTCCTCCGACCGTGTCCACTGTGTTTACGAGAGAATTGGGCGAAGACGCGCGAATCGAGGCCCGTTTCAATTTCGTTCACCGTCAGAGTCCCTTGTTCAACGCTCGGATTCAGTCTTCGATTCAATTCACTCGGCCTATTCTACCCTTCACCGAAACGAGTCCACCTTGTTCCCGTTTTCATCGCGCGTACGCCCGTTTTACGCCCGATACGTCCCTATCTCGCCCATGTCCAGCCCGTCGCGCATCTCCATCTCCATTTGAAGGTCACGGTGCTTGTCGGACCGATGAGGGACGGACTGAACGCCGACATCTCGATCGCGGCTCCTTTCGCGTGCTGACGATCTCTCCTTCTCGCGTGGGTACTGATGATGGTACTGATGAGTCGCGTGGCCGTTCATTGGCAGGGTGGGGTAGGAAGATTGGGTACAGGACGACTGATGTCTCGAGGGTAGAGGCGGAGGCGCGTGATGCTGTCCGGGTATGCCGTTCTGAAGCCTCGAGTCGTTCTGCGTTCTTTCCGAGGGGTTGTCGGTGTCGCGTGATGGCAGATGGGGCGGCGGCTGCGGTGTACGACGTAAAGAGTGATTGGAATAATGTAGTCGGCCGCCGGTCGACGTGCAATTATCGCCGGTGACGCTCAGTGGCGTGGTGGTACCGTCCTCCATGGTGGCGGCGGGACGATGGCCGGACGTGCCGGAATTGGGCAGCGTTCCCGGACGGCGCATTTGACGTGCCGTCTCCCCGTCGATGTAGGTGAAGCCTTCAGCAAGAGTAGTGCTGCCATGCGGCAAGAACCAAACACCGCCGGTTCCAGGGCTCGCCGCCCGAAGTTCTAGCTACAGTTCCGTCACGGGTATAGGCTTGATGCCCGCCGCTATCTGCGAGTGTTGTTGCTGCTGCTGCTGCTGCTGTTGTTGCAGTTGCTGCTGTTGAAGATGATGATGATGATGGTGAGGGGGGATCTGCTGCGACTGAGGCTGATGATGATGGTGATGGTGAGGGTGGGCGGATCTGACGATGTACTCGTCGTCGGAGAAGGTCTTTTGATACTCGTGCTCCTTGCGAGAGATCGCGCGATTCTTCCATTTGTAGTCCTTGAGGGCATCCCTCACGTGTCTACGACATCTGTAGTAGAGGATCACAGCCAGTCCCGTGAGCAACGCAAGACCGGCAGCGCAGAGAGTCGCTAGCAGCGCTTGCTTCCGGGGATCGGAAAAGGCGCAGCCTAGCTCGTCAGGTGTCATACCCTTGATAGGTTTTCCTTTCGATTCCTGCGGCTCCGCGCACAATACCCGGCTGGAGTTCCTCGGGACAAGAACCTCGGCTAACCAGAGCAGACTGCAATCGCAGACCAGGGGATTCTCGCTCAAGTCCAGCCGACGTAGCTCGTTCCAGGCCACCAGAGACTCGGAGAATCCGGTGAACGCGTTGTCACGCAGCATCAAATGCCTCAAGTTAGGCAAACCGGCCAGGGAACCGTCCTCCATCGTAGTCAGCCGTTTATTGCTGTTCAACACCAGCGTTTCTAAATTGGCGTTGTCCGAGAATGCTCCACGCTCGACGGTAGTTAACAATTTCGCCGCGGATATATCTAACTTTTTCAACTTGGACAGGCCTTGAAACGCCCCCGATCTCAAAGTGGTGAAGAAGTTCTGACCCAAGGTGAGTTCCTCGAGGCGGGGCAGAACCGCCAACTGTTTCGTCGGCACTTCTCGCAACTTGTTCTCGTCCAGTTCCAACGTACGTAGAGCGTTCAAGCCGCGGAAAGCGCCGTCGCTGATGTCGTCTAAACTAGCGCCGGTGATGTCCAGCACGGTCAACTGCTCCAGACCTTTGAACGCGTCGTCCGGAAGCGAGGAGAATGCGTTCCAACCTATATGCAACTCGGCCAAGGCGTTCAACGGCGCCAGTGCCGGCGACGGTATGGTTTTCAGTTGATTGTCATCGAGATGCAAGACACGGAGCGTTCCCAGTTTTTGAAAAGCGCCCGGCTCCACTTTCGATATACGATTCTTCCCAAGGTCTAGCTCCTCCAGCTTCGACAACGAGGCAAACAGACCGTTCTTTAGGCTCTCCAAGTAGTTGTCCCGCAGATTCAACACCGTCAAAGACTTTAGACCTTGAAACGTCTTCTCGGTCAATGCCGAGATCTTGTTGTGTCTGAGATGAAGCTCCACCAGTTGCTTTTGCGCGTCGAAACTCCCGTTGGGAATGGTGAATAGGTGATTGCTCGATAGATCGACGTTCTTCAGATCCCCGTAGAATTGAAACGCTGCCGCGTCCACGATCTTTATCCGATTCTCCTTCAACACTATCCGCTGGATACTCGGGTTCAGGGCGATCGGTATAACGTCCAGATTGGCGCCTATGCAGGATACCACGAGGTTGTCGTCGTCGCAGATGCACCCGTTTGGACAGATCGCGGCCGTGCCAAGGGCGAACAGGCTAGCTAGAACGAGCAGGTGGAGCAATCCAGCCGATATGGTTGCACCGCGGCGTGGCATCTGAAATAACAAGCAAGAAATTCTTTGTTACAAAAGTTCATTGACGTAACAAGATTTACCGCGAACCGGTAATTTATATCAATGCTTAAAACTTTATTGTCGGACATAAATTATCTTCTGCAGAGGTTCCATTAGCTATTGTAAATTCGTGACTTGGCCGCTTCGACCAAAGTTATCTCTGCGTCGAGGAGATTCAGAGTAGAGATGGAAATTAATTTTTAAATTCTCAAAGCTTGAATTCGAAATTTCGTGATTCCGAAAATTTCGAAAAGCTAGAAATTCACGGAGCTTAAAGTATTGATTTTATATCAGTGGACTTGAAGCGTCGATACGATATCGTTCGTTGTTCATTTTAAAATTTATAATTTACAATTTTAATTTTGCGTTGAGCTCTTGATTGTGTATAAAACATACGTGCTTATATATGTTGAAAGAAATTTATTTCCTCTGATTTACGAACGTCTTTGTTATAAAATAATTGAATATTTTGTTAGTCGTAAATCGTAATTTATGTACGTAGTGCAAGAAATGCACAAAATATACAGAAATGTATAAAACATCAAAAGCAGAGTACTTTGATGTTTAGTGGAAACAAATTTCTTCTTCTTTAATCATATCATTGAAAATATGAAACCTAAAAGAAGAATAATAGAACAGTATATTCACGTACGATGAAAATTTTATTATTTTCTGACAAAAAAATTCAATTTACCAAGTTTTAATACAAAAATAACTAATAAATGTCTAAAATTCATTTTTCGCGAGATGTACACTCTCCATTATTCAAGCATAAATCGAAGATAAATATTTAAAGTCAACTTTTCAAAAGACGAAACACACTTTGTTGAAAATATTTCGTTTTATGCTTTCGACATATTTTTTCATAATTGTATTCAACTATATACGCCAATTACACTGCACGCATGATTATAAAATCCACTGATCGCGCGAGTATCGTCCTAAAATTCCAAGTAATTCATTTTGTTAGCCCAGGATCATAGCTCGCACAATTTGAAACGATGATTGCGCAACGCTCGGAAGAAACGTGAAAAATCCGTTTCGAAAGATTACAAATTTCTTGGAGAGGATGACGCGTGGATACGAACAGAAGACCCAGAAGATTCGTTTGAAAGCTGGCTCGTTCCAACTCGCGCGATGAATGTTCCGTGAAATTAGGCTCTCGCCTTCGTTCCACGTACGTGTGTATGTTAATCTGTGCACAAAACGCGCGGAAAACGTGAGAGAGAGGGCTTTGCTTTTAACCATGCGGCACGATTGCGACGTGTCAGCCGTATTAAAGGCTAAAAACGGCCACGTCATTAGGAAAGGATTATACACTCGCAATACCGAACTTACTCGCGAGGTCACCGGCTCACTTGACTCCATTACTCATTTCCCATTTCAGCCGTATCACGAGATTTGGCCGTCATTTAATGAATCGGGGCCTTCGAACGTGCCCTGATATTATTTATTCGAGCACTTCTGCATACTTGCCCGGCAGCACGCACGTGTTTCGTGTGCAAATCCTTGCCAGCGTGTATGTTGAATAAATTGGCGGCACGCTCGCAGATACCGAGCACGATTAGGCAACATTGTAATTTCGTGAAAATATCGCTGAAACACTTTAACTGACCGTACTCCACCGACTTATTATCGCTTCTAATAAAGGTAATATGCAAACATTGTCGTTCCATGTTCCCTATTTATTTAACGACTGTTGATAATGTCATTTGATTGTTAATTGACATTGGTTAAATTTAAGGATCATTTTTACACTCGAGATGATACCATAAATTGATTAATAAAACATATAGTTGATTGTATTATGGGAGCTACGTGTTTAACGGACAGATGTTTAACAACAGCGTACTGTTCGACTGCAGATTAATAATTAAAAATTTCTCAAAAAGAAACATGCAATTGATAAAAATTACAGAAAGAGTAATTAATAAAACATTTGTCACCGATTTGACGATACAAATACATCGTAATATATATATATATATATATATATATATATATATATATATATATATATATATAATTTATTAGAATAATACAATTCAACGAGCTATTTCTATTTGTTCTCCAAGAACAACCGGACCATATTTAATAACAATAACTTAATTAAAATTTCTGCAGATTTGATATCACATTTATAACGTCACGATTGTAATACCAGTTGTGCCTCTAAATATTTTTAGCTGTTAGGCAAAGAGTACGAAACAACGAGGAACATTTCAGATTAATTAATCTCAATACTGTTTTCATTCTATGTTACGAGAGCTAAAAAAAGCTGGCACAGTAGCAGCAGCTACAGGTTAAGAGGAACTCGTTAATTTAGACATAGAGTATCTCTCTTCCGTCAAGGAAGAAAAAAAAAAAGAGAAATATTACTTTCGTTGCTATTCCACCGGCATCCACTCGGTCTTTAAATAGAGTGCCAAATGAATTGGTTTTTAAGTCCGAGAGAGGCTCTTTCAACGGCCGACTTTTCGCATTCTAACACAATCGCCAAAGTTGCGGATCGAAACCCGGCAAGATGGACACAAGTTTTGATTACTTTAAGACGGCAGGTAGGCAACTTTCTTCCTTTGAGATCAGTGTTAAATTCGATTTAACGCTTGTTCACTGAGTTCACGTGAACGGGAGAAAGGCGCACGGCGGCAGGTCGATAAAATTATAAACTCGGCTTATAAAGAAATTATGCAGCGTGTAGAAATGAAGAAAACGAAAGCGTTTCAGCTTCGTGGGAATTTCGTATTTCCGGCCGACAGGTACTTTATTGTGCTGTGGTTATTAGGAACGCTGCTGAAGTTGTTTGGTAACGCTTAACCAATTGCGCTGGCAACTGATTGCGGACCATAAAGAGTGACCAAACCGTACACAATAATTCGTCGCTTTATTTCTGAACTCGTCGGTATGATATCACTGGATCGAAATTATTGAGAAGTAATAAATTTATTATTTGGTTTGCCTGTTCTGTTTTACTTGAATATGCTTAAAGCTGAGAAAATATTGCAATTTTGGAACAAAAAATTCTTGACGTGCGTGGCACGTCATTCCTTTAATCGCGCGAACAGCATGTTAATCGATCACAACGACGGTAATAATAGTGACGTTTAAGGGAGTATTTTAATGTGAACTTTTGAAAAAATCGATATTTTTTCTTAAAGGACATAGTTCCAAAAATAAATCTCTGTAACCTTACATGCGAACTACTAAAATTAACGAAGTTATGGTTGTTCGAAGGACGCGACGACCAGCGTCATTGTTACCGCAATAACTTAAACTTTAAAGGCATTTCTCTGGAAACTACGTTTTTCAGAACAGTGTCCATGATATCTCAAAATCTACTTGACCAATTGACTCAAAATTTTAAGTACCCACTTAGTACATGTGTGACTATAGCCCCTATCAGAATCAATCAAAAAATTTTACTTTTTATACTTTTTTAGGCTTTCGAAGTTTAACAAAAACATGTAAAAATCAATAATCGAACTTCAAAGTATCGCCATTTTTTTAATTATCGACTTTTTTCTTTCGTTTTGGTACCTGCTATAGTCAGACTCATACTAATTAAGGAACATTCACGTCTTTTTTATTTCCGACAAGCAGAATGGCCGGAATCATGGACTATGTTTGAGAGTATGCCGCTAATTTTAACTTTTTTTGTCCCAAAACATTTTAAAACGTCGTTGAAACACACACAAATAAACCTTGTCAATTTGACTGCAAAACGTATAATAAGTTTCTTTGCAAAAAAATTCCCTAACAAAGTTAAAAAAACACGCATTTCACACTAGAATACCACCTTAATGGCGACAATGGGGGAGGCATTTATTGCGCCAATAAAAATGTATGACTGGGTCGAAATAGGGCAAGACCCTTCCGTTAGAAGCGGCTTTGCCTGTCTGACCTAATACGAATTATAATAGGATTAGCCGGAGATAACGGCACTGTTACTCGGTGTTGCGTGAGTTCACGAGCATATAATTATGATTGCGTTGAGATGCTAATGGCGTATTGTTTCGGTCACGGAAACAACGGGCAGTATTATTCCGGTGTGTTTGGTTAAATTATCTTATGTTAATCCGAAGTCATGTCCCGGGGATGATTTCAATTCAGGAGTCGTGCTTGTCGACGATCTGCCAGGGCGCGCGTGGAAAAGTATTATTTCTGCTGATAGTTTATCGGCGAGATACGCGTCAACTTGCAGCTACGCTGTTGGGTACATTATAATAAGTTATAGCAATTAAAGTAATGGAACTTGTTACGCAGGAAGATGAAGGAATTTTAATTAACATTTTCTGATACTGTTGTATCGAGGAAAGTGATTTGAGAAAAGTATATTTCTGAGAGAAGAAATGAAACATTGCTTTTGAAAAGAATTAGATATTATTTTATTGATAAAAGAGTAAGACACACTTCTCAACTTATCAATATGCGTTTGTTCACAATAAAAATTAGCGTTTTGTTAAAATTATTAAACGAAATAAATCAACACCATCTCATTTAACATGTACTAAGATTACTAAGATTACTATTGCTGCTGCATTGTCTTTGAGTTTGTAATAATAATCGCAACTGGAATCTTCATTTAGTTCCATTTTCTACATAGCTAGCGCCCCCCAACATTACGTAATTATTAATAATGAGATGCAAGAAGTTATACAAACTTGATATAATATCAAAGCATATAATGGTTATACGACGAGCTTACAAAACAACCTGTTATACAACACGGTTTTATTATAATATATGCGCGTTATAGATGAAGTTTAATAGTCGATTTGTTATTATGGTTTATCATGTTTGATCCTCTTAACAATGCAAAATCATACGGTTGAATGTAAATTATTACGGATATCAAATCGGCAATTAATCGGAGGAAAAATAATAAGCGTGCACGGGGCTGTATGAATTCGCATTGTCGTTGTCACTGCTGGCAAACAACAGCAACGAACATTAATTTACGTTTCGAAATTACCATAAATACAATATGAAAGTGCCATCGGGATTTTATCTGACTGCCACTGTCCTCTCACATATAAATTTAATCACGAGTTGCGTGTAATTTATCGTTCTCCAAGATTTTCATTTGGAAAAAGTCGAATTGAACGAAGTTGTAAAAGAATTTTCAACGTAATTGTGAAAGAATAACGATACGACTTCTCTTAGATAATGAGATGAATTTTTTACGAGCGATGGGAATTTATATTGTTTTAAAAGTATCTCCTAGAATATCACCATTCTGTTTTTGAAAATTTTAATAAATTCGAATCAAGGAAACGACGTTATCGTCCATTAATTCATTAATTAAAAGCTGCTATAAATCCACTGTACGCAGTGAAGCGAAGCAAATGCATCGCTATCGTGAGAAAGAAAATAAATGACTGCAATTTAGTAACTTTATTAATTATATTTTTAATTATATTTTTCATTGTTAGTCCCTTTATTCGTTGTGCATTGTTAAACAATCATCATTCATGTTATCATCTGTGGTTACTGTTGTAATGTGTGTTACAGATAAATTGAATTTATTTAAATTTAATAGTACTTACTATAAATTATTTATTTTTATCATATAAAGTTTTTTTTCATATTTATTTAATTTTTCATATCGTAGATATTTTATATACGACGTTATGTTTTAAACTCGTCTTTAAGCCACATATGTATTTCATAATTTTCATAACACTATTAATCCGCATTATAATCTAAATATCTAGAATCTAGAGAGAGTTGTATATTATATTATAGTAGTTGGCAATTTTCTCAAACAAAACTTTAAAACAACAGTTTCTTTACGACATAATTAATAAATACGCATGACATATACGTAAAATCATCATATGTCATATTATATAAAAATAATGCTACTCTTATAATGAATTTGTCAAGTTTACTGAGTATATGAGAAATTTTTTAAAATGTATAAAATCGTATAACTAAAATATTCTATTGAAATTGTCCAATTATTTTTAACATAGCAGTATTTTAGTAATTGCATATGTATTTCATATATATTTTAATACTACATTTCTTAACTGTTATTAATTTTTTATTTATTACTAGAAAACGTAAATGTTATGATTATTTATAACAACGAGAGTTCAATATTTCCATTATATAATATATTTCATGGCAAATTGCTTTTTTTTCAATTTAATAATATTTACCATCTTCCTGCTCAACTCTAGAGAAACGATATCTGACAATACGAATCAACTTAACAATATACAAATAGTTTAAATATTTATAGCTCTTATTAATTCATATTACTTATTATACACATTACATATTAGTACTAATTATTAAGTTATTTCAATGAGTCATTATAATCGCTCATTTTTGTTGTTTTATCAACACGTACATTCATTTGTAAATAAAACCATCGCATTTCAAACATCATTCTTCAATTTACCGTGTAATAATAAATACCAGAGCATATTGTGAATAGCAGAGAGTATTGTTTGATTTCGATTAAACCCACCCAACGCACGTCTTGGTCAACTTCTCAAAATTTCTCGAGCTAACAGCTACTAATTACACAGTACTCCAATCATTTCCGTACGTCGATCACCGTTGGCACGCCAAAGGACGCAATGCTAACTAATCGAGCAAATGGTCAATCAACAGCGAATCCAGCGCAGACGCTCGACACCTCGTGGACCTCGTCAGTCGCTCTAATTCGCGCAATCTGTTCGAGAATAATGTCCTCATACGCTCGTGCCATTCCGTTCGCGATAAAATCATCGGCGTGCACGCATCAAGCACGCGTTACGAAAAGTGTCCACGCGAGAGGAGCAGTCCATAAAGTCTCTTTACAATTTCAAAAATTCATTACAAAGGCAAATAAAAAGACAGACAAGTGAAAATTATTGCAAAATGAGACGTATATATGTAAATTTTCTCTTTGCTTCATTTAATACGTCTTTATATGCGCACTATTAGTTGCACCAAGCACATCAAGACGATATCCGATTTCTTGCCATGTTCGCTGTAGCATACTCTCATCAATGGTGGTAATGGCATCAGCGATTCTCTGCTTTAGATTAGCGATGTTCCATACTTTTGTTCGATACACGATATGCATTTAACATAACCCCATACGTGGGTATCCATAAAGTCTCTTTACAATTTCAAAAATGTATTACAAAGGCAATTAATGAGACATCTTCGTCAGATTTGTTCCGTGTACTCAGTGGTTTTCAAGGTTTTTATCACATTGCATTGCAGGTACCCCGTTGATGAATAAGACGCTGTTAAATGAAACCCCTTACAAAATGGCTACTCCTGAAGAAAAGGCACAGTGTGTATTATGGTTTATTGAAACCAAATCGGATCTGCAGACTCAGCGAAACTTCAGGACCAAGTATGAAAGAGATCCACCGTCACGTCCATCAATTCGTGCATGGCACAAGAAATTTATGGCGACAGGGACAGTGTTCGACAAAGAGAGAAGTGGACGACCAAAAACATCTGAGGGAAACATCGATGGTGTAAGAAATCGAGTACCGTCTTGATGTGCTTCGTGCAACTAATGGTGCCCATTAAACGAGGAAAAGAAAATTTAAATATATACGTCTCATTTTGTAATAATTTCCACTTGTCTGCCTTTTCATTTGCCTTTGTAATAAATTTTTGAAATTGTAAAGAGACTTTATGGATACCCTGTATGTGTATATGTGTGTGTGTGTATATATATACACGTGTACACGGTGACACGTAAGTTCGAGAGGGTTTTTGTCTTAATTACGCGGTGTTGGCCGTAATTAATCGCAGCCAGATAACAACGCTGAGAATACGTCAGACATCTGAACTTATCGCTGGCACTAATCATACCGGCTACGGACGGGGGTTGAAAGGGTTGGATCGGAGGATGGCGCTTAGGAGAGGGATAACGTCACGCGTACCGCCGCTTTCGGGGTGAACACGTCAGATTTAACTGGATGTAATTAGCGATTACAAATTACCCTTTTGTCCATTAGCGCGGCCGTGATACGTGCTACAGATTTGCGCAGCCGCTGCCGCAAATGAACATGCACTGTGCACGCCTCTGCTTCTGCAACCCTCTCTCCTCGTCGTCTGCCTCTTTATCTCGCTCATGCACGCCGATTTTCTTTCTCCGCGCAACGCTCTCCGAAGTTGTCCGAAACGACAGTCTAAATCCCACGGAGCCGTGAGAAATACGTGGAAATTCGCTTTTTGAAACGGCGACAATCGTTTTCAGCCACTTCTCTGGCGCTCGTTCTTTTTTAAACCTCTTGCCACGCACGTCGAGAATTTTTTGTCGCAAACTGCAACATACTCTCAGTTTCAAGTATATTTAAATGTAACGCAGACGAAACAAATGATATCATACCGACGTGCTCGAAAGAAAAAAGAAAGCGGCCAGTTATTGTATACGGTTCGGTCACTCGTTATGGTCCGCGGTTGCCAGCTTCGATCGGAAAATTGTGAAAAACCGAACCGAACGAACATATCCGTGAACTGTGACCGTTTAACGCGTTCGCGAAACAATTGAGAAGTAGGCCAGCGTGGAGGAGCTGAAAGCGTGTGGAAAACGTGTGCGTTTGAGTTTCTCTTTATTGCAATAAGGCGAAGCCTTAGGTGCTCACCCTCTGGAGCACCAGAGGTGATACTTCACACACGCGTGCGTTTCGAAATGACCGAAGATGAAAAGTTTAAATCCGATGACATTTCGCCTTCCGTTTCTCTGCAGTGTTTTCAAAGCAACTTTACGACGCTGTGGGAAAGAAAAGAACGGTTTATACTAACAAGAATCGCCATTAACGTAACGATTTATGGCAGAAAACAAAATTCCCAGAAATAAAAATTTTTTGTTCTTAACCCTTAAATCTATCGTTAAGTTATAAACGTAGTATCTCTAGAAGTTTGGATATTTAATTTTACTTTGTGTTTTACATTCTCTCTGACATAAAATTAAAAATGCAAGATCTAAATTTTTTTTATGAGTTCGAGTGCCAAATAACACCAAATAGAGGTTAGTCTTGTTTTACTTAATTACTGTTGTGTTAAATTTCATTGATGATCTTATAGATTTCATTAATTTCTTGAATTTTTCTAGTTTAATTCCAGCATTCGAGGTTCAATAAAATGATGAAAAGATTTAGAAGCTCGATTTTCAACATCACGGATGGATTTAGTTAAGGAAAAAGTTTTCACTGTTTCTAGAATTTGAATTTTCACAATTTCCGAGAAGAAAAGTATTCTTATTTTTCTATTCGTTACACGATGTAAAGACATCTTTAAAAGAAACGAGCTCAGGTCTGTTAATGTTAAGCGTTACGTTTTAAAATGTGCTCAGTTAAATTGTTTCTTTGTTTTTTCATAAAATTTATCAGCGTCGTTTCAAATTTTTCACAGCTACTGTTTGTTAATTGCCATTACTTTCCATATTATAATAATTCAACATTACAATAATAATATTGTAATAATTACATATTAAACAGTTAAATTAAGAACAATCTGTTAATTGTATGAAAATTATTCAACTGTAAAAAATTTATTTCAATTTTATAGTTATTTTAATTCAGAGAAGCTCTGGAAAGTTTAAATTATTCTAAGCATATTGTATTATTATGTTTGTGAAATCAAATATAAAATCAAACCAAATTAAAAATTTTAAAATCAAGCAGTATAAAATCTAAACCTTTACGATTCTCAATTTCCAATCGTACCAATTAACTTATCGTTAGAATGATTAAATGCTCAAAAAAAAAAAATCAATAAATATCAAAGAAGGGAAAATTATAACTGAAAATATTTATTTCCACGTACTGTCTTCGCTCTGGATTTCAAAATCCTAATTTAAAACCAAAATGTTTGTCTTAAAAAAAAAAAAAAAAAAAAAGAAAGAAAGAAAGTGCAAGATATGCAGAACCATGAAGAAGACTCGAACTTCGATTTTCTATTTGGATGGTGGATTGGTTATAATTATCTACGGCGTAACGAATGTCGATATGTTTTTGAAGACACTTGTTACGAATTTCGTCAGCTTTGTTTGCATTTCATTTTCGTCTCTGCTCGTACAAACTTTCCAAGCGATCGTTTAAAACATTCTCTAACATCCGACGTATTTCACGTGACAAGCGAAATGTCATCGAATCGACGATTTTGCAGGCATGGATGAAAGTTTCGAGGATCGGATCGTAAATCGATTTGTCGAACAATTCGTTGCTACGTAGGTTTTCACCGCGAGTGCTGTTCAAAAACTTTCGAATATCAACGCGTGATACCACATCCGCACGTTTCATTGGCTTTTAAGTAATAGCGGCTCTGAAAGTGTAAAACAGTGTTTACAAATTCTGGAAACGCAACCAGAATATCGCAAAACGAAAACCGCACGTTATTATCCGACTATCGGTTGCGATACAATTTGAATTTTTATACTGATTGACAAAAATGACTAAAAAAAAAATTAGTAAAATATTGATCGTTGCATTTTGTTGGAAAAAGAAAAACATACATGTCACAATACGTATAATTTATCATACTAATACTCTACGCCTATATTGCCAAATCTATCTCTCATTCTCTTTCAAGTGGGATCATGTATATTATTTAAAGATGTAAAATACTGTTTATAAATTCAGAGAACGCAGTCAATAAAATATTACAAAACAAAAATCACACGCTATTATAATTCTATAGATTGCAATTTAACTAGAATTTTGAAATGCAAAGAGCAAGGGATGATTCGTTCTCATTTTTATTACTAATGAAAACAAACACATCGATGTAATTATATTGATATGGAGCTTCTTTAATTCATCAAAGATAAAAGATCTAAAAAAAAAAAAATAAATAAATACGTCATAATAATTGAACAGCTATGATGTTTTATTAATTAATAAAGCCATTAGATAGAGATAGTCAGAAAACCTGTATTTATCATTCATATTTTTTCAAAGGTAAATTGGAACTTTGATTGCCCAAATATTAATGTGAATAAGTGAAAATATCCATTAAAATAATAAAAATGTATGATTAAGCAAGTTTTAAATTTAATTACAAATTCTACTAATTCCATTATCCTTGTATTTTTTTTTTTTTTTTTATATGTACAAGACGTTTCATTTTTATTCCGCAAAACGGCGTCAAAATGTTCTAAAATAGAAAATAGGAGAAAAATGTCATACATAAACGTAGAGTTTGTAAGTACTTTATGAAAAAGTTACAATAAAAATAGCAAAATTATAAATTTATTCAACTAACTGATATCCATCAGTAGATTGTGGATTTTTATGTATGTATGGAAAATTTGGAAGTACGAAAATGCATATAATATAAAAATATATATAAAACGTTGAAAGTATAATGCTTTCTATAATATTCGGCGCGTAGAATAATTTTTTACTAAGATTGTAATCTTTTAATTATGTTCTTGAAAATATGAATTTGTGAATAAAAATCTACAGTCTATTAGTATTAATTACGTATAATAATAAACAAATAATAAAAATAAATTATAATAAATAAATGTATAATAATAAATAAATAATAAATAAATGTATCATGTATATACATATGTATTATATGCATACAATAATATGCATAATTAAAATGACCGTTAATAATAAACACAATATTTCTAACGGAATTAAATATTGCCAATATTTCCATGCAGAAATCATTTATAATATTGGCGTTTCTATTATAAATTTGTAATAATGCAATTACCTATCCGTTTATATAACATTTTTTTTTCTAATTCTTAGAACATGTTGATACCGTTTGACGAAATAAAAATCAAATATCCTGTATATTTCTTAAATAAATGTGACGCAACAAGATAAAGTTTGAATTATTTACAGGATGAGAATAAGTAAAAAAATCGTCCAATAATTATATCGAAAAATCGCAATTAGCTTTACAATTATAAATACCAACATTTCTTTTGCAAAGTTCGAATTAGCATGCACTCTCAGCACCACGTGAACAAAATTCATTTCCGTCATATCAATTTTATCATTCCCCTTGCGGACAGCTCTCTCTTTTACAGTACGCTGTTTAAACTAGTTTTATTCGCGTGGAAATTAGAGTGACCAGCCCGTATCGTCCGAGTTAAATAAAAATCAACGGGGTTTTCACGATATATTCAGATTACGTTTCGTCGAGCCGGCGTTCGTTTACTCGGTCAGTTTTAATAATTTGCAGCTGTGTTCTCTTCGCCAGAAGAGCACAAGATCCGCATGCTAGTTACGTTGCTGCAATGACCAGTGTTTGCAATAATTAATGTAATATCCTGGAAAAATGAAAGCCGCAGCTTTTCTCTACAGTGGCCGAAAACGTGTGCGAGAGGCAGCCTGTGGATGACACTAATTTTAGTTTCCAGACAGACAAGAACACAGAGAGCAATACAAACAGAAAATATCGTAACAGTTTACAAAATATCTATATAATAATCTTTATAAGTTTTTGCATTTTATATTTTCATTATATTTCAGATTTATATTGTGATATATTTTACAATATAACACAATTAGGTAATAGCATTAATGATCATTGTACATCTATGTATAATATAATATTTAGTAACATATGAATGAAATTTTCAATGATATATGATTATTAAAATATAAAGGGTGGATATGTGGTATAACCGAGGATGAAATAATTCTAAAAAAGAAATAATGTCAAAAAAAAAAAAAAGTCGAGAAGAAAGTCGAGAAGAAAGAATAAAGTTCTCTCATTTAAGGTTTCGCTTCTGAAACAAATCAAGTTTAAAAATTTATCAACAAGTACTTGGACTTGACCAAGTCTAATTTTCTCAAGAATAAATAATGTGTAAGAAATCTTAAATAATGTACAAGAAGTTCCTATCTTCAAAAGTGTAGAATATATTTTTTCCATAAGACGTTTCGTTTCCAAGTATGTATATACGTAAATGTAAAACTGATATATTATGCATACTATTATAGTTTTAAATATTATTTAAGTTATAATGACAAATTATTATATGACACTTCTAAATACGGTCTCATATAAGAAATCACATTTCGAAAATAAAGGACTCTTTCAAATAACAAAATTGTAATTCCATTTCGCTGTCGCTAATTAATTCAAATTTAATTTAATTCCGCTGCGTTCCTTCGGTCATTTACATTTCTCAAAAATTCAAAAAATACCTCAAATTGAAACAAAATGTGAAGAAATTATTAATGTAATGCATAATTTTTTGTTTAAGTTTCACGTTGAACATCTTTCTGAAATATTAGAAATCCTTTCTGTTTGCTAAGCCGGACGTAAAATCGAAATATAAAGTTTAAGCGTAAATTTAAATAAACAAGAAATAGCACTACGATATTATCTTGGAATAAAACAAGCAGATCATAATCTAGCTGAATGTAGTAAAAGGATTGAAGATCGCCATCCGCTCCGAAGCTACGAAAAGTATAATTTGTATTGTAATTTGTGTGCAACAATGCACCAATTCAAGCATCCAATCAAAAATGGTATAGTCGGCCGTTTCTTGTTTTCGAATTCATTCGTCCTGTCGAGATTTCGCTGCAGAAACAGCTGGAATTTCATTCCTCCCATAACAACGACGTGCAACATATTTCTCTTCGGGGTCAGGTATGAAGTTTTCAATTTCATTTCCCAAGTTTCCAACTTGCGATCGTTTGCTACGCGAGTCGCCGTGTAAATGACGATGTAAAATTTTTACACCGAGTTTTCATGGAGCTTTTAAGCTTCGCGCGATCGAGATAAGAAGTTCGCCGAATTCCAAAGTGTTCGAAGAATTGCGAGCTCGAGTGTTCCGCGACTTTGACTTGCAAGGTTCGAATAGTTCCGGGCTTCTAAAAGGCGAGCGAAGTTCGAAAAGTTAGCAGGGAATTAAAGCGTATTGAAATTTCAAAAATTCATCCAGAATCCAGTGCGAGACTTCTGACGTTTTCCACCACTGTGCGATAGTCTCGATGGGTTGCTGATTGAAACAGAAAATGTCGATGAAAGCTTCTCGGCAGCAGTTTCTGAATTTTGTATACGTACAGCAGCGTTACTCGTGCTTCTGACTTGGAAACTGGCCAGCAATCCCACGCAATCTTTGTCCCAAGTTTGACGGTTCTTGCAGGATTGCGATATCGCTTTCTCGCGAGAGAAGTGACACAATTTGAAACACGCGATTTTCGAGTGATCACTATAAAAATATTGCGGAATCCTTCACGAACTATGAAAATCTTACACATTTACATTTGCGTTCATAATTTGACTGGTAATTCATGTGACACTGTGCTTTATTCTGCAAATATCTTTTTCTTATGATACCCATTTCATTTTATACTATATCTTGACTAACAAATGCATAAATTATTGCGTTAATAATAATTTTGTTCAAAAGCAGAGTTTCGTTTCTCCTGAAGAACATATCATTTCCGGTTCCGTCACTTTCGTCGCAAGAATGGAATATGTAAACTATGTTGCACGAGATCTTTCGAATTTCCGAATCGTGTTACACTATCTTGCAATAAGTATATCGACGCTAACGACAAAATATAAAATATAAGACATATTAAAAAAGTTAAAGTCTTCATAGTTATTTACGTTTATTATATTTACTTTAAATTGTAAAATTTTTAAAATTTGAAAAAAAAAAACAAATAATTCTACTTTAAAATATTTTAATGTATTTAACTTCTTCTTTCCTTTCCATAATTAACCTCTTGCGCTGGAATGACGTGCCACGCATGTCGAGGATTTTTTGTTCCAAAATTGCAATCTTTTCTCAGCCTTAAGTATGTTTAGGTAAAACAAAATAGGCAAAACAAATAATAAATTTATTACTTCTCAATAATTTCTATCCAGTGACAACGAGTTCAAAAAGAAAGCGACGAATTATTGTATACGGCTTGGTCACTCGTTATGCTCCGCAATCAGTTACCAGAGCGAGTGGTAAAGGATAAGGAAGATTGGTAAATGCAATCAGAGATTGCAAAGATAAAAAAGAATCAAACGAAAAAAAGTCGCATAAATAATCCTAACAATAACAAAATATTGTAGTCACTAATTAGTCATTAATTTCATATATTAATGTATACTTACTGCTTTGATTTAAAAAGAAATTTTTTCAGAAGGGCGACTGCTCTGTTGTAAAGATAAATCTAATTGACGTGCGATGCAATAATCGTGATATATACACTGTGTATCGCGTTTTAACGGATACTATAATTAATAATGGCACGCGATACAATTGCTAATGAAGTGTTAATCTATCGAGGTCACAAACGATATTAATTCTAAAATAGATCGTGATTACCAATATACTGTTAAATGATCACAACAAGCTGGATGACTGCTATAATAGCAGTAATGCATTTTCAGTAGCAGTTATGAATGCTTATTCAATACTGTTGTATTAATCACTGAGCATTCATCCGACAGAAAGTTTATATTTGGCGCTTAATAGGACGAAAATGATTAGTTAGTGTTAATTATTATTACCATTGCCAAAGAAATAATTGCCTTATTTCAAAGATGTGACTGTCCATATAATTCACAGTTACTTTCAATTAATAACTAAACTGTAGGAAATTAAAAAGTCATGATCATTGTAAAAGTACATCTTATTCCACTAGATTATAATAAAAACATTCTGTTTTAATAAAAACAATACCTATTTAATTTTGCAACGATGGAAATTAAAAGGAAACGAAATCAAAAGGAAATTAGGGGAAATATTGAAAAACCTTCAGAAAATATCATTTTCTCTGAGAAGGGACATTTAGAGTGCATAAGGTGTTCGTGAAGCGCGATTAGAAATTAGCTTTTCTGCTCCATGGAAACCAATCAGCGCACGTTCTTTTAAAAGGGAAACGAAAGGTCACGTTCTATCACTGCCAAACGAGATAATTTTCGAATATGTCGACAAGTTACATCCGATTGTGGTGGTGGTTCTGTTCAAGCACTCAATTAGTATTAACTGAATATTTAATCTTTTCTACATGTGTTCTACATTGTTTTTTGAGAAACATGACATCGATGAGATTATTTAAAGCGATAAGACTTTATTTAATTATTCCATACGTAACCTAAATACATTTATAAAGATTGTGAACAAATAATGCATGTATTTGTTTAAAAAAACATAATTGCAAACTTTATTAAACACATGATATACAGAGGGCTCAATTAATGTAAATCATTCTTGAAAATAATTGTTGTACAAACATATTTATGACATAAACTATTTATTTATAAACTAAATCTTCAGTCCAAAACTTAATTACAATGCCATGACAATTATATTGTAATATAATGACTAAATCATTCGAATTTGAATTCATACAAGATAAAAGTACGATTTTGCAGGGTATATTTTGCAGGAACATATTGAAGAAGATTCGTTTAGAAAAAAATGAAATTCAAAATTAAAAAGATGTGTTTTCTGAATGCACAATATAATAAACTTTCCAAAAATATCAAGCAATCTCCAATTAAAGAATAGCAAACGGACAAACCAACGTTCAAATGTTGAATGAACAAAAGTCCGACGATTTCATGTGACACGAGCTAATACATCTGTTTGGACATGACTTTATTTCAAGCGGTACTATATATTGAATATTTGAATACTGAAAATATATTTCCGTAACATTTAATAACTTCTCCTTAAAATGTAGCAAGTACTTTATTTATTTACTGTGGTTAATTTATTATATACTTGTTTTCCAGAAGGTATTGCACAGAGATATTGCACAAAAAGTTCTGATTAATTTTCATTATTTAATAAAATTTTCAATAATCTAACAACGAAGTGCAATTAATCCACATGTTGTAGTAATAATATATTTCGAATATTGCACCTTCTGCGCTGCTATTCAATACTAAATAAATATTAATTTTAGAAGAAATTTTCTGTTGGAAGAATGTTAAAAATCAAAAATAGGAATTGTTTTAAAGATGAATGAAAATTTACAGTAAAAGAGAGTATTCGAATACTTTTGTCAGATTTGTTGTTAAAAGTTTAGGGTATCTTAGGATTCCAAAAGGAATGCTCACTTTCTTAAGTAAATATAGTATAATATTTCGTTGTATATAAAAATAAATATAAATGTAGAAATAGATATAAATATTTCATTGTTATGTTAGTAATGTTATGTCATGTTTTAATATTAATATTTTAAAGTATTTAAAACATTTATACTTGGAAATGGAAATTATAAGAGATCGTATTTAAATTTGTCATAAAATTAATATTCTGTTTATGTATGGTAAAAATAATTATTATTTAAAAGTAATTATACAGTTATGGTAAAAATAATTTTTGCACAGATTAAAACAGTACACGAAAATAAAATTTTGTCTTCTGAGACTGAAACATCAAGGCATTAAAAAAAAAAAAAATGGTTTAAAACTCAAATTTTGAAAAAAGTTAGATTGAAAAAGTTCTTAAATGTCTAATTTTTATCATCTCTATTGAAGTACATGCAATGAATCTGAAAAGTGATTTTATTATTTAAAGATTCCATTAACCAAACACTTTTGTCTCTCTATTCGATTATATGAGACTCTACTGTATCATAAAATTGCTCATAATTCACTTGTCGTGCTATAAAATCTGCAAGAAAATCTGTGCCTTGGTACTTATCACTTCTAATTGGCGTAATAAATAAATCTGAGGGATGCATTTTGGTACCAGTTCATGTTCAGTGTTCATGCATGAAACTACGGAGTGAAACGAAAAAATTTTACAGAATAAATGCTTGGCAAGTTTTCTTTTATTCAAACGGAAAAACATGCAGATAAAACCGCACTACTCAGAAATACACTGAAGTCAAAGCGGTGAAAGAACCAGTGAATGAAGCTTGGATATCCGTTTTCAGACCGAAATACGTACAGAGATTAACGAGATGTCAGCTTTGCTTAATTTTAAAACATGATACGCGTTATAAAATGGACAAGAATAATAAAATGGCCACAATTTTCACGCATTTATCGGGTGTAAATTATCTATAATATTGCATATTTTATAGATCATACTGTTGTACAGTATATTGTAAATATATCGTTTCTTTCAAGCTTTTTTCTTTATTTTTTTCTGTCGCCTGTTATTATTTATTATTTATTATTTTAGTATAAAAATTTTTATACTAAAAGTAATATTCCTTTTACTTTTAAGCTTAATATTTCTTTATAAATATATATAGATATTAGGATATTTAATATTATAATAATATTAAATATTATAATGTGATATTTATAATATTTAATAAAAATTGAACTGACGCAATAGAATATTTATTATATGTATATACTCTAAATACATAATAAAAATATTTATATAACGTAAAATGCTAAATATATAAATAGTAAATAATAAGAGATATTTAATAAAATTGTTTGTTAGACATTTTCACAATAAATATAATATGATTGGCAGTGTACTTTTATTTGTATCATTATTTCCTTGCAATTATCGCAATCTATAACAAATAATAAATTCATAACAATGACAATTTCACATTTTATCGTTACTGTCGAATAATCTCCGATATTTTTAATAGCAGAGAATTTCATATTATTATTAATTAATAATTTATCGACATTTCATTTTCAAAGAATAATTAAATTTTTAATTATGAAAGGCACTTTGAACCTATCAATTTTATACGTCACTGTTGCCAATCGAGAGAAATTAAATTCTTCGTGATTTAACGAATCAAAGAATAAAAAATTACAAAGAGGACAATAAGAAAATTATTTTAAATAAAACAATTATTACTGGAACAAATAAATATATTATTATCAAAAAGCCAACATTTCTCAAGTGGATTATGCCTCTTTGACCATTGAATAATAATGTTTATTTTAACACTATTCATCATGCTGCTTGTTTTCTCAAGGCTCTTTGTTGGATCAATGAGAAACGAAGCAATGTTATTTATTGTTATATAATTAAATTAATGGAAAAATTTAATTCTTCGTTTCAAATTTGCATACATATACGTACGCATTAACACGTTGATGTTTCTACTCATATAAATAATTAAAATAAAATGATAATTGATTATTGATGATGGATGATTGTTAACAACTCGTGTGAATAATTAAAATAAGATGACATTGTCGACAAAAATTTTAAATAACTAGACCGCGCTATGAAACTATACTTTTATTGCAATTTTATTGTTACATAATATTTTACAAAATTTAAATATTCTATCATAGCCAAAAATAAATTTTATGTGGTAATTAACGCGTTAAAAAAAAATTCCACCTGCAAAGAATTTTATTTCTTTCTCTGAGAAGATACTACAAGTACGAAGTATTGTGTACACGTTCGACTTGGACGCGTCGAACGTGAAAACATGCAAAAGAAACTCGATTGTTTGTTGATGATGCTACGCCGGTTGGTTGATCTAGTGTTGCTTTCGGCGGAGTGTTGTTCTTCAACGCGAACATGGGGAAGACAGGATCGAAATGGCGAAACGATATAGCAGCACGTGCCTTAATTTTCGTGTTGTTGTTCGCAGGAATCATTATGTAATCAAAGAGCGGCACGTGCTTGGCTAAGAGAAGCCTGGCCCGCTCGACAATCGTCGCGTTCAATCGCGCACACGCTGTACATCAGTCGTGCACCGACTGTTATTCACTGCTCTCTCGGCAATGATACAGTCAATCCTGTTCAACGGCTGTCTCTCGCTCGATTGGATAATGATATCCCCGTCTGCTTCGGAAATCAGTCGCGGTTGATGGCATTTCGCTGTTTGTTCACTGTTGCGTCGTCTCCTTTTCTCTGACGCGGGTAATGAAGCTAACGGAATCGCGCGAAAAATAACAAACGATCGCATACAGCTACTTGTTCAAGCATCGAGCTAGCTTGCTCGACTAGTTTTCGCTCGGAGATCGTCTTTTATCTTTTGCTGAATGTAAAGAGTGGAACTTCACTGTGATTGTGTAGAGATTCATTTGTTAATCTATCGTGGCGTCGTAAATAACAACGCACGTTTGTCGAATTTTTTTGCGAGTCACATGAGTTTAGCACTCAATAAGTCATGTGGTCTACCCCCTCTTTTTCCTTTCAGACCCTAACCCAGAGCCGTAGCTCCTATGTACTTTCCCTGGTAGTAGCTAGCGCTATCCCCTCCACTGCATCGATATCCCCACTACGTTGAAATTTCCACGCCGTGCGTAAGCCCCACTATCTCAATTGAAGGAATTTGAAGCTATGCAAATAATTGGGAAGATAATAAATTGAGAAGAACTGATTATTTAAGAAAATAATATTCATTTGATAATTGAAAATTTGTCTTTAAAATAACATTCGATAATAAATATTAATGAAAATCGAAATAATTTATTAGTGTGCGTTATCGCGGCAGAAATTTAGTCTTAGTTTTTAATACGATTCGTTCCTCAAACATTCGGTCCGTTAATGAACAAAATTTGGGAGACATCTGTTAAAGTTGCGAATGAGAATAGTTTCTCTACTGAGGACGAAGATGAGTGGATTATATTTTACAAATACTTGTTTCATAATATAATATCTATTAATATAATACATTTTCTTCTATCGTCATCAAAAAATCGAGCGATATCTATTTTAATCTTGTGTCTGTAGATAAGCGTAATAACTATGCCGTAGCAGAATAAACAATAGTAAATATAAATATTGGACGTTATATTTTGTGAGCAACCTGTTATTTCTATCAAAATCAAATAACGAATAAAGATCCTGGCAGATAGTAAATAATTTATTTCATAAAATACTTAATAATGCAATTACGTTATAAATAAATTATTTCTGAAATAACTTTGAAAAGTAATTTAAAAATATTGTTATTTAAAAATTTTTCAAAACACTAATTGATGAACTTTACTTGTATTCGTAGTTGTTATTATATGTCGAGAATTACTGAATAATTGAGTTATTGACTTTCAGTATATTTTTAAAGATACAGATATTATAAAGGTTAAAGATGTTATAGAATAGAGACAAAATTTCCTTGACAACAGAATAGTTCAGAGATTGATGATTTACGATTCAAATCGCAAGTTAATTTCTGTTTTGTATTCTAATTTCTATCGTTGTAAGAATCATTTTCAAAGGTGAAATACATAAAATCTCACTACAGATTATCATAGATAAGTGTCATGGATTTTGACAACAAAGAATACAATATTTCAAACATCGTTGTTAAGTAAAAAATTATCTAGAAATTTCAAGCCTGTAAATACTTAAGTATACTATTTTTTAAATAGCAGTAGTATATAATACAAAAATAAATTAAAAAGAGAAGAAAACGGAAAAATTACTTCTTCACAAACACATGAATCAAAAACTAAAAAATCTAGTAGAGTCACGTTTAGAGTAATGTGTATTAAACACTAGATATAGGGGAAGAAAAACACAACGAACCGAATAGAACGCGATTTACTTGTGTAGATTCGTAAATACATAAAATTTACTATAAAATTTAGTATATCACGTAATAGAATTTGTTATCTCTTCTCCTCTTGGAATATTAATTCACTCGAAAATTGAATTTAAATGCTCGTTTTCCTGACCAACGTTACTTTGCGCTGCAACTGGAGTGAAACAGGTCAATTTAGTTGTTAACTCTGTGTATCTTGTTAATACTTAAAAGTACCACTTTATACTAACGCTTATATCGCTTCAATATGATAACGATTTCTCATGGTATTCAAAGAGGCACATATAAAGCGAACATTCATTGAATTGGTGGGAAATGGCAGGAGAAATTACACATTCTCGCTTTATACATAATCACAGTTGCAAGTCTTAAATGTAATATGTTAAATTATAAAATTTATTTAAATTATTTAAATTACATATGTGTGTGTGTAATAATACACACACACAAATATATATATAATATGTGTATATGTATATATATATATATAATTTAATTATTTAAAATTCTTTGTTACTGATATTCATCTTATTTTAATTATTCTAAAATATTTATAGAAATAAGAACGGCAGTCACTAGTCGCCATAAAGACCTTTGTTTTTCGTTTTTCTGAATCGTATGTATAGTCGAGAATATTCGTTTCGATATCATCCAGAGGAATGCACTGAATTAGCTCTCTTTTGCATATGTCCATTTAATGTTCTAAACAGCGAGCATTTTAAATGAATCGAGTGTTATAAATGAATATTTAAGAATATATATTTTTCATCAAACATTTTCGTGTTTTTTGGCAGCTAAAAATGACTAAGAAAGAATAGTGTAGTTCTGTCGTTTATTTCATTTCTTACAAAAATAAACGATAAAAATGTTTTACGTTCTAATGAATTTATTCGCGACTTTTTTACGACGAAAAAATAGCTTGGAATACATTTCTCACGCAGAAAAAGCACTAGTAAATATGTCCAATGTAAAGCGTAAAATATTAGGTCAAGTAATAAAGTAGTAATTTGCTACATTTCTAGCTTAAATTCTAAAAGTTTATTTGTATGAATTAAAATACAAATGACCTTTACGTCTACGTTTCCTATTTATTAGTAGAAACTTTTTTAAATCTTTAATCGAATTTAAATAAGATTCGATTAAGTATTAATAAATAGTATGTTTACCTACTTTTGTTATTTCAATTTTAAAGAGAAAGCTGCAAAGTATCAGTTACACAGTTAGTAAAAGATAGTAAAGATGGAAATAAATTATTAACTTCATTAATTTTCTATCATATTAAATAAATTTCGATTTTATTTATGCTCTGTGTTATGTAAAACAAATATATGCAAAAAAAAAAATACTATATTATCACATTAAAAATAATATACATAAATAATTTATTTACGAATAAATAGACTAATATTAATTAGTCGTAGTAAAGTGATAAATCCCATATGTAATATCATGAAAACCAAAATATTTTAATTCCTTTTAATTTTAAAATTTTATTAAACGACGAGTATCATCAATGACAGTTATCATTTAAATAGAACACAAATTAAAATCAAATTAATTCTAAAATTAACTAAATGATTATATCGAATGATTAACTAACTAAAAACGATGAAGTTAATTTGTTAAATGAATTTATTAATAACAAATTAAATGATTAACCAACAGCAACGATGAAACATGATTGTTCTAAAATTAACTACGTATACGTATATATGTCCAGCACATTAACTTAAGATTAAAACGAGCATGCTCGAATTAGTTTATTCTCCGTTGACAGTCACGTCATCGCCACGATTAACACGTTAGAGGAATCCTTGAATTATTTCTGACTCTCTCTCTCTCTCTTCGGTCAATTACTCATCGATACCCTCTTGTTCACCGCGAAAACCGATCCGACTCGTTCGTTGTTCGCTCGTGTCCATTTCAGGACCGAAGTCGAAATTGTCCAGCCAGCAGCAAAGGAACGAGTCGACGAAAAATAATGAACGAAAAGCGGAGATGATACTCGAATCAAGTATTTATCGTTAATCGCTCGACTGAATTCCATTGTTAACGAGAATTATATCGTTAGCCGGCGATTATGATGACACGCCTACTTGCGTGCCACGGTCCGATCGTTCCCGATACTCTTTTGGTTGGTTGGTTAACGATACCCCTTGTCCCTCTTCCGGAAATCGGTTCCGTTTAATGACGTTTCCTTGTTTGCTCGCCACTCCGTTTATCTTCTTTTTTTTGTTTTTCTTTTTTTCATCACGCGTCGAGCCAATTGGAACGTCGAATTTATGGAAACCGGTTAGCGAAATGTTTAATTACCTTACACGTTGAAACGTTGGGAAGTTGATTTATATTTTGCTGCAGTCTGTCCTTCGACGTTTCGCCCACTGCGTTGTGCGAGCGGACGCGGCCAACAGCCACAAAGAAACATTATTGGCAATTTCATTAAAGCATATCAAAGGATAATAATTGAACAGACTGAAAAGTGAAGAGTGAAACACTGAAAATAATATGCCTATGAGAGGATGAATTTTATGTGATTATTCGTTTGTATCTTTGACTTTCGGCTTTTTTTATATGTACGTAAGTTATGAAGGATAGTTTTAAATTCAATGTGAAAATATTGAGTAGATGAACCGAGAAAGATGTGCCATTCCTTTCTTTTTTTTTTTTCTTTTTTTACTATGTTAGTAAAGATATGAAAATGACCCAGAAATAATGCAAAAGTACAAAAAAGGAACATAATTTTCTTTACTGAAAACGACTCTTTTTATTTTGATGAACAATTCTTTACATTTATCCTTTCTTTTATTAAGGGACAATATACTCTAATTGTAAAATACGATTTTTATGCATTTACAAGGAATTTTTAAAATTGCACATAACGCACAAAATATGAAAGAACATCCAAAGTACGCGAAGTGAAAAAAACAAGATTTCATTTTCAAAAACATGAATTTGCATAAAAATCCGCGATCTAATAATAAGCGTGTGAATCATGACAGATATTCGATTCTATTGTTTTAAAAACATCAAAACAAGAACAACTATTCTGAGAATTTTCTATATTTCTGCACTGTTTTCTTCTCTTTACAAAATATAACAAGAGTTTTTGACTGCTTAATATAATAAATTAAATAACAACTAAAGTACTAAAAAAATCTTACAAGATGTAATGAAAATACCATATGATGAATGTAAAATTTATTTTTATTTTTTATCTTGAGACTGCTACTTTTTAAAAAAATATATCTTTAAATCCAACAAAATTGTTAGCGTCGTAATAATTGTTATGACAATTTAATTGCTTTCGAAAGATTTGTCCGATGATCGGGCAAAGTATATTCGCTCTTCAAATAATTATTATCACACGCAATATAAATATTGTTTCACACCAATATTAAGATATACATGTTCTGTAAATTTTGTTTAATTCCTTTTGATACATAATGCGAATATTCAATACAGTAACGTGCTTGTTGTTGAACAGGAAAGAAAATATACAAAGGTAAGTAAATATGACGGTTCCTTTTTTCTGTGAATTGAACGTTTATGCTATGAAAAATCCAATCCTATAGAAAAAAATGCAGAACGAGCATTTATAACGATTTATGTATGTTTTTTTTAAATATTTCGATATACTATAACATTGTGTTTATCTGAACAATCGTAAATGTACATATTTCAAATTGAAAATGACAGAATATATATGCATTCTGTTACGTACACTAAATTTCCAATGTTCGGAAAATTGATGATATTTAAATTGTCACAATTTCGTAATAAGGAATCATACAGCAATGAATTTGAGCGTATCTCTCTAATCTTGGATTAATTTCTCACAGAAATGTTCTTATACTGTGCAGCAAGTGCTTTCCTTCGAGAATGTTTCTTAAAATATTGAAAACATTTTTCTATGACTTACTCTAGATTTAAAAGATCGAAATTTTCTCTTTACAATAACTCCCTGAAATTTGTCGTACCACTTCTTTTCACAAATTTATTAACCATAAATGTATTGAAAAAAATTCAACGAATTAGAATTTCTCGAATTTTCGTCGTTTATCTGTGATATTTAAAGTTCAATAACTAAAAAAAGAAAAAAAAATCACTAAAATCACTAAATCAAAAAAAAATTGCACAAACCTACAAATTTTGAAGGTTTCAGTGTTCAAATTCATGACGACGATTCAGTAATGAAAAGAATTGTTCGAGAAAGAATGTTTTGAGAAACATTTGAATCCACGAGAGATTTTCGAGGAAAAACAGTGCCTTTATTTTCCCTCTTACTACAAGATGTAAAAAATGAATTTAGGATTGAAAGTAACAGCTTCAAGCTTTAAAATGAAACTCGTTGTTGTGATTTCTCGTTACGAAATGAAAACAGTTTAAACATCATTAATTGTTCGAACACTGGGAATTTAGTGTACTTTTACTATAATGTAAGTCAGTTTAGTTTGTGGCCGCCATTAATATGCATATATTCCATAACGGAATAAATGATGTTCATTTCTCTGCCGTTATGTATAGGATAACAAATTTCATTTTCCAACCTTCTGTCCCCACCTTTCGTTTTAAGCGTATCAAATATTTTGTATTGTTATTTTCCAGCGCCTGTTCAACGGGCAATAAAAATAGTGAAGAACGCTAGAGCGGCGTCGATGTGAAAATGCATTGAAAACAAAAAACCTGGCGTGTACATTTAAATGTTTGCTTCGTAGCAGGAAATATTGATTTCAACAGTTTGATATTTCCGAGAAATAGAAGGGAACATCATAAAAATGATCGAAATTGGCGGGAAATAAAACGTGGATATGCGCGACGATTGCGTTTAACAAAAATCTGACAAAAGGACGAAGTCGTAAATGTCGTCGGAGTGATATCCTTCGTAAATTTTGAAATTCGAAGTAAATGAGGATCACTAGCCATAAAATCGAAGCACGTAATATTTCAAATTGAATGGTAAATAAGATTTATCGAGTTACGCTTGCCTTTTCATTAATTTCTTATCTACGTTAGTCTGTCACGAAGCCAGACAAATATTATGCGCTGAATGTTAATTGTATTAATAACGTATTTCGTGCATCACTCTGATTATTGCCCACTGATTATTGGGTGAGAAAGCGTTGTAAATATAAAAAGAACTTATATGATATAATATTGATATAATATTTCTACAAAGGTATGTAAAAGATTCAGATAATAAAAGACAGAGATAAAAGATTTAAAGATATTTAAATGAGATAATTTATATGACAACATCCAGCCACAATTTAAATACGGTATAGAAATTCGATCTATGCCAAACTATAAAAATTATTTTAGTTTATATTTCAATAAAAGTATAAATTAAAATAAAAATTATAGTAATTATATTAATTTATATTTCTTTTTATATTTACACTCGAACGTTTAGAAATGCACAAACATTCGCAATCTAGTTATCGTATTTCGCGTGCGTACTGATCTAACACTTCCCAAATATTTATATTCAACCACTTAACGATTAAATTTCGATCAATTAAATGCAAACGCATGAACGAGCTGTTTAATCTATTAAACAAAAATCCTTCCTCTTTATTTACGTATTTATTTCACAAGGAGTGGCTATTAAACTCGCAGATGAAACGGTGCATTCTGCAAAAATCCTCGGTGAAGTAAACGAAGAACGCTTTGAAAAGATTAAAGGCAACCATACATGTTCCAATAAATACGCATAATAAATAATGCAAATACACGAGCATGTTGCTTTTATTTCCAGCTGCGTGTTTGCGCCGCGTATTGAAAATCTGAATCTACATGTTTTAGTTGTTGCATGAACGATCGAAAAAGAGAGAAAGAAAGAGAAGGATTGTGAAATTCTCGGCGAAATCTGGCGTTCGTCGAGTTCTTTTCGATCGAACGATGGCTCGTTTCTCCAACGATTTCTGTCTTTCAATCTCGTCATTTATATTCATCGACGATTACCGTCATCAGGCATCGATTTTCAGCGAAAGCAAACCGCATTCGCTGGCCGAAGGCGTATTTAAACCTTTGAATAGCCTCCACGCTGTCGAGGTATTCAAAAAATTTTCTGCCGCGCGTGCATTTTTTTCTATTCTCTCTTTTTTCTCTGGCAACCGTCTGGTATTATTTTCCCGTTCGTACTACCAGTATTAAGTATTACTCGCGGCCTCGAACAACAGAGATACATTCGAATTGCGGTCAATTCAGCCAACGATTCGATCTTTGTTCCCCTTTTTCCGCGACGACAGCTTTTTTCCTCCCGTTTTTCACTTAATTTTCAATTAAAAAAAAAAAAAAAAATCGCAGCGAGGGAAAGATATGAATAATTTTTTTCTCAGCTGAAAGAGAACGATATAAATATTTTTCTTTTCTTGAATAAAATTTAGTAAATCTTAGCAAGATAAATGAATATCCAATGGAGACACATCGCTATGACAAGATACTATTCTAATAATATACTATACTATACTATTATAATGGCATTAATATACTATACTATACTATTATAATGGCATTAATATACTATACTATACTATTATAATGGCATTAATATACTATACTATACTATTATAATGGCATTAATATACTATACTATACTATTATAATGGCATTAATAAACTAATAAATACAGTAGAACGTCAATTATTCGAACCAATCGGGACGTAAATTTTTTCAATAATCGACCTGAAGGAATCAAATTTATGAAAATGTTACAAATCAGCTAGAAATTAAATATGAATTTAATTTCAAATGTGGATATTCAATAATACGTGTCTAATAATCAGTAAACGTTTTTTTAAAGTTTTTATTATCTGTTAGCCTGGTACGCAACCAAGAGCTTTCTTTTGAATTAATGCAAGATTCACTTGCACGTACACAACTCGATCTAATTTATCATCACGCTGTCTTCAAGTTTCTACAGAGATAAAAATTCATCTTACCTAAATTATTATGAAATTTTAATAATATTGATTTATTAGTTTTAGTGTCATTAATGTAATATAAATTATATTAATCATTAATTAATTATTATATTCCTATAATAATATTAATATTAATATATTAATGTATTCTAATATCATTAATATTGATATATTCTAATTAAATATATATCATTAATATTAATATATTCTAATTAAATATATTTTCACCTTCTTTTAAACGTTTAACAATATTTAATTCCATCACTAGTCTCTTTCTTATATTTATGGTATAAATGAAACAGTTCACTTATAGACGAGGCGTTAAAATAGGACAATTGAAGCAAAAATACATGTCCCGAAATACAAACATTGCTAGACACATAATTAGGATATATTCGGATAATCGAAATTCGAATGATTGATAATCGACGTTCTGCTGTGTTATATTTTTTATATCAGCAATAGTGATTTATTCTAAAGTATATTTTATTCATCGTATTTTATATTTATTTATTTGTTATTATATTAAATACAATTCAAAAATCTGGCACATTTCCTTACCACTTCTGTTTTCTTCATCGCTGTACATCTTTATGTATAAGCTGTAAGTCTCTTGTTTTACAGAATTACAAGGATCGCCTGAGAAGTTTTTTTGCCTTTGCTTAAATAAAAAATATATGAAACAAATAAATCTATATACTTATAAAGTTACTTATATTTTTTCACATAATTATCACCTACTGCTGCATATTTCCGTCAACATTGTACTTTTTATAATTCGTATGTAAGAAGGTCAACGTCCTTCTCTCAAAATCATTTCTTCAATGTCACGGCTGAAATTATTGGTCCTTTAATTTCGGGAACAGATAAAAAGCGCTAAGTGGGAATTTTTGAAATTTTTTTGAAGTCTCAAGAAAAAGACGTCGATGTTTTCACGAATGGATTACAAAAATTTATGCAACGTAGGGTAAAATCTATCGCAGTATGAAGTGACTATGTAATTAAAAAAAAAAAAAAAAAATAAAGAATGAAGATCTATTTCTATTATTGTTCTACAAAGACATATCTTCTCGTTTCTTTATTTAAGCGAAGGCAAAGCTTGTACTATCAATAACATATATTTATCATGAAATAAGAAAACAAATATTGCAGAGTTGTTGCAATACCTCTGAGTGAAAGAACTTTTAAAAAGCAGACGCAACGAGCAAATGAATAAATTTTCTAGATTTTTAAATCTTATCACGTTCATTCGGTTCTTCGAAGGTCAACATGTACGAAGCAAACGAACAACAATTTATTCTACAAACTGTGCACCATTTTCAGTCTCGCAAAATTTATTTTAGAAATCTCACGAAAGACTGGCTTTTTGATTAATCAATACTTTCGGTCGACAGGGGCCGATAATTTTCAAGGTATTTCTTTCTTCCACTTCGCTTGGCGCTAACCTCGATGTATTCTAAATTCGAAAGATATAATGCACGCTGATGAAAAAGAGCATTTGAAAGTATTTTAAAAAATCGTACGAACAAAAATCAATACAAAGTTATGTTACACTCAATGCATATTCTAATGTATGTTATATATGCAATTAATATAAGATTGCATGTATGATCGACAACTTGCTCCTTGATACTCTGTAATTTGACTCTAATTATGCACTAATTTAATGGAAGCATAAGATGTTAACTGATTAGCTGGAGATTATTCGAAATCTGGTTACTGCTAATGAGGGTGGATGCACAACGTTCGAGTTACTGATTCGGCACAAATTTAGCACGTGGTTAATGCACGCCACATCTAACATTACACAGAGGCGTGAGGTTCATTATTCAAATAGTAAGAAAATGTCGTAAGGCGTGCAGAATTTTGTTTTTTTCATAAAAAATAAAATTTATCAATTACTTTAAAAATTATTTATTTGTAATACTACATTATTATAAACACTAATACATTATTATAAATACTACATAAGAGAAATATTTTTTCTTGAAATTTTGATTTTTATAAACTTTCAACAAATACGTTAACGAGTATTTTAGATTTTCTAGAATCTCACAAAAATGCTAGAAAAATTGCTCGTAATTAGAAAAATTATTTATAATTCAGAGAGCCAACTCAAAGAAACGTTTAGATAGAACCAATGGACACAACTGAAAATGTAATTTAAATTTTTAGTCGCAACAACTATCCTGGTTATTAAAAACTGACAATTATCAACTATTTTTATGCTCTTGTATTTTACGTAGTAGATTAGCTTCTCTCAGGAACGAGATTTTTTCTTTTCCAGAAATGTTTTCTTCGGGAGAACACTGATTTTTAAATTTCCCCAGTAAGTTCTATGTTGACGTCGAAGTAAGTAGTTTTGTTTTCATCTAAAAATTTCCATTGTACGAATTTAATCTCTTGCCTTAAAACATCGAATTATTTTCGTGGTACAAGTTATGATCTTGATTTGAAAGAAAAGAAAAAAAAAAAGGAAATTGCAGGAATTACACGCAATTCAAATTAGAATTTTACATTTAAATTTAAAAATACAAATTATATACAATGTTTCAATACTTTACATCTAATATGATGTTACAATTATAATAATTAATAATTAATAATTAATCTTCTTATCTAGGAATATTACATTACACTGTAAGACCTCTCTATTACCAGACTCTCGTTTTGAAAAAATGAAAATTAATTATAGCTATCAACTTTAATTTAAAATTCAGTAAGTAATAATTATTATAAGTAAATCATTTATTACTTTTGTATATGTTGCATTGATGAAACAGAACAGTGAAATGATAAGCAAATAGAACAAAACACGATCGTATGGATGTTACGTTGTAGAATACTAACAATGTACAAAATTTGAATTAACATTAGAATTACCAATAATAAAAATATAAAAATTGAATCAAGGAAACTAGAATGAAAGAAATACGAAAATGTTTACATTACGATTTGAAAAAAATAGAAACTTCTTCTATATTATTTTTAATTTTTCTGTATTATTTCTATATAATTCATATATTTTACAAAAATGAACACAACACTGCAAATCATTCTGAAAAATTATAAATTAGTTATTTTGGCCATTTTGGTTCTAGCGTTAAACGTCACGTATTCTCATAAAAGTTAACTTCGATAGCCTGGTTGGCTTGTGTAAAGAACTCTGTCCGATGACTAATTACTTTACTAACGGCTAATTAGATTCTAATCTTTTCCAACAGAACGTAAACCTTCCCCGTATCACAGTCTTGATGTATTTTTTTGCGAGGAAGAGGCGTACCTCGCCGTGTTCAACGGTGCAGGCAACTTTGGCAACGACACGAACTTTCTTCCAGACTTTAAACCCTCCGTCAAACGCATCGATTCCAACAACTGTTAAAAAGTAATTTTTATTTTACCCAGCGCAGACTGGCGACTTTATGACACGTCTGCAAGCCCTCAAGGGTGGCAGAGGCGAAAATTCTAAACTTCAAACGACAAATTTTGCTTCACCTTGCCAGGGAAGTGATATTATTAATTCCGTCAAATAGTTTTCTTGGTTATAAATAAAAGTTTTACACGTAAAAAATTAGGTAAATTCATATAATTTATATATTATAATTAGGTAAATTTTTATAAACAATAACGTTTGCTTATATTAAAATAAGAGAAATTTTTTGTTTAAACTAATATTTATCGTCAGGTGATCATAATACTTTAGTTTAGATTTAACATTGGTTATTTAACTCATTAAGGAGCAAGAAATAATTTATCATAATATTACAAGTACATCAGTATTTTGAAATTGTTAACATCAATGAGAAAATATTAAGCAAATTCCTAGGATTTACTTTCATTTCCTAACAATACTTCATATTCTGATATTAACAAATAGAAATCGATTGAACAGAATTTAATTGAGAACGTTGGAAATGAAATGTTGCATCGACGCAATGTTGATTCTTAATGGGTTAATTACCAAATACATATTTAATCTGCACACGTATATCTTTACGAAATTAAATAGAAATTAGATACGAAATTAAATAGAGATAACTGAGCAGTTCATTTATATAAGTATTTATACGTACATAAACGTACGATTTTTACTTATATTTGAATTGTTAACTAATCATATTTTAATTTTACCTATTCTATGAAAACGAAAGAAAAATTTTTGTAAATCGTAAATTTTAACCTGAGACACACCGAACCGCTTTAGACATCTGCGTTAGTCGAATATTTCACTCAAACGAAGATTTCGTTCGCTTGCGAAAGAACATCGAAAGTACGACACCGGAGGAGAAATTCAATTAAAAACGACGAACTTCATTTAAAAAAATATATATATCTGCAGTCAATTAAATATTAAAAGCAGGAGTTTCAGTTTCGCGCGTTCGACTGCGAACGATCGAATGAAAATACGACCGATATCGTTGGTTTCGTTAAACAATTAAGCGTGCGCAAGTTTCAATCCCCCCCCCCTTCCCTCCGTCCCGTGTATTCTTTTCCAATTGAACGAATCGACCAACCAGCAAACGTCTCGAAACGTTAAAAAGCTTTGCATTTACACTGGCAACAATCGGCCGTCGAATCGTAACAATTTTGACCCATTTCCCCGGCTGTTTGCCCTCGCCGTACACCGTCTGAAACATTAATGCGCCCGTTGATTGAAAGCCGCGGCGATAGTCCAGCTCGGATTTTCGTTTCACCCAAACCACCCAGATGTAACAGTTTCGGGAGCACGTGTAATTTCACGAGATCGCCATGAATCTGCTGACGTTCGTCTATAAAGCATGGCCCAATCTAAGCGATCTAAGTGCTCGTGAATGATCAGAGATCGTTTCGCTATCCTAGTAATTCAATCGCATCGGCTTCATGAAAATCTTGATCACCGTTCGATTAATGTTACTGGTGGGATGACAAATTGTATTGATCATGCATGTCAGTTATTATAAGTTGAACGTTCACGTATCGCGTAGATTAATTCGATCGAAGTAAATTTGTTCGCGCTGATTTTTATTAGCCTCTCGCGCTGGAACGACGTGCCATGCGTATTTTAAGCATATTTTAAGTATATTTTAAGTATATTTTAAGTCTATTTATATATTTTAAGTATATTTTAAGTATATTCATATATTTTAAGTATATTTTAAGTTTATTTATATATTTTAAGTATATTTTAAGTATATTCATATATTTTAAGTATATTTTAAGTCTATTTATATATTTTAAGTATATTTTAAGTCTATTTATATATTTTAAGTATATTTTAAGTCTATTTATATATTTTAAGTTATATATTTTAAATCTATTTATATATTTTAAGTATATTTTAAGTATATTTGTATGTTAAGTATATTTAAACACAGGCAAATGATAAGTTTATTCTTAACAATTTCTATCCAGTGATGTACCGACGAGTTCAAAAGAAACAGAAAGAATTATTGTACACGGTTCGGTCACTCGTTATGGTCCGCGAACCAGTTGCCAGCGCAAGAGGTTAGAGCGCACAAAACCGGACGATGACCGTCATTTTATATAGTATATTAGCAGACTGTACTGTGCGCAAACTATCAAGGGAGTGTTACTTCGATTTTCACGCAATGTTACTCTCTGATTATCGGGGAATACTCGAGAGACGATTTGTATCGATTGGAGGGCAAACGATTTCTCTACTGCAGGAGTGGCGAACATCTTCCCAGCCACAGGCCGTAGTTGTTCACTCAGTTTGCCAATTCCCCTACCAAGGAAATTAGTTCCCATTCTGTGCAATCTTTCCCGCCACACCAGCTGTTTTTCCCGATCTTTCCGTAACTTTCACAGCCAAATCTAAAGTAGAGAGATCGATGCAGTAGAGGGGATCGTCTTACTGATCAAGAAAGTAGGAGCACAGACCGCCAGTTCGCCACTCTTGTAGTTGAAAACTCATCTGATATCGGTAAGAGACAGTTCACTGAAATCGTTCGAGCTCCAGTTGATCATAGATCGCTTCCTGAATATTCTGCGATAGTATGAGAGCAATATTGCGTGAAGATCGAAGAAACACGCAAGTGAACAGTACAGTTAATATTTGCTGTATGAAATCAAAATTTTTGGCCCTCAATTCTACGCCGAGTGCGTTTTGTTTAAATATTTTCTACGCTGTTAAAATTCGCCGTACATAACTTTTGAATAAACCGATCATCTAGTTCCAATGAACCAGCAAGCTCTTGCTGAGTTTTCTGTTCAAAAGTAGTGTAATAATCGATCGTGTCATAAATCAGGACACCATTCGAAGTTCCCGAACAAGATTAAGTCGTTTCTAGATATCACATCGGTTACTTATCTTATAAATAACAGCGTCGATGTACTTAGATGAGTTAAAGTTATTTCTGATAGTAATTGTTCATTAACACGCCGCCGGCATTATGGCTCGTTGAGTTTCAGCTGAAAATTTATACTATTTGTATTATTACTATTTATACTATAATATTTTATAATTTATACTATTTATATTATTACTATTTATACTATAATTTCAATTTATTTATACTACAATTTCAATTTTTATTCTTATTGCAAGGAGTTCGACTCTTGTATCAAAATTTCATTTGTATATCAGATTAGAAACTATGGCGAGTATCAAAGTTTCATTTGTATATTAAATTAAACACTATGGTAGGTACTTCAGAATTTCTTTTAGATTTATTAACTTCCAAAATAATAAAAAAATCACGCGAAAGAATAACACCGGTCGCGTTAGTAAAAATCATCCTACTGGCGCGGGATTAATGTACACAACAATCGCTTATTAATATATTATATATACTATAATTTTATATTAAAATTGTTTACAATAGAATATTGTCTATATTAATTGTTTTAATCACGGAATTCTGTTTGATTAGACTAATTCTATCGAAAGTCCATCCAACCATCGTATACATGGACACATTAATTATTTATTAATGTATTGCGTTATATAAATTGTGACAGTCACGCGAGTTGCTGTAAGTTGAATTTATGCAAACTATTTCGATCTAATTATCAGTGAATTCATTTAACTGTCGATGAAGTTATTGTTAGATATACTGTTAGGTATAATAATATAATTGTTTGCTAATAACTATTTATTACAGTATCATATTAGTTGTATTATAATTGTTTGCTAATATGTACAGACGATAATTGTTTATTAACGTACTGTGTTGTATCAATTGTGTCAATTACACGAGTTATTTCTACGTTTGTATAGACTAATTCGATCGAAGAATCGTCCAACTATTGGCTTAGGAATCAATGTACTTAGACGTAGTAGTTATTCTTGACAATAATTTATTTGTTAATGTATATTACATTACTCGACATATGTTTCTAAACTCTGGCGTGTAACTATGCAGCACTGTTTAAACTCTGAATTCTGTCCCAGAGACTTTAATGACTCGTGTTCTCCTTTCCATTATGCTTTCACATCAGCGCATTATTCCTCCGGAAAGGGAGCAGAATCACTTTACTATAGCAAATGGACGGCAATTTGGTCAACCATGAAAATTCCACAGGCTTTGACTTGGACATAGGAACTATTAGTAATCATCAGTAATCATCAAGTGCCTTGTTATTAAATATCTATAGTAGCATTTAAATAATTTAAATATTTATGAAAGTTGTATTACTGAGATATTTCGTTTAAATTTCGTCTAAACCAATTTTTTAATTATCTTTAACAAATCTTGCAAGTTGCGACAAATTTTTAGCAACTCTTTAACAAATTACGCACAAATTGTTTAATCATTTTGGGATATTAAAAATCACTTTTCACTGATGAAAATAAAAATATATATATATATATCTGAATTGCCTTAATAAAAGAGTTACAAAGAATAATGCAACAAAATAATAATACAAAAACATACTGATAAGTATATTAGTATAAAATAATATATATACATATAATTGTGGTTCAATTCAATTTATTTCAACCAAATTTTAATTAATATCTAATTAAATGAACTCTTACTTATTGAATCCAGTTATGAAAAATCAGTGGATTATATGAATTTCAATTTCAATTACTATTTGTACTCTGACAAGTTATAAGAATTTCACTGTAGTTACATATATTACATAAAACAGTAAATAAAAATTTTCTTATTTACAAGATAAGAATTATTTTCATAGTTGTTAATTAAAAATAAAAGTGAAATATAAATCACGTTGACTTTAAAATCCAATTAAAAATAAATAATAATGATAATAATGTTAAAAGAAAGACGAATGACTATTCAATCTAATACTTTTATAATAAGGACTTATGGTGTTGCTACTTGTATTAATAACGATCTTAGAAATATAAATTGGAGAAATGAATTTATAGTTAAGGAATCGTTAATAAAACTCCATGATAAATGCTTGAAATAACCACTGTTATTAAGCTGGGTGGAATTACAGGAGGATGTAATCGCAGAGAATAATTCAAGATGAGCGTTGAGCTATATGCATTAATTGAAAATCAATTTGCTTCTTCTGAACGATAATTGAATTTCTTGAAAAATAAAGAAATTAACAAATTTTATAATTTCAAGATTATTTTAAAAATTGTACATAAATGATTAGATCTACGAAAAATTTTTTAATAAGAAGAATTTGCAAAAAAAGATAATAATTTTATTAAAGTGTATTACCGTATTAAAGTGACAATTGTATTAAAATTTTCGGTCTCAAATAATTTCTTTAAAGTGAAATTGTAACTTATATAGAATTAGATAATCAATAATATTTATTCATAATAAGTGAGTGAATTTTTCTTCAAAATAAAAATCTTAAGTTTTTGGATGAAAATTTTCAGTTATGAAAGGTTTATAAATGAATATTTTAAAGTAGATATACATGTGTTGTATGTATTGCATTTGCATACATATAATATTATTCAATTATTTTTTAACATTGTGTAAAATTTATTTCAGAAGGAAAAAATAGGACTGTGTTTATTAAAAATTACTACAACTCGCATTATTATTTTAACATTAGACGAATAAAAAAAGTGTAAAATTTGGCTTAGAAAAAATAAATTACAAGGAGTACACAAAAATTTATAATACAGGAAAGGACACAGGCTTTAATTTTACAAGTAATTATTTAAATTTCTAAAAATGCACTGGTGAACCTACAAAATTTCTATGAGAAATTACGAATTAGTATTTTATCATTTAAATATTTCTATTAATTGAAAATTATTGCAACTAATTTTGCTATTCTAAGGTATTGATAAACAGAAGAGAAGGAGATTATTTTTAATCAGAAAAAATATAAAAATTTTTAGAAATCTTATATCATTAGCCGACATTTCATTAGCATATACATATTATGTTCACCATATAATCACGTAAGATTAAGTTGACATGTGACGTGTTAGTTATTGCAATCCACGCAACAAAAGGCGGATATAGAGTTGCATTGTATATCAGCAGAAATTATAACCTGTATCATGTATAATATTTTATATTCGTAAGACATAATAAAAACAACATGAAAAATGATATCTACGAAGTACTAATTGTTATTGTATGATGTAAACATTTTTGAAATGTCTGCTGTCATTAAATTGCGAATATATACGCAAATTTGTACTTTTACGAACATAATTAAAGAAGTACAACTAATATTTGTTTCATATATTATTGTACATAACATTTATATTATATATTATTAAAAATTAATTAATAAATTAATATTTATATTATATGAATATATAATATAATTTTATTAAATATTTCATACATTTATTATTTCATATGGGAGTTTCTTTTTTTTATACTTCAAAATTTTTATTAATTACTAACAATGTTAAAGAAACATTGTACATCTCTTTTAGATTTTCGAGAAGAGACAGCAAACATTGAAAGCCAGTACCAAAACGGCAAATGTCAAATGAATAAGAGTCGCGTCCTATTAAATAGAAAATCGTAAAAGGATAACTCCTTTTTTTCAAAGATTTTATAAAAAAAAAAATCACGACTCTCGACCGGAGTTTAATTAACCTAATTTGCAACTTACTTCTTGCTGTCGGGAAACGTGAAGTTATTGGAACTTTTGCAATTTCGCGCGAACTTCCAATCGAAACTATATGTTTTCATTTGCAAGAAAGAAAAAAAAAAAGAAAAAAAAAGAAAAATCAAAAATAGGCTATCTTAGCGTCGTTTTTAATTACTGATCAACGCTCAGTTTTCAATACATCCGGCTTTACTATATACTACGTGGAATCAGTCTGTCGACAAGCAGGTCGAAAGATCGTCTCAAACCTCGAATCTCAAAAATTACTGGCGATCATGGATGAAGCGGAGGGAAGAAGGAACAGGCGTAGGGAAGCGAAACGGCACGTGTTTTCGTGTACGTACACGAAAGGACGATAAAAGGGAGAAATGGAAGAAAAAGTACGAGAGCTTTGTACACGAATACCGGTATTTTTATGGCAATATCGTCGGCCCGTTTGTATTCCGACTGTCAGGCAACAGTCTATCGACATTTGGCCGATAGTCGAGCCAAGCGTCCGGATATGGATTCGAGGGAAATGGCACGTTGCTTCTTTTCCGATGAGAATGAAAAACAACGTCGCGAATCCGTTTTGTGCCGCTAAAAGCGATACATTTCGCCTGGCTTTGCCGGATCGTGGCCCGTTATTCGACCAATCTGGTCCTCGGGTTTCTCTTCTTTTTTTCGTCCTTTTTTTCTTTTTTTTTTTTTTTTTGTTCGCTTTTGGTTTCGCCATTTTATAATCGCGATCAAAGGGGGTGTAATTGCATTTGCCGTGAATGCGGTGCCCTACGCTCGTGCGACGAATGTTCCAGCCTGACCTAATGTAATTTAACCTTGACGAATTTATTCGGCTGAAACGCGACTGGCCGGCATTTATTTATTAAAACTGCCTACCCCTCCCTCCCCCCTCCCTCTCCCCCGCCTCCTCCACGTGTAACTCACGGCACGCGAGACACTCCCTTGTTATTTCATTTTCGAAAATTTATACGAAAATTATATTCTCAATCGTGCTTGTTCAAGAAGTTTTGCAAACTCCGATGCAATTTATACAGGGGATAATGGAGCACTACAAAATAGTAGATATCGTAGCGGTGCGTGCGTTCGTAATAGTTCCTCTTTGATTGAATTTCCAGAGCATTCGATAAAGTTCGCAGCAGATTAAATTTCGCGTATTTTCCGTACCAATTGCGATTATTCTCGCACACTTGAAAGATATATGAATAATTAAGCTTTTTTGCATCTAACAATTAATGTATTCCTTTTGTTCCACAAGTACATATATTTCTAGAATTCACTTAATCGCAAACGTACGAGATAAAATGCATACACATGAAATAAAAATATAGGACTCATGTATGTATAAAAAAATAATCTTTGGTATCACGTTTTGCTATTAATATAATGATAATGTATAATGTATAATATAATATAAAATATAATAATATATAATATTGTATAAAATTTGTGGCAAGATACAGTTACTTATACAAAACGTTTCATAATGACACAAATTTTCTTCGTTTTTCAATTATTTTCCATTTGTAAAACACAAACAGTTTATAAATACATAAGCGGAAATAAAATAAACTAAATAATTCAAATATCATTAGTATTCATTTAAATATTATCAATAACATGAGAAAGCTCAGCAATAGACTTTTTGTTCTTCTGTTCGACAAAGTATTAACAATTTCTAAAGATTCAAAACGTTGCTTTGAATTACGAAAACAATAAAAGAGGAACAAACACAAGAATTTATATAAATATTCACTTGAAGATATAACAAGTTAGAAGAATTGAAATGATTTTATTTGTATGTATATCACTGACATTTCTTTTCTGAGTGCAGTTACCAGCTGAAATTCTTTTGAAATTCAAGACCTGAACTCTCCAGATTGCCCTCCCAAATTCTCTTTTAAACATTGCACGAAATTCTCTCTCTAGATTTTCCTTCTGAACTTTCCTTGTTGCACATTACCTACTGCTAAGAAGTCCCGTACACAAAACATGTTCTTACCTACGTATGTACACATTCACATTCAACCTATTACATACAGATGTATGTATATGCAAGTTTCCAAAAATTCCCACTATTTGTAATTTTAGTTTAAACATTTTTACACGGTTATCGTTAAAATGTGCGTACCTGAATAATATTTCTATATTTAATTATTGTAATTAGTGAACGTTAGACTATTTGAGATTAAAGTTTCTGAAACTGAAGTTTATCATTTAATTGGACAAATATAATTAATACGATAAATATTATTAGTTTCTGCAGTGTAACATTAAATATTTTCGAAAGAAAACGGAAACTGAATTGTCAAACAAATCACGTCTTTAAAATATTCTTTTTTCAAATATGTTGTATGTCATGAACAAGATACGTGGTTATAGTAAAACTCATACGTTTCGTGTATGGTGAAATCAATAGTTATATTTGTTTGGTTTCCAATGTACAACAAATGTATGACAAACTTAATAAAAATTTTGCTGTTCATTGCGATTCCACTATTATTGATAAATATGATTAAAAAAGTATCATTAGTTTCAAAACTTTATGTCTACAATTAAATAAAGTGAGTAAAATTTATTTATTGTTGAAACAATTATTGAAAACATCACTTCAGCCAAACGCGAACTTTTGAAGTAAAATTCAACAAATAGTCTCCAATTCTCGTTCCTTTATTCCCAATAAAATGCTATATCAATGCTTCAAGTGCAGAAGACGGCGGAAAATGTCAATATCATATCACTGTTCAAAACGTTAATATTTCTCAATTTTTATGCTATTGCAATACAGAGACAGTAAGATAAGTCAGAGACATATGATAATTCTATACTTTTCATTTATATCAATAGATAGATTTTAATATATTTTTCATAATTTTTCTTTCTTTTTTTATATACAATTGAACTAAGGACTCTGAAAACAACACAAGTTCATTTTTTTGATACTGTACAAATTACTGATACAACTTTTGCTATAAAATAGTATAATCTCATTCTCTAAGTATTTATCCAATGACAATTATATTCAAAATATAGGCACATGAAAAGTGCGGTTCGATATCATTAATTAGAGGCTCATTTCAGTTCAAAAGAAGGGTTAATCAATATTCAATTTATAAATCAGGCTTACAATAATGAAATAGCGTTAAAAGCTCCAAAATATTACGATATAAAAAATGTTTATCATCGAGCAGTCACAGTCCATATTTTTAAACTTTAATACAGAAATATACTAATAATTCCGAAAATAAAATTGTTGCAAGGTTAAATTTCCTTCTTGTTGTGTTATACTTTTTCAATGAATTGAAATATCTGAGTACTAAAAATGTCGTACCAAAATACTGAATACTAAATTAAAATACAACAAATTACATTATAATTTCCAAAATAGCATACTTTTATGGTCTTCCAAATTTTTTTTACAAAAAAAAAAAAGAAAAAACTATTATCCACTAATAGTAAGAAAAATCATATATAATTCACACGTATAAATGATGCTTACGCAAAAAGTTAGCAAGATTAATAATAATAAATAAAACAACTTGTACTCTGGAACATTGATTGAATCGTTCCAAATTTCACGATTTCACTTGATTTACACTGTTACAAGAATTAAATGAATAATAATTTAAATGTAAGCATTGGCTCGAAGCATTTATTTTACACTGTCACCTGTTTTTGTTAATCACGAGCAAGATAAGTCAAAAGGATTTCCTTTTGATCAAAACAGTGTTCAGAAGTTAACCGACTGCACCCTAAAGCTTTCTCCCTCGGGGATGCGGCTATTTAATACCTTCAAAAAGGTAACCCGAAGCGTTGCCAATCAAAACAAGGTCTAACAACAAGTTAATACCCTCTTACACGGGTTTCACAAATAGGACAAATTCCACAACGTTTAATCAATTCCTTATCTCCCACAATAGACGACGTTCTTGGTGTCTGTCAATTGGCATTTAATTTAAAATATTTAATCGCGCTAAAATAATTCGTATTATGATTTCGAATTGTATATTTTATTATTGTTACGATTTTGAGGTATTTTATTATATTATAACATAGTAAAATTATCGTATTACACACAGGTACAGAATACACCAGTATTTAAACAACATTTATATGTATTTGGTATTAAATAAATTATCTCTCGAACTAACAGTTTTTCGAGATACGCAGGTTAATACTTTTTTTTATTTATAGAAAATGTTGTGCTGCATCGATTAACGAATCGGAAAATATATCATTCTAACTCATTGCGAAACTTTTATTAACAAAATTTATCCATATCTCTAAAAACGACAGAAATATTTAAATGTTCTCATTTAAATGGTTTACCCTATATATTTCACCTTTTTCTATGGAAAATCATTCACAGAAAATTTTTTTATGTTGTAAATTGTACAAGATAGGAAAAAAAAAATTTAAGACGAACGTTGCTTCCTTTTTTTTTTTTTTTAATTAAGACCATCGTATGATAAACGATTTATCGATTATAACTTTTTAATAATTATATAAATAATTGATAAATCTATGATCATATAACAGCTCTACTTAAAAGAAATAATTTTTCTTTGAAATTCTTATTTTATCCCTTGCAAAATATGCGAGTCGCAACATAAAGTTTTGTAAGAAATAGCAGAATATTTTAAGAGTCAATTTTGTCCTTGCTGGAGCGAATTTTCACAGGAAAGAGAATTGCGTATATACTTATATAAGTTCTACGTATCACAGAATTTCATAATTTGTTGAATTATCCGATCTTGGATATTTTCTTGTAAAATACTACTAATGTTCCTCGGATTAAAAGAAACAAAAACTTTTTGCAGATATCATATATATATATATATATATATATATATGAACATTTAAAATATCTATCCCATCGCACGTCAAGGTAACTGCTCAAGGGGAAATCGTCCATGCTTACGAAGGGATCGAATGTGTGACATTTCGGCCGAGAAAATGTCCAAAAATGGTCGATATGAAGGTATCGGTAAGCTCACGTCGAACGAAATATGTGACGACACACACTGCAGCCCGTGTTTCCGTCCTGAGGAAACGGAAGACAATAAACCGGGAGGAAATCCATTCCAGCTGCTTCGATCCGCGTACATAAATATTGCCAGGCCGTGACACGGAACGAAATTAAATTTCGCTTTCGTGGAAGTTGAATCACTTTAGCGGCTAGGTTGGGTACACATCAATTAATCCAGCTTGATACTTGATATAATTCAAACTAGAGGCGAAATCGACGTGCACATCTGTCCCTCCACCGCCGCAAATTCCGTTCAAATCCGTGAATTATATTTCCCGCGCGCGTCCTGCGTTTACACATTGAAATTCTCGTCGGTAGCGATTATATACAATGGATCAAAAGGATGTTGGCAAATCTCTTTTTCGAAATATCTTTGCATGTTGAAGTCTGGTGTATTTTGATGTATTTACACATTTGTCACGCATTCCTTTCTGACACTCGATGTATCAAAAAGTTGCGAGAGAAAAATGAAAAATTGACAGTCAAAAAAAAAAAGGCGTACTTGTTATTTATTTGGAAAATATATCGTTATTTCACAGTTATTTCTTGCATCGAAGGAAAGTATCTACGAAGGTGTGAATTTTTGGATTAATTACTGCTTGCAATTCGGCGTAGATTAGGACATTTTGATGAATAGAGCTGAAAAACTAAAACCTAAATAGAAATTTGTTTTATCTAGTATATGGAGTATTGTAATATTTTTCGGATATTTCATATATTCTTCCGTATTATTGCAACTTTCAATTTTATAACATTGTATTTATTTACTTATTTTAGTTTGAAAATAAGAGACTCGCTTGATGAGTAAAATCAATTCGTCTCAGATATTCTAGAAGTATAATGAAATTTGCATTTGGATCCTTCAATAACATGTGCATCCTGCACAATTTTTCAAAGTTTAGACAATATGTTAAAATAAACGCAACAAAATTTCAAATTTATATAATTTTGCGTCGATAGTTAAAGCATGTGTACATCATAAATTTTCAATACTGGCAGCCACTGAATCGATCGATTTGTTTACAGATCTACTCCAATTTTTTTCTCGCGGTATCCGATGATATTTGAAAAGGATTGAATTGCTAATTTATTGACAGATATAGTAAATACAGATTCCAGTAGATATAAAATATGCGTGAAATATGCATGAAATACGAGAATATGCACATAATATGTAAAAAATATGCATTATGTATGCTATGTAAAATAAAATATATTTTCAGAATTCGCTAATGACTAAAAATGTCCGAATCTTTCTATCGAATCACAAATCGCGTATATTTCCTATAAAAATATTGATATTAATATTATAATAATAACACAAATACTATTATTTTTAATATATTTAAGGGAGTGTTACAAATTGATTAATACTAGAACACAATGGTCAAAATGATCATTTCATAATTTTTTATAAGACATGGAAATAAAAGTTCGTGTTCTTTATTGTATTAGGAATTTTTTCATACTTTTTAATTTCACTATTAAGAATTTTATATATTAGCCGTCGTTAATTAGCGTCAAGAAGTTATTGTTACTTTATTCGACGTATTATTTAAACTTTATGATTTTGTCTTATTTGTTTTTAAGGAATAAAAAATATTCTCAAAAAGAAATACCAAGAGAAATTAGATTTAATTAAACTTTATTGCACTAAGAAAAGAATTATTTTATCAGCATAAAATTCTTAAACTTTTTACGACGAAAGATATTAAAAAGTTAATAAAGAAATTAAATCTATTCTGTTCAGTACATAGATATTATATCAATTATTAAATAAAGATTTCGGATGTGGAATACCTATTTTCAAATATTAAACTGGAGATTTTTACACATTTGTTGAAAATTTGGAGATGTGAAAATTCGTATAATGTATGTAAATGCAAAAATATATAAACTATACAAATATTTCATAAAATAATTTTCTATCTAAATTCATAAAAATATAAGAGTGTATAAACATTTGGATTTTACTTCATGTACATTCGAATACAGAATATATATAAATGAAAAAATTGTATTATGAATACTCACAAATGGCATAATCGAAACCAATCATATAATAACCATGAATTAAATGGGTCAAAAATCATGTTATGTTTTCGTAGAATGGAAAGTACGATTTTATTTGATTACTATTTTAGTTACATTTTGAAAAAAAAAAAAAAATAAAGTATAATGTACATGAATAAATTTCATTACGTTTGGTTGAAATTTATTGCCAAAATATTACCATATTCAAAATGTATTTAATTTCAAAACGAAGTCTCAATCAAATATGAATATATTGGACGAATTATTGGGAGGCATCGAATCAATTTGTTTTCTCGTACGGACTTTTATATGCAGTGTGTTGTTAATTTACTCGAAAGAAAAAAAAAAGTGAGAGAATTATAATTGTATATTGAAAAGGCATTTACGAGTCTTAAAATAACAAACCAACAGAAATTGTACTAATATTATAATACCACGAAAAATATTATGCAAAATATAATACTCCGCGTAATTCAATTTTCCGTCTTCCTCCTTTCCTTTTCACCCTTCGTTCACAACTAGAATGTAGACTTTCCATGCAAATCCATGTATTTGAGAATTTAATTTGAAAAATAAGACTTCGACAGTCTTAATTTTAAGATAAGAAAAAAAGATAAGAAAGTCTTTTATCGTAGAAAGCACTATACTTTATGTGCATTCTGCGTTTGCACTTTATACAAATACACAAAAATCCGCACTTATTACTAACAATAAAATGTAATTCACTATGGAGACACAATCGTTTCGTGTCTTACTTAAAATAGTAAAAAAAAAAAAAAAGCAGCGAGGAATTTATTAACGAGACGCTGCCAAAAATGACCAAATATGCTCGACACCAAACAAACAAAGTAATTAGCAAGCCGGAGAGGGGGATAATTTTTCCAACGAACCTCGAAGCCACACCGGAATATTTCTTTCCCCTGTGGCGTGAATTCACATTTTTTCCCCTCACGGTTTTTCTCATTATCCTCGCGCGCTCTGCTTTCGCTCGCCAAAACGGGGCGAGGAAATCTATCTTCCTGTATCTCATTAAGACAAGTCGCTGCCACGCACGACGTCGCATCACCCTCTTCCATCGTCGAGGTAGAGTGGTCTGTCCTCCTTTTGCAATTTTCCTGCCTATCGACTTCAATGCCACGGACTTTCGGCGATAAATTCGCCGACAAGTTGAAACTCACCCCCCTGGTTTCCGGCTAGCGTGGCGTTCTGGATCGTTTTTTTCCCTCTCTCTCTCTCTCTCTCTCTCTTTCTCTCTGTTTCCTCCGCTCTTTGTAAACCCCGACAACGCTTAACGCGAAAGGGTTTTTGTGTTCGTCCGGCTACAACGTTTGCTCGTTGCGTTCTATTAATAGAGGCGGTAATTACCGCGGCGAACGCCGATGACACAGTATCGACAGGCGGCATTGTTGCGAACTGTATTTATTATGCAATTAAGCCGCAAACTAGATTTATAAGTGCAACGTGCCACGATAATGTAACGGGAGTTATTAGCCGCGCGTTTGTAATTACGATTATTGAATAACTGTGTCATTCGATTTGCGAAGTGGATTGGCGGGGAGGGTTGATTCACGCGGGGGGAAATATTTCTTCGGGGGAAATTTAGATCGCAGTGATTTGTACGAAGAAAGAGAAGTTTCACATCGAATTTTGATTCTATCGAACAGATATTAACAATTCCTACAGTATAACTATTGTTCCAAATAATCGTTTCAATGCAACGTGATATTTGCAAGATTTATTCGTGTTTTATTCGTATCTCGTACTAAACAGTATGTAATCACAATCATTTTTGTACGTTATCAATGATTTGTGTTGAAAAATGAAAAATGAATATGAAAGTGCGATGGGAAAATGTTCATAATGCAATAAAGAATATAAAATGTTTTTGAAAAATTATTAGCTGATTATTCTGGTAGTTCTAGTGTTAATAAACATATCTATCCAAATAATGTAATTTGTAATTTATATATTTGATTATAATAGATTCACAGATTCCTATAGAAAAGTTCAGAAATTTATAGATATTAAAAAAAAAAAAAAATAGTATTACTGATTATACTTACTACTTCAAATAGTACTACTTCATTTAAGAAATAATTAAATCATAAACTCTGATTAACAGATAATGATATGTACAATACAAAAGAAACAGTCATTAAAAGTAAGTAATTAGTTAAGCATTAGATTTTTCTGTATGCTCTCTTATAAAATTTATTTATAAATTTATAAATATTAGTAAATAAATAAAATTAAATATTAAATTACAATTTTATTTTCAAAATCATCGAATTTCGAAATGTTTTTAATTAAATACATTTTTTTTTTATTTTTTAAACGTTACTTTACGCTAAATTTCTGATTCCATAATTGAATTGATTCTGAATTAATTCCATAATTGAAATTATGAAGATAATTGTTAAAAATAAGAATTATGTGAATTTTTTCTTTATAACATACTGTTCTAAAAAATAATTTTTCAAAATTTTCATTAACATAAAGCTCACGGTTCTACTATAATTGTGTAAAATTATGCTGTAAAAATAAGATTTGCATTTATATAATATTTTTTACCGAAAATAACTACCGCAATAATTTCTAAAATTTTTTTAATTTTTCACGCTTACTTCACTGCCTTAATATTCACAGTCAGTGCAATTATAACGTCGTTCTTTTGAATGTAATCCAAACATAAAAATCATTTATCGATTGAAATATGCATTGTAAGAAAGTGGGAAACGAGGTCAGAAATCGAAACTACAGGTAACTAACTGTTATTTTACGATTTGCAATTTTGTTTAATCTCTTGACCGCGATACTCGTTTCTCATATTCCGAGCGTTCACTTCTCGGTCCAGGTTGGTAACGTCACGCGCAGAAATATATTTTCGCTTCGCTTCAGCGAAACGAGTTAACGAATCGGGAAAATAGAACTGGGCGAATAGTGTAACGCATTTTCGCTTGGATTTAAGAGATTTAGGCGTTAATCGCTTGGATATTTTCACCAAAATGTGTTTTAAAATTTTCAGAAAATTATGTAATTAGACAATGAATGTTTATGCCATTTTACACTTTTACGAAGATAATTTGAAAAATCAGATCCAGACGGAATGTTATTTCACCTACATATTGCAAGAATTACTATACCTCTAATAAATTATTTTTTGCGTATTACGAACATTTTATGCACCACCAAATTTTACATAAATGCATGAAAATCTGCAATCTATTCACGCTCACAAAATGCTTCAAGATTATTCATGAAATTAATCTAAAAAATCCTCTTTCAACTTAAAGTCCAATGTTAGAATTAATTGTTTTATCTTCGTTAATTTCGAAATTTATGCCCAAAAAAGAAAAAGAAATTGATGTACGTTTGGATGAATAAAAATATGCTTTCAACAAAAAATTGAAAGTCAATTTTGATATATTAAACAATAAAGATTTTTTTTTAAAAAGTGAAAATGGTTTTGTATTTTATTATTTTAATTTAAAATTAGAAAAGAGAGAGAGAGAGAGAGAGAGAGAGAGAGAGAACGAGCGAAAAAATTAATTGGTATTACTAGATTGCAGATTTTTATGCATTTATGAAAAATTCGAAAGTGCAAAAATGCCACAGTACAATATTTATTACGCATAGTATTGTGTAAACATAATTAATTTCTATTTAAGTTCCATTCTTTTTGTTATATTTATAAAATCCACACTCTCATTATCAACAATAATCCTTCGACATAATATTTTTTGTAGCTTAAGAATTGTTTGAAAGTATGAACTAGGCTACATAGATAACAAAGTACGTAAAAAGTATGTTTCTAAGAAAATCAAAATATCTTGTGAATTCTTTTTAAACATCTGACTCGAATTCCTTCATACTCGAATGATCCATGCTGTAACAAAAATGACACAGTTAAATTTTTGAAAAAAAGTACAACTGTGCATATAAAAATGAATACGAAATACGTAAAGTCGTCCAAATTTTTATCTCTGAAAATTCTTTCAATTGTTTCGAATATTTAGTTCTGTTCTGCCGCGTGAAATTGATATATAAATAATAGCCAATATTATTCGAGTGTATCAGATTAATATAACAATATACCATCATTTGCTGATTTAAAGTTTCAGCTTACAATCGAAATGCATATTTGGCTTGTGATTTCATTAACACTAGAACTACCGGAGTCGTCAAAATGACCAATTTACAATTTTCTATGGAAATTTTATACATTTATAACAGCGTATTTTTAGATACTCGAGTGATTTTTAATAAAATATATTAACAGAAGTTTGTGTTCTTTATCGTATTACTAATTTTTCTTGTATCTTATGCTTCGAATTTCTTTGCCACAAATATTGTACTGTGGTCGTCGGTAGTTCTAGTGTTAAATAAAGGAATGACATTCTCTTTAAAACGAGAGAGGAAACGATGAATAAACGTGGTGATAAATTCTCCGGCAAAAAGAGCGAGAAGTTTGAAAAGAAGCAGAGAGGGAGGCGAGAAGTGGGTGAAAAGAAAACGAGAAGATAGGTTATCGACAACTCGTCACACTCGAGGGCCAGGGGAAGAACGATGATAAAACAAATGACGAAGCTCCGTAGCTTCGTGGGGCGAAATATCGTTTCAACAGCCAACGAGAGGCTGTTCAATATTTCGAGAAATTGTGGCAACGAGGAGCAAGAATTTGGCAGACCGTCTTCACTTCCAAGTGCTATACAGGACGTGTCAAAAAGAAAATAACTTTTTTTTTTCATCGCAAATGTACGATATAGTTTTTTTCTCCATATCGTGCATATTTTTTAGGAAATTAATTCAATGTACGTTATGTATTAACAATATTACATACAAAAAGTATCGATAAGAGTTTCTAGTTAGTACAGTTTGAAATATAAATCATAAATGATATAAATAATATCATTTGATTCAATGCGAGAAGATAAATTATTATAATATGAACAACTGCCATTGGCAGAAACAAATGCATAAAAATCTTTACAAATAATTAATATTCTACTTTTATCAATATTTATCTAATAATCTTTTATTATATTATGTATTATAAAACAGCTTCAAGTATTGTATTGCATTGTTAATTTAATAAGTCACTGATTTTCATCTCGACACATCTTCATATATTTTTAATTGATAACGTGTCAAAAACTCGATACACAAAATTTATAAAATATTACAGAATCTAATAAAAATATTCATTTATCCGTACATAAAAATTCTAAGTATATTCAATCATATCAAGCTGTATTATCCCATTAATTGCCTATACAAATTTCATGCTGATAACCACAAATTATATAATAAATTATTAGTTGTATTACAATTATACAAGAATTAACGTTGCGTTGAGGCAATACTTTTTAATCAATGTATATTAAAAAAAAAAAAAAATTCTACTCATTAATATCGAGACTATGAAAATTCCAACCTTTTCATTGTCTTCACTTGAATTTTACACTTTCATCAAATTTCAAGAAATTAATATACACATTTATAATATATCGATGCCTTAATATACACGTAAATATTTTCCTTAAAAATCGTACTAATTCCTTTCACATTGTTCCTTTTATTACTCATAAAATAAATCGAAGCTACAAACAAATGAATCTTTCACATTGTCGATGACGACAATTGTTGGTAACGAATTTACAACGTTCTGTGAAACATCCTGTACGTTACGATTCGCTTTTTACCAGCCGCTTGTCAAAGTGTGACAGAATATGTGACAGCAGGATTGCATTTCGCAGAGCATCTCATGGAAAACAGGAAAACAAGAAGAAAGAAATACTCTGTCGGCGAACACAGGATATACATACGTTGCTCCGTGACGTTAACCAAAGCGCATGAACGCTCTCTCCCCTTTTGCTATGAGAGCCGAGAGTTATCTCCTTTTTTCCCTCCCTTTCATTTTTATGCTTTCTGTAAATGTTCTACGTAAAACATCCGTCCACAGCCTCGTAAATTCGTAACTCTACGCCAACGTTCATTTTTATTTTCAGATTGACCAAAATCTGTTGACGAAAAATTTGCGAAAATTTCATCATTACGAAATTTAACAGTGCCTCAATGATAATGAACTTTTAATGTTGAATTGAACTACTGTCAGTCTTTGCAAAATTATATGGAATGAACTGAGCGTCAGATCAATTTTTATCTTTCATTATTCTTTTTAGAAAATACGCAATCATGTAATATAAACTTAATTTGCCATGGAACATACTCGATCTTTTCTTAATATTGCTTTTCAAAAAACAGGCAAGAAATGACTTTTCACTAATGCTTTGCTAACCCAAGAAAACAGAAGAAAAATTCAAAAGCATAAGAATTTTAGCGTGCGAGAAACCTGAAGTCTCGTTATTTATTGCGAAAGTTATGTGAAACAAATATGATCTAAAATTTTGTTATATAATTCTTCTTTATACCCGTCATCGTGACATAAATTTTCCTTAGAAGACCTCCGCTGTGCTGAATGACAAAGGTGAACATAAATATTACTCTAGCTCTTTATGCACAAAACATTGTAATTATACGTTCTGTTTATCTAATTGTCCACCTGCTAATATTTTACTCCAATAAAGTTAGTAGAACATTCTCAAGATCTGATTAAATCTATACCTATTATTTCACTTTTAATTAATGCACTTACATGTAATCAACACATACTTAGTTTTAGTCTAGATATACCATATTATTATAATTCATAATTAATAACATGATTTTCTGATGCATATTTAACGTATATTTTTTGTTTCAATGTATATTTTATGTCCATTTATATATAATGTAATTTATATTATAATTATATATAAATTAATTATTATAATATATAAAATATATAATATGTAATTGTAATATATATTTATAATATAATTATAATGTAAAAATATTTACATTAGAAACGTCACAAATGTCACGTCATCACACCTTATAATTTAAATGAATTTTTATGCATACAGAAATGGATAGAGTGCACATGCAAAAATATACAAATTAATCTAACAAGCTAATCAAGAGCATTCATTATAATAGACAAACCAAAAATAAAATTTCAAAAAATGCATAAAAATCCTCAGTTCTATTATATTATTTAATTACGTACACTTCATCCTAATAAGAATAATCAAAATCTTCCACAAAACCTAAATGCTTCTATCGTTGCGCTGTTTCTACTAACAGTTGCTTTTTCCGTAAACAGGAAACATTTCAATCAGCCTAAGAAGGATTACTTTTCTGATTTGAAGGCAGTGGGAGACGAAAAAAAAAAAAAGGATCGTATCTTTTCGTCTGCACGAGAAAGTAGCTAGGTAGAACCATAAACGGGACTCTATATCTTGATACAAGTCGGGCTTGTATCAGCAACTGAATGGGATAGGGCATAAGTTATAGTCGTAACATTGGTAAAAGATATTTATCGAGGATAATAAAAATATTTCCCGTATCTAAAAGATCTCGATAAAGAATACTCGCAACTTGTCCGACAGTGGAGAACCTATTTTTCATCCTTTTTCTATGGCACTTTCTTCCTTTTGTATTCACCGGCCTGCTTTACGCGGAAAACGCCACCGCGGCACACATACATTCTGTTGCACTTTGATAAGTCACTGACGCTAGATTTCAGGGTGCTAAATTTTTCAGTTCGAAGAGATTCAGCGCTCGATACTTGACTACGGTAAATTTTCCATTTGTATTATTAATTACCACCGTGTTAAGTGGGCCAAGTTATACAGAAACTTGTCAAAGCGACGGAAAGTTAATCAAGTAAACGCAGTTCCATAATTTTGTAATTTTTATTTTGCAAACATTTACCAACCCGTAGAGTAAATGTTACATTATACAGTTGTTAAAACGACTAAGCTTAGACTTCCATTCTAGACCTCAACATTATAGAACTTATATTACTATATATTCTGGTACTTATATTATCAGATGAAAATATTCTAAAATATAATCAATGTTTTGAAAGAAAGCTTCTTTCTTCTCTTAAATTAAAATCGTCAAACTAGTAGATTTACATACTCCACAACTTGATCGAAATTACTGTAGAAAATTTTACTTTATTTCGAAAATTTCAGATATCTTATTTTTTATAACATAACGGAACGTTAATTCGTGAATAAATTAAAATAAAAATAATTGTTACAAGCAAAATTTTTCATCCTCATCGGTTTTTATGACATTCTGAATTGTTTTTTTTTTTTTATTAATAAAAATACATCACGATCAACAATTTTGCAGTTTTCTAATTTTTAGTTTTCTAGTTGCAAACAGAATTCAACTGCAATATATATTTTTGTTGAAAAAATATAACTGATTAGATTAGACTTTATTTCCTAATAAATAAAAAATAATATACACAAATAGAATAGAACGACTTCGTTTTTATTATCCTATTTAAACTTTTAGGTATCTTTGTGGCAGTTTTAATTTTTCAAAAATTTGTTAATTCATAGTTGTGTATTTATAATCATAAATATTTTCATTTAATATTTCATAAAGAAATGTGTATCACAATGCTATATCAAATAAAAACTGCATATAAAATTCAAGAACTATTTAATTTTCTTTATAACGTTCCAATATGAAGCTAAACTCAGGATTTCGTTCAATTTCTTTTATTTTTGATACGTATCTACCAAAACTTTTATACTAAAATTTAATTTAGAAGTATAGTCATTATAAGTTTCAAACAACTTTTGGAAGCAAGTTGTTGAGTATGAATCAGATGAAATGAAGCGACAAATGCAATTCGTATCGTGAAATATCTTTATCAGAAATGTTTCTGCCACAGCTTTTAAATAAAATTATCTGATTTTCACGAACTTTAGTAACGATTATAAAATTTAGCTTTACAATTAATTAAAAGCAATTAAGAGCTATTAAATTCCTCTTCATATTTTCTGTTTTTTTTTTTTCTTTAGAAGATTTTATTGAATTTCCAAGATGCATATATGCATTAGTTTAATTGGTTCTATTATTTTTTGGTATCTGATATCATTAAGATTAACAGTTTCTAACCTTTTTCTTTAAAATATAATTCTAATTATAAGCCATGAAAACAGACAGATTTTGATAAGATGTGTTATACCTAGTTAAACAGATAACAGATGCGCTATTTAACGATTCACGTAATTAGCTCAAGGATCACTGTATTTGCAAGTAAACTACGCGAAATTATCATATGTGACATGTATACCAACACAATTACGTTACTGTAATTAATCTATGCAATATGTATTACATGCAATCAGTGTCAATATGTATTAGGCGCAATAGTGTCCATCTATATACTACCTGTATTTTTAGTACTATTATTCCATTTAAATAGAAGAAAAATTGTTTAAGTAATAATAATTTGTTGCATTATGATTATATTCTTCTTACGATTAAAATACTAAAAACGGATATTACGAAACATAATACTTGGACATTACACTTTTTATTACTTTAAAATATAATTAATTTTATGTAACTCTGGAACTAACAGATACGAAAGCAAATTTTGAGTGCAATAAATTATTTACTATATATGAAATTACATTGTGAAAGCGTATTCTATATACATACTCACAATTATTTTAATTATTAATTATTAGCAATATATTAATACTAATATAATCAATATTACAATATATTAGTAATAATAAAATTTCTCGGTATAAGATTTTCGAAATGCATCATTGACAGCTAATTAATCGGTTCTCACTTTTCCCAAAATCTATACAACGAATGAATAAATTGATATTTGTGAATGTACAAAGATATTTTACACAAATAATCAAAGGAGTTTCGAAATCCAGAGAAACTAAAATTACGGGAATACTGTGAAAAGTACGGCGAACACCGCGAAGACCACGACAAAAGAATCAAGCTGAACGGATCTCGGTGGAAGAGACAAAATTTTTCGAATATCTCACTGGCATGCCCCGTGTGCCTTCCCCATGTTCGTTCCCAGGGCGAAATTCCCCGGCGAGCGCGTAAAGATCCGCCCTATTGCACCTTCGACAAAGCGTTTGACGAATTTCACCGAGATTGAAACGCGAGCTTTATTCCTTCGCCGATTCATCGATGCGCCGTTTGGTTTATCGGAAGTAGAAGTAGCGGAAGGTATCAAAGCCGTCGCGAGGGAGGATAGAGAGCTTGACGTTTCACAGGGAGAGAGAACTCTCCCCGTGCCATCGAGAAACGCCATTGAAGCCGATATGCTCTCTCTGTTCAATCCCGGGGCCCGGTTTTATTCCGTTTGGCGGGACGATCGATTGAAAATTAACCCTCGCCCGTAAGTTTCGCCGGCATTCGGCTCGAGCCACCGAGCCGGGCTTCGCTTGAATATCGGCTTTTAATCGCTCTCAAAGCGTCTGAACTCGTCGAGGGGGCTGACGTTCGCGGTCAATCGAGTTGTACGCGAATCGAAGATTGATGGTGTTTAGCGGAATCTCGCGATAAATAACTTGCCTGGGGAAGGGGGGTGGGAGGAGGCGGGGAGGGAAGGGCAATTTCGAAGATCGACGAGCACGGAAAGGGATGGAAAATCGACGACGCGACGCTCCCGCTCGTAAGAAATGTATCGAAGCGTCATCCAACGATAAAATTCGTATCTCGGTATTATCGACGTGATTTGACAATTTTCTATTGTACTGTCAGTGTACATCAAGGACGTGGATACACGTAAAAATAATCAATGCTTGCTCGACATTTGTACACATCGTGTTTATCAAAGAGGATGCTCTTGAAACAAGTCGAAAAGAAAGAACAATATATTTCAATATTTTAAAAGTTTATCAACTTTAAATTAATTACTATATTTTAAATTAATTAATTGTGGATTATTTATATATTATTACTATACTTTAAATTAATTAATTGTGTGTTAGTCAGAGATAAATAATAAGGCAGGAACAATTCTATGAAATATAAGTCAGACTAGGTATAGAACACGATTTTTTCATAAGGCGCTTCGTTTTAAGTATGTTCAAATTCTATTTCCTTGAGAATGAAACCGAAAACGTTTGTTCCACATTTATCAATGATTTTCGTAAGAAGGAAAACCTCCTCCGATTAACTCTCGTTAATCAAATGATTTAATCTTTTTCTAACTAAATCATTAACAAAAAAGTTTTAAAGGTACTAATGATCAATAAAGAAGCTAGTTATTTTTCTTTAAACGGGGCTGAAGGAATTTTGCGTAGAATTAACGTCGTAAATGCGAAAATACCTATTTATCTGGCATGAAAACAAACGAAAGCCAAGCAAGTATTGCCCTGACAAATCCACGATTTTGTGACCTACATACTACCTCTTTTTTTTATTTTTTTTGCAATATGAACTTTAAAACAGCAAGCATAGATATTAATATTTTTGTATCGATGTTTTTGATGCATCAAAGAAGCATATCGATGTTTCCGACTGGATATTAACCAGATACTAATACTTTCTTTTATACAGACTGTTTCCAAAGGGGATGATTCTATATGAAAATATAGATGGGAGAATAAAACTTTATTACTTAAAGCTTCGTTCTTGACAAAATCGAATTTACTTAGCATTTCTTATGTTTTCTAATAGTAAGTAAAAAAACATCATCATCTTTCAGTAATATTAAAATAAATCTGGATTATTTTATTACTCTTAAGTATTTGAAATTTACAATATATAAATTTATACATATATTTAACTTATATATATTTTTATATAAACTTTGACGACTGACGATATATCATTTTGCCAAAATTTCACTCGATGCAAATTCGTTGACAGGCTGAAATTCTACGTGTGCGAGTTAAAGTTTGTACGTTCGATTAACAGCGTCAATCCTCGGCGAGAGAGACAATTATTCTGAAAAATAAAGGCGAGAAGGAAGAGAGAAGGCGGAAGTTTTCGTGAAAAGGGGGGGGGGAAGTTGAGCGAGCGTCAACGACGAGTCGCTAAATTTAAGAGCCTTGGCAAGATAGAAGACGCTTTGATAAAAAGTTGTCCGGCCGACAGGGAAGTTCGCCTCGTCGATAAAAGGAGACTGTATTAAAATAGTGTGTAATTAAAACGAAGTTTCCCGGGGACGGTGCGATGCTTATCCGCGACTTAAATCGAATTTAAGCAGCTGGCTTGTCAAACTCAAAAAAAAAAAAAAAAAAAGAGAGGAAAAAAATCGTCTGAATGGAATACCCAGAACCTCGTCCTCTTTTCAATCTACGTCCTGTGGAGTATCAAGACGATTTATAACTGAAAACCAAGTTTCTTTCTCATCTCAGGGAACGGTCTAGCGATTTGGATGGAATTTAAACCGATTTTCTATCGTCAAGCGATTCTGATATGAAAAAAAAAAAGAAGAAACTGCATTTCCAATCTTTACTAGATGGACATCAATATTTAAAAGATACAAATATATATTGTACACATCGTTTGTTAGTCAAATAATTTTGAATAATAAAATACCTAATTCTTAATCTATGTGTTATACTTTTTAGTATATATTCTTATTAAGAATAAAACTACCAAAGTGGACAAAATAACTGTAATATTTATAAGAAATTTTCTATTTCTAGAAATTTAAATGATCCTTCGTAAGACATATAAATAAAAGCTTATTGTATTATTGTAAAGTTTTTCTTTAATTTACTTTTAATTTTTAATTTTATGTTTTGGTCAAAATAGCTGATTCTAATGTTAAATATAGCGTATTTTGGAAATTAGTAAATAAAAGATTGTACAAATGCATTAGTGTAGAATGTACTTTTTAAAAATAACAAATAAAATAAGATAAAATATTATATATATATTAATGTTTAAAATATTATATAAAATATTATATAATGTATTATAAATGGAAATACTAAATAAGATAAAATATTATATAAAATAATTGTATTATATTCTATTTTCTAAAAATGCAAGAAGTGTTAGCAACATTTTATTCCTAGTGTTTTCTTCGATAATTTTAGTAATGTTGGCTGCTTTACGTGAAAAAGTTATGAAATTAATAACAAAGTAATAATAAAGAGACATGAAAATATAAATGAAACTGAGTTCGTGTTTTTGACGATGAAATTAAAACTCGAAACTAATATTTAATAATGCTGTTCGACTAATATTTAACAATGAAGCATAAGAAATGAAAGCAACTTGTCCCCTCAGCACTGATCAATAATAAATCTAATATCGATAAACAATACTATTGTACAACTTTTCGATTAGATTTGCTACATTAATATGTTCATTATTCTGTGTACTATACGTTTTTCAATGCAGGTGAAGAATCAGTTTTGAATTAGATTTGAAAACTATTGTCAAGTGGAATTAACATAATTAAACAAATCAAATTCCTTTATTGCAAATTATAAAATATAGTATATGTTCAGGTTTCAAAGTTTAGATACTGAATGTGTTTAGTCTATATTTTACAGTATCTTGTGATCGATAACAAAATTAAAGATTTAAAAGATATAGTAGTACAATATGTTGAATAAATAAATAAATATATAGTAGTACAATATATTGAATAAATAAATAAATAAATATATATATATATATATATAAAGATATATGTTTGAAGATGAATGCATTCTTAATTTATGATGTTTCTTCATTCAATATTAGATTTCTAGATTTTGAGTAATTACAAGCACTCAAAGAGTTACTACAATACATTTTATAATTATATTAATTATATAATATATATTGTACAATAATATAATAGTCGAATATTCGGTGTTTTATACGTAGAAGATACAGAATATTTTATGTGACACGGACGAGTTTTATTTGAAAAGTGTAAATACAAAAAGTTTAATTTAAACTATTTTAAAATATAATTTTATGACGAAATTGCAATAAAAATTGATATTAAATGCGAAAAATAAGTACACAAAAATATGCACGCAAAAAACATTCTTAGATATCTTCTGAAAAAAGAACGAAAAACGAGAAAATATAATAAAAGTATAAAAGTACAAAGGAATAAATAATATTCTGTTAGACCTTCAATAAAATGAGATTGTCATGCAACATGACAACTTTGAAAGAGAAAAAATCTTCGTTCGAAGTGCATCATTTTATACATTTCTCAATGTACAGGCCATTTTCATGAATACCTGCTAAATTCATTAATTCCACAAATAAATAAACAAACTTCGACAGTCACTTTAAATCAATCAAATAATCTGAAAATTTACGAGGAATTATTTCTATTGCTTAACATGTCAATTTTTATTTACGCGATAAATATTTTCGTTAGACGCAAGCTGTTTGGCAAAACTGGGGATTTGACTAAGGAGCCGGGTGTTTTCTCTCTGTTCTCGACACTCACGCGAAAACGTTTCGCGAAAATGCAATCGTGTCACATCCCACTTCGTACGCGTCACAGTTTGACGGCTGTCACAAGATTCGGGAATATTATACGTTATATTTCTCGGCTGAGAACACCGATTCGTCGGGGTTCCATCGATTCGGTGCGGCGTTTCCATTAGCGAAATAATACGCGTTTATTTAGACGTACTATACTTGCACCAATTTACAACGTATTTCGAGCTCTCCTACGTACTTTTGCTGCTATCTTTATATTTTTAATAAATGATCGCGCTGTCATACAGTGCCATAGACGAGATATCTAGTATTTGAATACTGTGAGTGCCAAAAGTCTGCATTTATATACTGCTCACAAAAATAAGGCGATATTTGAGAATGAATATGACGCGATAAGAAAAGAAGTATTTGATGTTTTTTATTAAACAAGAATATCAGAAAAGCAAACGACAAGTCGAAGAAAATTGTTCTTGTTTAATAACAAGAAAAAAAGTCAAATCCTTCTTTTTTTATTGCTTCACGTTCATTTTGAAATATCCCCTAATTTTTGTGAGGAGTGTATATACATGGTATCCCAATATTGGTGGCACAATCGAGAAGGGTGTGACTCCATGTGAAAACACAAGTCGAAAAGGAAAAATAAAATTTCATTAAAGCCTCTGTTTTCAAAGTTGAGTCTTAAAAAGTTTTATTAGCTCAGACATTATATTAAGAAATTGTAGATCTAAATTTTTTTAAAAAGTTAATGAAAAGTATGTGATAACCGACTATACAAACTGCGTTGCATTTTCTCCCTCCCGCACAGTTTCCAGACTTGAGTTTTATACAAAATGTTTTTCGAAACACGTTTCATATAAAATATTTTTACGTATACATTTTTCTATCAATTTCATTTTCTGCCACTCTTTCGTTCTCACTGGCAATGGGATCCGTTTTAACGGTAAAACTATCGACGATTAAAGTGTAAAACTTGTATTGGTGAAATGAAAATGCAAGAAATAGGGAAAAGTTTTTAGCACACTGGACGATATGAATCTTTATTTACATATTTTATGAAAAATAATTCGGATTCTTGGAGAAACATATATCGTTTTAAATCGATAGAATTACGAAAAATTACGAAAAAAGTTTCGACTACACTGATATTTCTTCTAGTGTTAATATGTATTCACAGATCTCTATAAATTGGTTTGAACTCGAAAAATAAATACTTTCTTCTAGGATTTTATTTTTCTAAAAAGAAGAAAAATAAGAATCTATCTAAACGTGCATATCAGAAACAGTATATCGTGAACAAACAATATTTTTAATGAAATTATTCACAATAATCCTTTTAAATTTATTTGATCAAGATTCGAGTTAACATTTAGATCTCTCAAAGCTACTCAAAAAGTTCGAATTTATTCCAAATGTATTTCCAAAATATTGGTTTCCTCTTGAGATACATTCGTTTCAAACTTTTCAATCAGATTTGAACTTATTTTTAGCGTGCTTAATCCCATTTCTAGTTTTTACGATCTACCTAGAAAAAACAGGAAACAATAATCTAGAAAGTTTCATTAAGGGAGGTCAATCGAAAAATTGTCAATTAAAATTTCTCCCAAAGGTATTTTCCTTTTTACTGAAACGGAAACTCAACGTACTCCTATAGAAAACATCGAAGCTCGCAAAACAAGTTCTTAACGAACAACAATCGTTTTGTATAATATTTTTCAATACCATTAACAAAGTTCCGCAGCGTACACACGTACATCTTATTTGGTAACGCAAAATTAAATTACTGAATGATGCGAAAATTACTGAAACCAAAGTAACGCTAAAAACATTAAACTCGTACGATCCTCAAGAGTATATGACGCGAAAACAAGTTTGAACCTTGCCGTTCGCTCTTGGGACTTGCAACGCAATGAACTGAAGCTCAGGCCTTTGATCCAGTAATGAGAGAAAAGTAAATTTTCTCTAGGTCGGTAGTATACAACGACAATAGATGGATACTAATTCCGGGAGAAAATCAGATACGAAAGAAGTTTATAAAAGGATATATACCTACGTCCTTTTGAAAATATTTATAGTTCACAGATAACAAGAGGTGCGGTGAAAGGAATGATTTTTTGAAAAGTTTTCAAAAGCTCGTAGAAAAATATTAAACATTGAAAAAGATAACAATAAGGCAGAATTTCTTGATACTTTTTCTTGTACAAGCTTCTTTTGATATTATTGATGAGATTAACAAAGAAAAAAAAATATATATATATATTTCATATTGTTTAATGATTTATTTTTGATTTCTATTGAATAATGGCTAATGCTCAACATATGTAAATATTTTTGTTACGTATGAATCAAAGACACATTAAAAATTTAGAAAATAAATAAATGAATAAATATATAAACAAGTTTTATTCACTATATATACGGTAACTGTATATAGATTTTTGTAAGATTAATGAAAACTTGACGTTTTTGATTTATTTATGTAAATAAATAAATAATCTATTAAATTTAAATAAATCTATGAAATGTTATCAATATTTTAGATTATGGTGTAATTTTAACTAACAAATTAAAGTCTACATAACGTTTGCAATTTTTCTTTTTCTACTTCAAATATCATCACATTAATGTCTATGTAATATCACTTTAAATATTGTCTTTCATATAATTTGAAAGTGCTTGCTCAAAATTTAAAATTAATTTTTTTGAAGTAAGAGTTTTTGTTTAGAACTCAAAACATACTGAAGAATAGATTTAACATATTTAACAACAAATTTAAACTTTTCTTTTCATCTTCTTCTTTACTGTATTTTAATCTACAGTTACTCATATTAATATTCGTACACCAAATATTGAAACTGTTATAATTTTGTAAAAAGAAATCGTGCAATAATAGACTTAGATTTACTTTGAAGCTTAAAGCCTCTACTTTCAAAATGCTTATTGTAAAATGTTTTTAGTGTAATATTACAAGTATTAATATTATATAATAATTAATTTTTGAATTATATTGTAATTAATAACATTATATAATTAATGTGATATAATATAATATTATAAATTTGCCTATCACTTTTTATATTTATATAAGAGATTTACATCTCTTAATAATATATAAACGAAAGTATATATGTAAATTTGACTCAAGCATGACAATAATCTTCACAATGATCTTCAAAATCAAGGATAAATAATTAGACAAAAATAAATATTTTTTTAAATGTCCAAAGAAACGTCAAAGTATCTCGAGTTTTTATTTTTATATTTTCTTAATTGTAACATTATTATAATTAAATACATATTAATATAATATAATTTTATTCTTATGATATTATAATTATTAGAATATCCAATGAAGAGAAAAACAGAACAAATACAACATAAATAATAATACTGTTTAAATAGAAAGATTACGCCGAGAAAAGCCGCGAAAATTTTAATGAAAATATATATTACATACACGCATAAATTTCTGCAAATTACTTTTTATCACCGCTACGCTGTCTGGACTTATGTACATTCAAAATAACGTACACACAAATCCATACAATTATTACAGCAGAAATTGTGTGATTCGCACGTTCCGCGTAATCGTTGCAATTGTTGCAACACCACCGTTGCAGATGTTACGTGTTATTCAGAGCTTATTGGCATTAACTTGTGCAGCCACCTGTTTACACGTATCTGCTTTATCAAATATATTTATTTATGTTTGAAAATGTAAACTCTACTTGGAGGCGTAATCTGTCAAATTATATTTGCAAAGAGGATTTAATTACTCGTGACATCGTGTCGTAGGAACATCAACGTACGTAAGCGACGTTATTTTCAACGAAATATCGCATACAATAAAACTGACGATTGTTTTTGGAGTTTCCAAGCGGGCACGAATAAAATATACCGGACTGGTACAAATGACTCGACGGAACATCGTTTACGATGTTCATGAAATGTTCGTCGAGTAATTTAATTTAATCAATTGTACGATATTTCATACACTCTCAACAAGCTGTACAAATTGTTGAGGAAAGCTTGCATTAGGAATTAACAGAGTAACACGCGGATCGATCGGTTTGTTTGAATGCACGCGCGTTTTTATTCGTCGCTTTGCGAAGCCATTCGTGCTCTGTAAAATGTATCAAATCCACTGAATTCAAAAGTTCCGGAGTAGGAAGTTTGGAAATTGCAGAGTTGAGAAGTTGCAGGTTTCAGTATGTAAAGTTCAAATTGCACAGGATCGTGACACGCAAGTCTAGAAAATACAAAACTCACTTTTGCTGTTACGGCGCCGTGAAAGAAACACGCAGCCACGTTTTACGTAATACACGTGACAAATCACGTGTCTGTAAAAACGACAAACAGAAACGAATTCTTTAATCTTATTTTACATAAGTTTTCATTTCAAGTAAATCGCGTTTATTTTACGTAAACTTTTCATCTGCAATCTTTCGTAATTCCAGGTTAATATCTGACGTTTCCAAAGTGGCACGTAAGAAAATATTTTATTTCATGTAATTTCAATGTTATGAATTTATAAATATTAAAAATAAAACGATAGATAAATAAATTTTAAATATAAAATAATATACAGGATGAATATTATAATTAGCATTAATAGTGTTCATAAACATAATATTCGTAAATAGTCAACATCGATATTGAGTTTAGCAAAATCATCTCACATTGTTGCTTAAAAATTTGGGATCTCTTTCGATATTCGTGGTTTACAGAGGAATTCGAAATAAAAAATGACAGCAATTTACTGCTTTTTGTTATTTATAGATTTTTTGCTTAATTCATATCATAGAATACCTCAGTTCAAATTTTGTTCAAAATTAATATTGACTCGCAATTAAATATATTAAGAATTTAATTGTCTGCATCATGTAAAATAAATACAATCATAGTTCAACCTCTTTGTTACTGGCATATATTAATAATTGTAGCAGAAAGATGAATTTTCTCCAATATTCTAGAATATGATGACGTTCCAGAGATCAACGTTAGAAGAGGTAATTTTCGGCGAGTGATGGACGCGAACATAATGAATAAATACTTTACAAATATTCACACATAAACTATTGTAAAGTCGCAATTCTAATTTAAAACATATTACAAAATTTCATCCACATTCTTATGTCTATCCCGCGAGTTCGAAATTTTGGTACAAAATCAAATACAAAATTATTTACAGGATGCATCGGTGTACCTAATTTCCTCGATTGCGACTTTCGATCTAATAAGGCATATTCCGCAGAATAGACACATGACTCTTTCCACGGACGAACATGGTCATTTTTACGAGCGATAGGTTTCGCAGATAGTCGCGAAATTGAATTCGACGACGAGGGCTTTGTTAATTCAACGAAAATTGGAACGGCGCTAAACACTGGAAACGTTTGACGGTTTTAGAAAACGGTGGAACAAGCGGAGCGTATTTTTATTTAAAAGGATTGACGAACGCTCGGATCCATCGATAGAGAAATTTGGGATAGAATTTGCAAGTGATTTGACGGCGCGCGCGCGAATCCCTGCCGTGACGATCCTCTCTCTATCTCCTGCCCGTGCGTCTCCGTTTTCATGCTTTTGTGAAATGCAATTCCGTTCATATGAGACAGCCGTGCTTTGACAAGCCGCAGACACTAGAATGAAAAAGTGTGAAATTTTCTAACAATGCTCTCACGCCGTTTACTCGTGTCAACGAAACTTTATAATGCGCAATAGAGCAATGAAAATACTCTACGTCGACGTTGCATACGAGATAAAGTGATTGTACAATTTAAAAAAAAAAAAGAAAAAAAAAAGAAGGGAAAAAGGAAGCAGTTCTGTCTGTTCGATAAATACTAACTCGACGAGGACTGAACTATTCAATAATTTTAACGAGAATTGAACTGAATATCAGGAACGAAACATTCATAATTAGGTGATGTAAGATTTTTCTTTTATATATCATACTATTTTCCTTCGTGAATTAATTTATAACTATTGCCGTTTGTAATTGTTCACCATGATTAATAATAAAATGTTTCAAATTTTATTTACGGATACTAAATTATTCAAATTACTCAATCATTCATATGGTACAATATGAAAAATTTGGAATGCATTGTTTTATTGATTTTTTAAAGATAAAATATACCATTGCATCATGTTGATTAGTTAAATAATTGCTGAAAGGATTTGAAAGATTCGTATAAATGGTATGAATGTAAAAATATTCAATAATAAAAGATGTCATTTAAATTGTTTATATAGCGTTTCTCGCGTTTTATAATGTTCTAAAATTGTTTGGAATATGATATTATTTATTACTTAAGAATAATTATCAAGGATCACTTATTACTTAAGAATGATTAAATAATATATTAAAAAATAATATTCACATGTATTTACATGTAATATTTATATTTTTCCTCCTTCAAGAGAATTTCGTTCCGATGTATTAATTATATATTCTATTATGTCACGTTAAATAAATTTTCAATATCGAGATGAGTAATGCTTTTCAAAAATTGAATAAATGAATTGTCTTTTAAATCGTAGTTAAAGAAATAAATGTATTCCAAAACAAATCAAGGAAAGAATACAACAAAACGATAGAAGTTAATTGAAATAAATAAATGCTTGTTTCTTTTATTAAGCAACCAGTTTATGACTTTGTTCTTTCAATAAATTTTATTACCGACGTAACGACATTAAGAATAAAGAAAAATATTTTATCGAATGCGTTAATGTGAAATGAAGTAGAACAAAATTAAATCACAATGGTGTGTTTTTAACATCGAGGAAGTACGTGCGCAAAAACGAGGTTTTATTACAAACTTTTATAATTATTCACTGCACGATAAAGATGAAAAAGTGAAATGTACCAGATCGTAAGTATGAAACGGACACGAATATTTAAAACAAAGAAAAATTGCAATTAAAAATCTCCAAAAGAAAATCATTTGCATTAATTTTTCTCGATATACATAATAATATCGTATCGAGAAAAATTAATAGCACCAGGATGTAAAATATGTTATTATTGTTACGATATAATTTTCATAACGATAAGTCCTTTTGTCACAAATTTTATGATTATTCAAGCACTTGCATAAAAACAACGAAACATTGTCTGATTCTGGTAGAGGATTATACGAAGGAATCATTAATTATAAAAGTAACAAAGAAGAAAATATTTGAGATCAATATTTTAAAAAATTCAGTATTTCAATATTCTTTTAGTTAAATAGTCGTATATAAATTTTAACTTTTTATTATTTAAAATTTAATTTCTCTTTTTCATAAAAAATTAGGTATATATGTATTATATAAGTATAAAGAGCCTATTCAAAATCGTCTCTGATAATCTTATGAATTAAACTAACATTAAAACTAATTTAACTTCAAGGATAATAATAATTCCTCAATAAAATTAGAATTACTCATTGTCTTAAATCGTACTGACAATTGACTTTAAAGTTTCAGCACTCAATTTATATTAAGTTCGTCGAATGTTATTTTTATTCTTTCATCATTTTTTATCACGATTGTAAACAGTGTTTCACATGTTTATTTTAAATCTTCGTTTTTCTTATCGTAACTGGAAATGTAAAAATAATTCAACTATAAATGCCAAGTATGTTCATTATTTCTTGTTAAAAGTGCACAGTAAACAATAAATACGAGATATTTACGACAATAAATTTTTCACGAATATGACGTTTCTGCAATTGTGTAAGAAAGGTAACTTTTTGTGTAGAAACGTTGGAAATTTCGAATCAAACTTTTTCGTTTAAGACTTCACTTTTGAGAAAACAGGTCTAAGCGAGCTAAAGTTTACAAACTCAATGTTTTCAAAAAAGTGAGAAAACTTTATTTTTTCACGTGGAACTATCTCATATCTGATTGTAAACATATGTAAATAGAAATAGTTCAATTTCTAATTTGTACCTTCCTCAACAAATTAAAAATAAATCAGATACCTTTAAAATATGAGCAGTACTTGATAAGACAATTAACATTAATAGTATATGTAATTGATTTTGATATTTATAATCGTAAGTGCATAATCATATTTTTATTTAAATAGAACACATGAGTTCTTGTTTTGTAATAGTTTCATATAGTATTTCTTATATATACATGTATTTTATGTAATATTGGTACAGAATAACTATTTACTCCATACATATATTAACTATGTTAGAAACTGTATACCGTTTTTGAAGATAATTACTTGACGCGGTTTCAATTCATTACTATTATCTATATAGAGCAATCAAGACTACAGTCATAAAAGTCCAAGTTTTCATGCAAATGAAACTGATAAATTGTAAGAAAAATGAAGCATAATGATAATAATTACATTTCAATTTAGCGCGAAAACTATTAATAAAACTTGTCATGCGTCAGAGAAATTGAAGTGTAAGAAATAAAGAAAAAACTCTTGTAATATAATAAAGAACGCAAGTTTTTTTATAGTAAATAAATAAAGTTGTTATAAATCCATAAAATTTCTATGAAAAATTGGTCATTTTGAAATAACAATAAATCAATTAGAAGGCCTTTTTAGTCAATATTGACAAAACAAACAGAAACTAGAGACATGAAAAAGTCGAAAGGAAGATAAAGCAAATAGATGAATAAGAAATAATTGTGTGTAAAATAATCATTTTCAGATAACAAGTACTTGCAGAAATCACATTTAAGAGATTTGCGTACACCAAGTACAAACGCTCGTAGACTCTTTCGTGCAAAACCAGCAAACTGACTAGCAACTGCAGCTGTTCTGTATTTATCCAGACCTAAAAACGCCCCTCGTTATTCTATGTCGGCCCTAACAAGCACGCAACGAAACATTAAAATGTAAAAACTACGAGAAACGTAACCGTAATTCGTGAAATGGTATTCACCGCGGCAATCAAACCACCCCTATTTGTAAAGCTTTCACAAGAAGAACAAATATAAACCTCCCCTTTGTTTCTCATCCGAATTTCTAATATACGTTTGCTGTAACAAAACTCATTAGACTGTATTTCTGCGAAAATTATTTCGGAATGTTAACATCATTCAACTATGGAAAAGGCAGTTAATTACAAAAACGTGTAAAGTTGTAGCTTCTTTATATTTACAAACAGCTGTGACTAAACTCAGTGTGAATATATTGGTCTATTAAAAATCAGCGTTAACATTTAATTTGCAACATTTTTCAATCAGTTTGTACTATAAAAATTTTACTGTGACAGTAAGAAAGAGAATTTCAAGGATTTTTTAAATATTTCTTTTATTAATATGTCTTTGATTTAAATTGTACATAAAAAAATATTTAACTTTTTAATATTGTGACAAATTACTGCTTAGTCCTACTGCATTCATTCGGCTATTTTCGATATGACTGTATTTTTCACATTTTAACACAAGTTAATTTAAGAAAGAAATAGAAACAAAATTCCAATTTAAGAAAGAAATAGAATTGTAATTAAAATTTTTACTATTTGCTCCATATTGAAGATTCCGTGGCTTCTCCAGGAGATTGCATGTTATTGTTAATTGAATAAAAACCGCGACGACGAATGAAGCATACATCGCAATACCATTTAACACAAATTTAAAATAGATTATTCCACTTGCGCTGGCAACTGATTGCGGACCATAACGAGTGACCAAACCGTACACAATCATTCGTCGCTTTCTTTTTGAAAATTGTCGGCGTCGCTGGACAGAAATTATTGAGAAGTAATAAATTTATTATTTGTTTTGCCTGGGTAATACTTAAATACACTTGAAACTGAGGAAATATTGCAGCTTTGGGACAAATGATTCTCGACGTGCGCGGCACGTCGTTCCAGCGCAAGAGCGTTAAGTATATACTTGCCACATATACTCCCCTATTTGCACAATTTTTTGTATTATTGGATTATTTACCCGTAAAACACACCTGCCGAAGTTTCACCGTTAAACTCCCTCAACATTCTACATTTCCCAGCCGCATTACCCACTTCGAATTCCTCAACGACGTTCCTTGCACATGCTGTTGCATCGTGCTTTGACGAATTTCGAGCAGAAAGAGGTAGGACGGCGATGATGGAAGAAGGGTGAATGGAGGTCAGAAGAGAGATCGGGACGTGTTATACTTTTTAAGCGATGACAAGACTCACCGCAGTCTTCGGGTCGGCCGGGCCGCCTTTTCGCGAGAGACAGCCCGTACACAAGCCGGAAAATCGGATTACGTGCAAACGCCAGCACCGGGTTAAACCCCTCAACGAAGGTTGAACCGGGGTGCATCGCCCGGTGAATCGACGCCGCTTCAAAGTAACGTCTATAACTAATTACGAGCCGTTATCTATAGGTCGACTAAAAGACGCTGATTAAACGTAGATTCGCCGCTCGTTTCACCAAGACGATTCGATTAGACCAGCTGGCCTCTGCATCTCTCTCTTTTTTTTTTTTCTTTTTTTCGAGCTGCACGAAAGGACCTTACCCGCAATCTAAGGGCGAGAATATCTTTGAAAAGGAGCCGGCGTTTAAAGGAAACGGCGTGACACGCGAGGAAAAGGTGTTGAGGCTCGCCTAAAAACCCGGCGATTTACGTGAATGGAAAGCGGTTTCGTTTCCTCTTTTAGTCGATAATGGACGCGGGGGTTAATCCTGTTAAGTTATTGATACGGTTAATCCTATTAACTGCTGATACGATGAATTGGATTGGGGATTATTGTAGACAAGTAACTAGAATAATTAATGAAAATCTGTGGAAAATAACGCTGATGCTCTTAAATATTCGAACGTCTGATGCATCTCGATGAAGTGATTGATATTTCGGTTATTTTTCTATTTGGTCATTTTATTTTCAAATAAGTATTTAATCATTTAATTTTGTTTGGTTATTTCATCTTCAAATAATTATTTAATTATTTAATTTTATTTGGTTATTTTATTTTCAAAGTTAGAGCAAACAAAAGTTTCTCCACTGTTAATTATTTATCATCTTTTGAAAAATAAGATATCTTTCAAACAAGTCGATGAGACGCGCGATGCGTTGATGTTTATCACTGTTTCTATTCTCGAAAACACTAACGAATAATTTATACCACAAAATTTATATGAAACACATATTTCAATCGCTACCAAATCAAACTACTGAACAGAGATTCGAGCTTTTCAGCTATTTCTTTACTCACCTTCGATCATTACTGTTATATTAACACGTTATTATATTTTCATTTTTTAACAATTAAATTTTAATTCCTCGTGTCAGAATGTCATCTCCTCTTATTTCACGCCGGTTAGTCACCGGTGTTTATCATGTTCATTACTATATTAATTATTATATTAATTAGCTATATTAATTAATATTATCTGACCATTATTTTCATCAACGTCCACTAACCACATGTAATCGTTTGTGACACGTACGATCAGAGGTTGAAATTAGATTAAAGAATTTAAAAATATTTAATTACATTTCTGACATTGTTATTCTACGGATGACGTATCAAACAGATACACATACTTTTAAAATTCATTCATGATTGTTACGTTCGGTTGACCATAACAATGATATCTCTGCAATTTGCTAAAATTAATTATATTTCCGAGGTTGTCAAAGTGAAATAATTTTGTTCATTTACAATTGTATAAATTAGGTAGTTTCCGAATAGAAATGTAGATATTCGAAAAACTTGTGACTTTGATAATCTAGTGAAATATTGGATTATCTCTACAAGATAACGAAATAGATGAAATATCACGGCAAAAAGATTTCTTTTGTCCAAGAAAGAAAAGGAGCATTTCGAAATGTCTTTAAAAAAATTTTCGCTTGATTCGTTATATTAATAATACCTTATTACTGTTCGATAACCGAACTCGATAATATAATTTAAGCACTAATTACTTAGAGTTAAATATTTTACCTGTAAATGAATGTCCGACGATCTGCTTGGTCGTTCGATGCTTTGGTGCGTCGTGTTATCTGGCATAATCTGAAAAACAACGTAGAAAATTAATCGTTCATGCAACGTGACGTCGATTTTAAGAAAATATATTCAGTATTTTTGTTTTTAGTACAAGCTTGTACTAAACTTGTACTAAAGATGGAAGAAGTACACGTGCTTTTTTAAAATGTAATCTCCGAAAATATTGGAAAATAGTACTTGATACAACAAATTATCAGATTGGCTGGCATTGCAGAACGAATGTGTACATACAATCACTATCGCTATCGAGGTTGCTGGTAATATGTCAAAATCGAATAATATTCGTATAAATAAAATAAAGTAAATATTACGTACATCTATGATACGACTGACAAATATTAACATCCATCGATATAACAAAAATTGAACAATTGTCCTGCAACACGTGTAGAGCGTAAACATGGTCCGACCAAGTGAATCAATAACGTTGTAACAAATACAGGAATAAAGAAGTCGGTAAATCCGCTCGTATTAATGCCTACGATTACTTTCGTCTTTACGAGAAACGCGATGAATTCGAGCGAAAGACAGTGCACGATGTGCTTAAACTAAAAGTTTACAAATTCGCGACAGAGGACGTTTCGTGTTTGTTGTACAAGGAAATCGAATAAAATATTCAGGCCTCCTAAATGATATTTGACTGCAGGCAATTTCCCCAAACAATATTTAGAGAGGGAGATAGTATCCTCCACCCTTCTGCGCACATCCGGCCAAGTGATGTTTAACTGTTGACTGCTGACTCTACACTGACTACTGGCTGTTTGTTTGTCCTACTTATGTACTCCGACTTGTTTACGTTTTGACATTCCGTCTGGTTTATAGGATTTCAGGAAATTGCAAACTTTGGACTACTTTTTTCGTTTGCTCCTCTTTTCTTTGAACATGTACAGTCACTCGTGTAAACGTTCGAACAAAAAATTCTTAACGTTTAGAAAATTATCGACATAGAAGGCTTACTTTCAAGTTTGAAAGTTTCAAACTGTATCATTTATTTTGTTTCTAAGATATTTTTACGATATGCATCGAGTTGGAAAAAGTGAAAATTTTCTTTATTATGTTTATATATAATGTTATAGTATAATTATTTTAATTGGATGATTATCTATTAGAGGAATTAATAATTTTATTTTATCTGTTCGATTCATTTATCAAAGATGAAATATAAACATAATATTTAAATATAATTACGTTTTTATTTGTATTATAATTATTTTGCTTTTTATTCAGGTTAAACTATAATTGATTTTAGAATTTTTAAAAATTTGAAAACTTGGAACTTAAATTATTCTGCTACGTTAATAAAATTATTTTATTATCTAAATTATTGCACGTTTTCAAAATTATTATTTTTGTAAATTCATCAAAAAGAATGAATAATATTTCAAATAAACAACGACCTCCTTGATATGTGACTTTTCTCGTCATTTTGATGAACCTAGGTAAAAAAATTCAAAAAATCGCGTTCGTTTTCGCCTAATGTTCAAAGTTCGATAAATTGACGAAAAAAAAAAAAATTGACGAAACGACAATTTGTGGCATTTTTGAGAAAAAAAGTTTTCCTATCAGCTAGGTATTGTAACATCTTGGAATAAAATGAACGATATATTTTGAAAATAAAGGGTTCGAGCTTTAAAATCAACCCCATATTGATTCTTGTGCGATTTCTTTTTACGAAATTATTCGGCAATTTTTCGAACATTTTCATGGCCGTGTGTATGTTTCATGTATTCAATTACGTTTAGAATGTAACGCAAAAGATGATGAATAGCCTTTTCCCCTTTTTCGATGAAATTTATTCAGTTTCTCGTTTTGCTTCCCATTTTAAAGAAAGTGCGCGCCGTTCTTCCCTTTTCAGAAAAATTAATGTATTTCATTTGTTCCTTTCTTTCACGTAATAATACTTTAGTTCTCGTACTTTGAGATACAGTAACAAAAGATATCTCGTTTCTTTTTTGTCTAATTAGAAAACGTAACGTCGGTGTTCTTGCGCGATATACAGAATAATTGTGCAGAAATGAAGCAACGACGATTATTGCCGATTATCGTGCATCGTTGGTTGTTAATTTATTTACATGTTTAACCACCGATTACAGAAGCGATCAAATTTAGTTTGCACGAACATAGTGATCCAATGGTTATGTGGATACATATTGATACTTGATGTATGTATAGATACATTATAAAACGATTCGGAGACGCAAAAACACTGATCGAAGAACACGAATTGAAAGTGCAAATGAATAAATTTCTCTATCATGATAAATAATATTCCAATCTTATCGATTAAAGTTCCTTGCTTTTTAAGTTTCTTTAAATACGTGTCCCTAAAGATTTGGATTAAAATTTATAAATCTACCAAGCGAAATCGAAGCTTTTAATGTACGTGTTCAACCAGATTAGATTATGCACCCACACTTCCATTATTTAATTATTATTTAATTATTATATTGTATATAAATAAAATTTGAAACCTTTCCGACAACAATTTTTTAATTTTAGACTAGATATAATTTCTAAACGTGGACATAACAATATAAAACAGTATTTGCAAGTTTCGAGTAGAAATCGAATGAAAGCTGATTTTGGTCAAATTAATTTTAATAATTTTTAATCAAATGAAAGCTGTGAATACCACGGTCAATGATTTGCCATTTCAATTATCTAAAAATTCAAAAGGCTACATACAGATGTGTATGTATACATAACGATGGATGAGAAGAAATATAAAATTGATATTAGTAACTTTTGCAAGACATTTTTACATTATCTCAATAAACGATTACCTATTCTGGGATATTATATCATATACATTACACTATTATTAATATCATATATCATTATAATTATTATTACATATAATATATTATGTAGCACCCCTATTGCTCTTTTTAATTATCATTCGTCCTCCATTTCTTTCATTCGCAACTGTGAGCATGCGCCTATACGTAACACAAGACGAAACGACAAAAATCACAGAGCCTACGCTGAGAAGCAGCGACAACAGCGGTGGTGCGCGCGTTTTCAAACAAAGATCAAACGTCTACTTTCACCGTTGGCGTAGCTTCATTATCACAAGTTTAATTGCATCGTGGTCGTTCGCCGCGAAAAGTGACAATAAGTCGAGCGTTCTCGAACTGTTGGCCAGCGGGATTCACGAACGGTGCGGCGCCGTAATTCCGTGCTCGCCTGAAGTGTTTATTCGCGAACGGCTTCGAGGGTTCCTGTGCAGAAAACACGAACACGCCGATGCATCGACGATTCACTTGGCAAAGCGACTGTAAACGAGAGCGCGGCTTTCAAACTGAAACCGGCTTCGCTGCTCTACTCTACGTTAATCGGTTTTCATGCAACAACATTCGTACGTACGAGTACGACTTTGCGGTAGACCCCCGACGACGCAATTGATAAAATATCCGGGAACACTGTGTCAAGCTTATGTATGAAAACTTACTGTTTTCGGTGGCGCGACGACCAATCAAAATTTCCTTGAATTTTAAACGCTTGAGTTATTTTAACCTTCGTTAATGGTAATTCCAACCCCCCATTTTTCCAAACTTAACACTTTCGTCGTCGCTAATGTAAAAGCACGTCATTTTAAATTCCGTTGAACCACTGACGTGAAAGTGCATCATTTCCTCGACTGCTCTGGAATCGTCATATTCAGCGGTTTTCTGTGTGTTGCTTCTTTTAGAATGGATTGTCAGGCAAGGGAAACAGTTTGTGTCGTATTTAATGGTTTTGTGTATATTGTTTCTCTCGGAATGTTAGACAAGAGAAAACAGTTAATTGTACTTTTATATTATATTCGTATTTTCGTATATATTATATTTTATTTGTACTTTTATACTATATATAAAAATACATATTTTATATAACATTATTATTATATAATATTATATGTATTTATATATATTATATATAAAAATACATTATACATTTATGTCAGACAAGAGAAAACAGTTAATTGTATTTTTATGTTATATTTGTATTTCTATATTATAGCATGCTTAAAGAAGAAAAAAAAAAGCTCGAAGCTAGGTGTCACGAGTGAATTTTTCTCATGCCGAATAGTAGAGGGCAATGCACATGTAGTAACAATCAAAAACGTTCATTGTCAAAAATGTGACGGTCCTGTATATATACATATAAAAATGTACGTATATACATGTAATATGCATGAAATATACCCAACTGCGTGTGTGTAAACTTTTATTTACACGAGCACCGGACGGATTGCTGTAAGCACGTCCGTGTCCGTTTTTCTACAAGCTGTCCTTGAAATTATTGTAGCACAACCTAACAGGGGGTAACTCTACATATAAAAATAAAACAAAAAGAAGGAATAAAATTTTTCCACATCGTCTTGGAGAAAATCTAACTGCAAAATTTTTGAATAAAATTATAATTGACTATTTAGAAGCATTTAGAAGCACTTGTTCATCTCTCAATAGTTTAATAACATGTACAGTGATTCACTAAAGTATTCGAACATTTATTATAGAAAAATTCATATGTATATAAATATGTATTTATTATATATATATGTTATACAAAATTTTGAAATTTTGAAATTTTATTAATATTATAATGAAAAATAATCATTGTAATTATATAAAATTTGAAACCAATCTGAAAACGTATACATTTATCATAAACAGATAGGTTTGATAAAAAAGATTAATGTATCAATCCTGCTTTATATTTCTTTAAAAATGAAATATGTCTTATAAATTTGAATAAAACGAAGAATTTCTCTAAGTTTCTCTTTAAGTTTTATTTAAATTCTCTTACGATCTTTTAGACATATTATAAAATAGAAAAATTCGATCCTAACAATCAAATACATAATAAGTATTAAGGATACTCCCATTAGTGAGGCAATTATTGTAATTGTTTAAATATTACATTTTTACGATTTCTGCGAAATACTCGTGTATACACAGTTGTATTAAGTATCTCACAATTTCTATACATATTTTTAAATTTTCATCGAACTTGACCAACATAATTCACGACAATGAAATCTCATTATAATATCAATGAAATTTCGAAATTATTTTGATTATATTATTATAAGAAATTTAATTTATTTAATTATAATTTTTTTATTTTTTAATTTTAATATGTCAAATTGAAGAATGATTTTTTTAAATTTTAGTTTAAATTATTATTCTAATGGATTAATTATTATAATATTGTTAATTTTTAGTATTATTATTATAAATTTAAATTTTATTTTATTAAAAAATTATTGTTTATCTATAAATTTATTATTAATATTTATAATATTTATAGTTTTTTTTTCTATAAATTTAATATTATTTTATTTTATATTTGAATCAAGTTTATTATTAATTTTTTATATAATTATAAAATGAGGATATGGAGAATTTCATTTAACGTGCATAAAATGTTTCTACAAGTGTTCGAATATTTTGTGTTCTGAATTCAGGAAATGAGGATAACGGTACCACAGTTAAATTAAAAGGCCAGTTCCAGTGAAAATCGCTCACCGTTGTCGGAATAGCGTACGTCAATCATGAGATGCTAGGAGAAGACGGTAGCAGAATTGATGACCAGTCAACGTCTACAAAAAGGATTCGCCAATCGTATGCGCAAAAACTGTGCTCTCAAGAGATGCAAATTTCAACGTCAACTTCTAGTCAGGTCTCAACACTAAAAGAATGACTGATAGTCGGTGGTAACGTAGAAAGAAGGAAGTTTCACTATTTTCTTTCGCGAAAGAATTTCGAGAAGAATTGAACGTCTCGATGGATTGGATAAATCCAGAGTTTCAAAATTAAGAACGAAACTGGATTATGTACAGTGTCGAAACTTACAATGCCTAATATTTCTCCATACATTCCTCTTTGAATTTTGTAATTTATCTCGTCTTTCGCAGAATTTCTTTCTTTCTTATCTCTGCCTGACTACTTCAATTTGGCTCGATATTTTTTACTTAGGTACAACTTTTCGGCATTAAAAGGATAAAACTATACAATTTGCACTAATAATTTACAAAACATTAGTGAGACAATGAAATGATCTAGTTCTGTACTTGTCTCGATCAAAATTAATGGAAAATTTGCAGGACTAAATTTTTATTAAAAATAGAAAACAACTAAAAAAAAAAAAAAATGAGAGATGTAATTCATAAGCTTTGTCGTCAACGATTCCTTTTCCAGTATCTGCTTCCCGAATAATTTCTGGTTCTTGAAATATCATTCTACAGTACGATTGATCCGTGACAGGTACTTCCTCATTAATTGTAAGTAACTTACAATTACATTACTGACTCTCAGTTCATACGAGAATTTTAAAGGAATATGTCTGACAATGAACCATTTCAGAGACACGCGAGTTTTCGACGAGTGAATCTACTAAAGTTTAGGAAACTAATTCAGAATTTTAAAAATCATATTGTAACAATAAGACGCAAGTTATCTGATTGGCAATATACACAACAAAACTTCGACGAGCATAATTCTACAAGTTTAGCGGATTTCATATCGAGATCTTCAATTGCAACTGCAATTTCTTCGTTCCATATTTTTTTCGAAAGTCAGGCGTTCACGAGAAATTCTTGATCCGCGTCGTTCGGGAGGAACGAAATTTTTGTCACGAGTCCGCCGCGTCGGAAATCGTTTGTTTCGATTGTTCCGCGTTAAGCGTGGACGAAAAATCACGAAACAGAGTAAAGAAAAAAGGTGTCGAGGAAAAACGTGTAGCCGTGGCGAGGCAATTCAGCGCCTGGAACAAAACAGGCATCCGTGTAATCTGGAAGTAAGTGAGAAAGAGAGGCACAGGCAGAGAGAAAAGAAGGAAAGTTTAATTTGGCGTGCACCACGAGACTTGGCGAGGAACCACCAGCGCAATCATTCGGGCCAGTCTTAAAAATCTGAAACAGCCAAGGTGGGTCGAAGGTGAAACTGTCAAGTCGAACTCGATTGAAAATCCCTCGTGAATTTATCGAGACGTCTGCTGTTTTCTTTCAGGCAAATGCACGGTGAAGCAAAAGAGAGACAGAGAACGGAACGAGAGAGAAAGAAATAAAAAGGAACAAAAAGATAAGAAAAAAAAGAAAGAAGTGCAGAGGAGAACGGAACCGGGAAGCGTGTCGACAGATATTGAAAGTATTAGCATGTTAAGAAGTTTTAAAGGGAGATCACGGAATCACGAGCGCCGAGGATAATGAAAATCTCTTCCTCTTTCTGCCTTTTTCAATTTGTTCAAATTGATGCTTAAACTCGCTCCTCCGGTGTCGTCCGTACGAATTGAAGTGGGAAATCGGATTACAGAGATGGACGAACCGGAACGAAACTTGACGTCGCTGTGATCGCGGATGTACATAATTTGCTTAAGTCCGTGCAACATGTGTAAGGAGGGCGTGTAATTTAACCCGTAATCGGGCCGTCTCTTAACCGGAGGCATCTATAATCGCGGAATCAAAAGTTAATTACATCGAATCGACGTCAATTGGATCAGTTTTGCCTTGTACGTGCGACGTAAATTAAATGGAAAATCTCTACGTAAAGAAATTACAAGTTATCGTACGTATGTGTAATAGTTTAGCTTTCCTGAAATCTAACAATCAGCTTTCTGTTCTTTGAAGGACCACTGCATGAATAATCGTCTACGTTTGAAAAGGAACGTAAGAAGAAAGGAAACGTATTATGTTATTTGTTTGTACATATTATTTATGAAAGTCATTCTGTGTTTAGATACATTATGTTGACAACAAGAAATTAAAAGTTAGTGCATTATTATAATAAAATAGAAAAAGGAATAACCTCTACAAATTGTTATATTTCGTTTTTATAAAAATGTATCGAAGTAAGATTTATGGCTTTATGCTGTGATATATCGATAGATGAAAAAAATAAAATTGTATTGTTCCTTAGAGAAATTGGAAGTTTCAAGAATAGTATATCTTTTTAAATTTCATTTTACAAAAAAAGGTTTAAATTCTGTTTCCTTAAAGGTGATGCTTTAAATGGAAGAATCTTACTCCACATTTTCGCAAATGATGCCACCTGTCAATTATTTACTCTTGTTTAATCTGTGATCAGTCGAGTTCAAGTATGTTTAATAAATTTTCAGGTTCGACAAACATTTCATTCATTCTTATCAATTTAATTTTCATCTTCTTGCTGACTATTTTGAAAACACTCTGTATAAAAGCAACGAAATCTAGGTAAAAAGCACGGAAAGAAATTTCGTTTAATTAACACTACGTGACATCACGATAGAATTACATTTCATAGAGAAAACGATTACCACGTGGTAAGCTAACTAAATTATGCAAAATGTTCAACAAAACTGTACAAACGCCTTGGTAACTGCTGTAAATGCTTTTGGAAGTCTTTGAAAAATGTTGGTATAGATTTGTCTGTAGAACAACATAAACAACACATGTTATTATATATATGTATATGGGAAAAGTGAATATTTAATTTCATTTAAATTTCTATAATACAGATGTAATTTTGCAGAAATTCAAATGAAATTAAAAATTAAATTAAGAATTAATTAATAAAGAATTACATCGTAGAAATTTAAAAAAGTATATAAAGAATTTCACTTCTGCATGTTTGGTCAAATATATGATTATAGTGATACATGAATCAAGTTAATAAATCTAAGAAAGTATTTAAAAAAATTCAGCAAATGGAAGGTAAAGAAACACACGGAACAACGTGTAATCATAAATGACCAGACTGTTAGAATATTTATACATTTGTAAAAAAAAATTGAAAATTGTAAAAATATAATACAACACATTTATATCTAATAAAATTACTGATCGTAATTTTCTCAATCAACTTCGTAAAATTAAATACAATTATACAGGCAATCGTGAATTAAATAAATGATTACGTAAAACGACGTGAGATTGCAAAGACATCTGTAAATGACAATGAAATTTAACCATTTGCGCTGGCAACTAATTGCGGACCATAACGAGCGACCCAAATCGTACACAATGATTCGTCGCTTTCTTTTTTTAACTCGTCGGTATCGACATCACTGGATAGAAAACTAACGAATTTATTATTTGTTTTTCCTGGGTTATATTTAAATGTACTTGAAACTGAGAGAATATTGCAATTTTGGGACAAAAGATTTTCGATCTGTGCGTGGCACGTCATTCCAGCGCAAGAGGTTAAACAAACTGAGCATGTTCGAACGGGCCAAACTATTCAGGTGTTGGGGAAAAATGCATCGGACATTTTCATCTGTGTCGTGGTATAAACATTGAACGAGCAACACCATGAAGTACCAGTAACGACTGACCTTGTAGCTAAAGCCTCGTGAAATGGAAACGACGGTGGTATCAAAACCACGAGCGCTTCGAGCGATGGCGTTGGCGACATAAACTTTTCCAATTATTATGGCGAGCCAGAGCTCTGGCGAAAAATATCACCTGGTTTTTTAGACGAGGGTATTCGTCGCGCTACGCAAACCTATATCTACTCGTTTTTTTTTTTTTTTTTTTTTTAATGTCGGTTGCGTAAAGACAGTCGGAATAATACGTAGCACGGGGAATGAGAACAAGCCGAAAGAAAAAGTGGCAAGGGGAACGAAACAGAGCAAACAGAGAAATTCTGCAGGTTTTCATGCACGCATCTGGGCGTAGCTTAAATTTTATTACAAACAGGCCCCGGCCCCTGGCGATTTACATAAACGAATTTCCTTTTGCAACACACCACATCGCTACCCGACTACTTCGTTACGCACTCGTCCGAAGAAAAGAAGATCAACTACGGAGTTTCGGCGCTCGTTTCGGAGTTTCGAGATGGAATCGGCTACTTATAATGCAAACAGGTTGAATTTTGAAGCTTCGGGTATTTTCGAAGAAAACGCAATGGTTTTTTCTTTACGTTCAACTTAAAACGTAGATTGAAAGAGGCTTGAACATTTATAGTAGGTAATTATGGAATTTTATCCGCACTTGGAGTTTGATGCTAAAAGTACTGTGTTGATAATAACGTTAGAAGGGATTTAATAAAAGTTAAAATAAAATTCGTGCGCATATAAACTTATTAATTTTGCCAAAAGTCAATAAATGAAGAGTTGTACGAAATTTTTAAACTTCTGCTTGCATTAATTGCAAATATTTTTCGGTAGCACGTTTTACACAATAATTCACCATAATTCAACAAAAAAAAAAAAAAAAAGGAAAACGATATCTACATTTTCTGTATAAATTTAAATGTAAAACAGGAGGGGTTTTACTAACAATTTTACCATTGTCGCCAAGATTTATTTTATTAATCTGTTATTCAAGATATACATTTGATCTGTCGGGCGTAAATTAATTTTTATTTAATTTCTGTAAAATATATGTCACGAAGAGAACGAATTTTATGTGATTTAATTATTTATATTATCCAAACATACTTCACATCAATCATATCAGTGATATTTATTTTATTTTAATCAATCCAAAACATGTATAGAAAAAGAAATTATTCTGATCGTTTTAAAAACACGTGTAAGAAAAGGGACTGTCGAAATCAACATATCGATACTTTGCATTCTCGCTTGGATTCGAGTGTCAAACGTCTTTCGTTTTTATATAGAAATATTCCTATTACGTATTAACCATCTTCCAAAAAAAAAAAAAAAAAAAAATAACAAAAGACAGACTATCTAAGAAATCAGGCCATCGCTTACAAATAAATTCTCGTACTTTATAGTTGTTCCTTTTCCAGTCTGAAACCAGCTTGCGCAATCTTAATATTTGATAAACATAGAGCAGAAAAAACCATCGGCAGTGATCGAGTACCGTAAAGCGAAATTCTCGTATTGGATTTAACTTGGATTCGCGAGCACGTAGTGAAATCGATCTCATTCCTACTCATTACCCCCGGAACATCGTTATCACCAACGAGCTCTTAAATAGCGTCGTCAACGACCACGATAAAGGTGAACACGGAGGAAAAACCGTCGAAAATACCGGGATAGAGGCAGGAGAGGAGAATAAGATCGAATATTGTCCCCGCTGTCGATTAATGGCTTCCATTCGAGGCGCGGGATTCGATTATTCCGCGACGTCCGCTGTCAAGCAGAAAATCGGATTACAGCCTGCTGACGGACGGGTCGGGGTTTAGAAGAGTGGGACAACTAATTACGGCTAATTACTCGCCTTATCCCGGCAAAATACGCCCATTATCCGTTGTCGAAGTGTTGATCGAGCTCGTCGGGGCTCGACGTTCAAGTTTCGAACCGAAGGGGAAACCGGGCGACTGAGCGCACCGGTTGAGAAACACGCGCGGCGGGGGGTTTTCCAGTTTGTGAGCGATAAGCAATCTCGCGAGAAACGACCGAGACATATTTCTTCTTTGACGCACGAACAGCCCACGATTGAAGGGAATCGAGCGAAAAAATCAAATTTTCAAGCGACCGAGAGCGATCCGATCCGATCTGGTAAGCATTGAAGAATTCCAAACGGTTGTCTCGGTCAGGAGCAATCTGCATGTTTCGCGTTTTGAAATATGCTACAAATAAATCAACTACAGGTGGCTAACGAGAATGTTGGCGCATTGACCGCAGAAGTGGTTTTTTACGTACGGTGTTCCGAGAAATTTTCTGGTTCTACAGATGAAAATGAGATTAAAATGTTACGTGGCAAAAATATGTGGCACGAATGCTTCACTGAAGAATCATGAAAAACAATACCTACATTAGGTCGTGATTTGTAGTTTAATTTTAATTGTGTGTTGCTATTCTTTGATTAAAGATTATTTGTTATATTTTGCATTCAGAAGGTATTTCTTCAATGAATTCTGAATTTTATTTTATTTTTTTTAAGTCGACATGGACCTATTCGTTTCTATGATAACGCAAGATTCTATATTTTTCAGATTATAACTTTCAGAGTTAGATTACAAAATTCTTGCTCATCTTCTGTCTCTCCAATAGAAATTTCGAATAAATTTTTGCGTCTGAAGCTGTTTAGAGACAGAGCGTCCGAAGAGTTTACCGCTTTCAAAAACTAAGATTTTTTCGAAAAAGTATTTTTTCATTAGAATCAAAAGTCAAAACTGTCAACAATTTTCAAAAATATATTTTTGTATATTTCATCCGACATTTTTAACTAATGAATATATAAGCATGATCGATATGACATAATTTCAACGATGGATCAGTCGAGAAGAGCCAATCTCCTGGATCACTGGACTTTACATTTTCAGATTTCTATTTATGGAAAAATTTTCATTATTTTTGAAAGCAAAAATTTACAATACAGAGGTATTTATATGAAATGAATTGATTATAAGAATCAAAACTGCGAGTGACAAGTTGATATGAAATTCGGTCCACGATAAATTCAATAGTACTTCGATATCAATTGATAAAGGGAGATGACACTTCAAAATCCATAATACATAAATATGTATTTTTGTCATAACTTTTTGACGAAGTATTTATGAGCTCCTTGCTACGTAACATTTTTTTACTTATTTGAATAAACTAAACACCGTTCTGTATCTTGTACATTTTGAAATTTGAAAAAAATTTTAAATTTATATATAATATACAAGATATTTATTGCGTTTAAATATACTTATGATAAGTATTAAGAATATTATATGGGATTTATTGACACTTTGTTCAATCTATTAAGAATTAACATTGCGTAAATGCAACATTTCATTTGTAATTTTTTTTTTCAATCATTTTCGAATCTGCTTCTCAACATTCTAGTTATGAAATGGAATTCCAAGAATTCGTTCAATATCTTCCAGCTATTTCTACAAATGGATAAAATTGAAAGAAATTAAAATATTTTTGATAATATAATTTGAATGTATAATAATAATATTAATGTGAAATGTGCATACATTCTCAGAATCATTAAATATTTCACTACAGTGTAAATGAAATGTCGAAATATTTTATATAACGCACATTACACATTCATGAAAAGTTCCTAGAACTGTTTGAATATTTTGAGCAATCGTGCATAACATCTATACAGGTCAATATGTTATACCAATTTTAGAAAAGAAATATTTCTATCTTCACTATTAACCGTTTTCTACTGAGTTAAGGAAAACGAAATTATGCGAATTATCTTTTTATTTGCCAAAAATGTTCATCATGTAAAATAAAATATAAAATTTTATTTTAATTATTTAGTTCATTTTAATCACTAAATTTATTAGCAATTTATGTAGTGATGCACGCAGACCAATAAATCTCAAACTACAATAACTCTTTAATTAAATACGATACATTTGTAATTTTGAAATAAACGGGATAAAAAATATGTCGCTAAAAAAAAAGTCAACAAATCGAGAAAAAAAAATTGCAAATCGACGAATTATCTCCACACGTTCAACATTTATTACACGATAATGGCACGCAGGTCGGTAAATCTCAAACTGCGATAACTTTTTAATTAATAACTTTGAAATGTACGTGTTTCACGGGTGGAACGAAAAGTTCCGTTGATTAGCACGGTATTACGAAGTCTCGTCAAAAGAAAAAGTTCAATTTATACTTTTGAAATGCACCCCGGAAATGCAACAAAAACGCGCACGTTCCGGTTAATTCCCGCTGTATAGACGTTTGTCTTCATATTTTAACCGTTTCGAAGAGACGCGACGAGCACAGTTTGTCCCATTTTTCCACGGTATACTCTGTAGCACAACTTTTATTCATTTTCGAAGTTTTTAACAAATGCATCGTATTTATCCAGTGAGATGTGCAACGCGACGAGAGCGTCAACGTCCCTCCAACCCTATCAGCCTCCCTCCACGCCCGCTGATGAATGGCCATCCCGCCATTGCACGCCGGATAGCGAAATTTCGAGGCACAGTGTCGTTAATCCACCGGCAAAAGTCACCGGTATTTTTGAATGTAAGCCCTTCCGTCGCCATTGCGAGGAGCGTGTTTTTATTTTCTCGACAAAAACGTTTTAGCGACATCCGACCGGTAATGCATCCCGACACGTTCCTCCATTGTTACCAAGCCTGAGCCGTTCCATCGAGCCGAAACGAGTTCTAACGATTGTGCGCCCACTCACTCACCCCTCGCAAACCTTCACGCGTCGGCCAACGAGTTAATCTTCCGGAATTTGAAGAAACGGAGATCAACGTTTCAATTCTGACCTACTTGCTATCCATTGGTTTGCATATTGGCGAATGTCGACGTGTGCGCCTGATCGACCCGCATTTTCCCGTTCTGCTTTCGCTGAGAGCGGTTTCCACGTCGTTGTATTATTATCGAGAGACGGAGCATTATTCCACCTCGGGGGACGAGAAAAGCACAGAGGAGAACGGAGAATTTTTAATCAATAAAAAAAGCGGAGAGAGAGAGAGAGAGAGAGAGAGAAGAGAGAGATGCGACGTTTGTCCCGCGCGACAACGAAATGTTTGAATTTTATTGCCTCCGATTCAGATTAATATCGATAATGAAAAAGCACTCTATTAATCATGGGAAATTGTTTGAACTTCACGGTTTTTCACTGAGCGAAAGTAAACTCGAACGAATAATATTTGACGATCCTGTCTAGTTATAAGCAACGTACAGAGGAGATGCACTAGTTTTTATCTTTGCCTCCTTTGTGCTTCGATATTGAACGACACGCTCGATAAAATGTCGGGTGGAAATTAAATATCTTTCCGACCTGGTTTTATTCAAAATCGGCGAGGCCTTTCATCGAGATGGTAATTTTAATTTCGACCGGCGAAATCACGTATCGTTCCGGCCGTTTCTTTCCTCGATACTCCGCCACGCGTAAATGTATTCTCCGGGTTTCGTATTCACAGTACGTCATATTCGGTATCACTAGATTTAATAATCCTTTTGATATGAAAAAAAAAAAAAAATAGCTTCCAATAATAAAATTTTTAACTTTTAATTTTCGTAGAGAAACAGATAACATCGAGATAGCGTCTTTTGTTTTTCAAATTTTTTGTTAGCATTGTTCGTTAGGAAAGATTCTTATCAGTATTTGGAGTCAATATAGTTTCTTTATCGTTTCATTACGCATTACTATTTAATTATTATGTCGAAATACCGAAACTTTTACCCATTTTCAGTAGTAAAAATTCTTGTAAACAAATTGTAAAAAATAATGATCCAATGACTGTTACTTTTATGACAATTTAAATTAAGCTAAATGAGCGACGTGTGTGAGTTTTATTTTTATGGGGACTGAAATGATTCGTACCTTCATACATACTGCGAAACACGTTATGACCAAAAATAAGTCGTGATATGAAACAATAGAGAAACGTTGAACATGCAATTATTCGTTCCATAAATTAAATTCCAGATATTTCGTCATAAGCTTCTTTTTTTAAATATGTATTTCCATTTTAAATATAAACGCCATAAATTTTAAATTACACTAATATAATATATTACTAATATTTGTTAGTAACATAAAATATATTACTAAGTTACTAAATAATACTTTAAATTATAAATAGTGTATGAAATATTAAATATAATGATATACAATATAATATCAAATTTAATATATATATGTATTAATTTAAAATTGAATGTGACACATTTAAACGTAGTTTATTATACAAAGCGAATACATTACAAACCACTGTTTTCTAATTCTTTTTATCAATATACACGAATAAACATTTCGAAATTACGTATTACATTCGAAGAAAAAGCTTCGAGAATTATCAGCTGCTTTCATAACAATTAAATTGCTATTAAGATACATACGTCAACACCGTTGTTGGAAAATTAATTACTGAAAACTGTACGAGTTGATCTTAACACAAAGCCTAAAACATACCAACACAAAACCACTACAATTTACACGCTTCGTATATACCGGAATCGTAATTCTCTCTCGTTTGAGCCTGACAGCTGCACGATTCGAATCATTATTTCCTCCGATATACACGTTCCTCCCCTCCCGATCAATGGACACATCGTCGAAACGAAACCGCGGGAACTTAATTACGATTTTATTATCGCCTTTCAACTTCGTTACGATGCACGAGACACGCGGAGAAATAGATACAACGGGAGAAAGGAAAAGGGCGACCGACAGAAGTTTATTACGAATTCGATTTAAGGCAGCTGTAAAGCTCGTCGATTAAACAAATATTCGTTCCTTTCGTGTCATCGGACCGTCGATGCAGCCGGGAAACTTCCGCGCGACCTTCCACCCAACCCCATTTCGGGGCATTGATTTCAATTCGTGTCTCTGTGACGAGATGAGAGAAACCTGTGGTCTCTGAATCTCACTGAAATCCGCCATCGTAAAGGTAATAACAAATATTTACCCACGTGCACTACGTATTGATCGCGATCAAGTTGCAGTAAATTTATTTTTGTTTTTCCAACGGCGATTCCTTCGATTAATCGCACGAAGTTTGATCTCATTCTCATTTCGGATCAGTTACTCTAACGTTAGAAGCTTGAGAATTTCATTTGCACAACTATATCGTAACACGTCTACAATGCTACAAAAATATAAAGTGCCATTTTAAAAAACGAAGGAGACCTTGACAATTATCGAAGAAAAAAAATGTTGAAATTTTTTTTGTTGCACTGTATAACCAATCGGAAACTGATCGACTTTTGTTTATTTTTTTGTCAGATTATCGCAAGTACTTGAAAAATCGAGTACTTTAAATTAAATTAAATTGAATTAAATTAATGTAAATTTCTGTAAATTTCGTAACAATTAGAAAAAGATAGGAAATCATATATGTGCAGAAAATTCGAGCAATACTCGAATGTGTTTTACATACTGTGACAGTTTCGAGAAGAAAAAAGTATCTTCCATCCATCCGTTACGTGATATAAAAATACTATGGAGTAAAATGAACAATATGTTTCGAAAGTACAGTATATCATTGTACGATTTCGTTTTACAAAATTATCCGAATATTTAAATGTCAGAAAATTAATTCGGATTTCACTGTGTGTATAATATTTCCAAAAACCATTTTCAAACTATGAAAAACCGTTCGAAATAGTAAGACAGAAAAAGAGTAAGAACATCCAACATGAATGCATTCGGAATTCTAGAGTGAATCCTTTGATACCTTTGCATAGAGGAAAGGAGAAGCTTCTCAAGTAGAATAATGCTGCAAAAATTTTGCCTCTCGACCCGTTTTCCCTCTACAGTTGATATGATGTTTCAGTTAAAAGAATTTGAGAAAAAGAAATCGATCGAGACCGTCGCAGAAGCGGCTTAAAATAATCTATTCCTTTCTCCCCCCCCCTTCCCCCTTCGTGAAACGCCTTACACGTCCTCTAATAAAAGTTTTATTCCGATCCTCGTATGTATCGCGGTATTGCGAAAGTTTTATTTCCATCCATGCCAAACGCTCGTCTTTGGTTTAAACGTCTTCGTGTAGAATTTGATAGAGGGATACCGTGATCCTTGTTTAAATGGAAATCAGTTGTTGCAAATTTTATAAAGTGGGATAGGTTGCTTCCCAATGAGAACGATCTCTTCGCGAATAACAAGGCCGTTGAATAAGTAATTGGGCCCTTCTAAAGTTCCAAAGATTCGCCTTTTAATATTCATTTTTTTATATATTCTTAGATTTTCGTGTCCTTTGGAATGTCAAGTTGCACCTTCCAATCATTTCTTCGAGTTCTGAGCTCTTTGGAGAATACTAACAGTCGGAATATTACGTTTCTTGAGGAATATTAAGTAAGTTATTTTCAGTAACAGGTTTAATTAATTTCGAATGAAAGATTCGATTAGATCAAATGCTTTTTAACTATAGATAATTGAGCCATCTACGAGTGAGAGTGACGACGATTAAAAATACAAATGTAATTACGTATCTTCGAATTCTGAGTTTCTTGAAGAATATTTAGTTCTATCGTGTATTAAGTTTAGTTACTTTTAGTATTGAGCATAATCACTTTCAAATTGATTTAAATAGTTCTTAAATGCTTCTTAACCCTAGGCAATCAGACTATAAGTACAAAATTATAAGCATTCGTGAAAATGGTGGTAGTTAAGTACATAAATATAATTGTGTACCTTCAAGTTTTGAAATTCTTGAAAAATATTTAGTTAAGAGTTACCAAGATTACTTTCAAATGAATTTAAACAGTTCCAAAGTTTCTTAACTTTAAATGATTAAGTTATCTATGACTATAAAATTGTAATCGAGCATTTGTAAAAGTGACAATTAACAACATAAATACTGTGTTATTTAATTAATTTAATAATGATAATTAAATTAACAATAGCACAGTTATCTGTCTTATAAAAAAAGTTAAAATTTTTTACATTGGCATTGGCATTTACAGATGTTATAATTAAATAATAATTCTTTGAAATAAATAGAATAATATAAATAAATCAAAATATAAAATAAAATAACAAAATGAATAAAATAATATTAATGAATATAATAATTATTCTTGAACAATGTAGAATAACGTAAAAAGAGAAACAAGTATCATTTTAAGTTTTTTTATTATTGTAACTTAATTTTTTAATAAATTTAAGTAAGTTATATGATATTAAAGAAAAAAAACAATTACTTCAATACCACTGAAATTTCTGGATCAATCAATCTACTAAAGCTGTAAAACACTATAATTCTGTAAATACCACATATTAATAGAATATTTTTTAATATTTAAATTTTATTTGCGAGAAAAATACATGTAATACGTTGACAACAAAGTTGGTCACGAAGTTCGTAGTCAGATAATTTCGTGTGACAGATGTTAGGTTGTTAATATTCATTTAATTCCTCACGAGGAAGATCATGTTAAGAAAAAGTGAAAACTAATTTAAGTTTATGGAAGCTTTCGGTTGGAATTACTTGGAGACTAATTTCTGTGGTTGCATAAAACTAGTACTGGGTAAGAGATACGTATTTACTTAAAATGTAAACCCACTCCTAAAGAGAAAATGTTTCAGTGTAATTTAACTAAATTGATGTAATATCATCGTAATATACTCTCTGCCACGGATTATTTAATTTATTGAGTGTGAATAATTCGAAAATCATTGATTTGACTAGATTAAACGAATGTGCTGTGTTGTAAATTAATTTTATAATTTATTACAATGTGCGCTGCTTTCTTGAATAATTTTATAGTGTAATTTCGAAATAAAGGCTTTGGTACATTCTTATTGTACTTGTTAATATTATAATTAAATTTTAATACTACTTTTATGAAGAGTATTTCGAAGTATTTTATCACGAAGGAGCATCGATTTTTAACAATCTTATGGAAATTTTTGATAGACTGTTCAAATTGTTTACATATCACGGTAATGTTCATAGTGAGCACAACTGTTCGTACATATATTAAATTCTATTAAAAATTAGATGTCAACGAACAAATTCTAATGCAATATATTATACATATAAATCTCTGATTTTATGTTTGATATGGTACAATATGCACATTTTACTTTTGTAAACCATAATGAACTTATAACCAATAGGCTTGTACAAGAAGCGTTATTTATGTGCAAAAACTATTATAATTATCATTATACGAATTCTATGAGGTAATCATACGTTTTTATATTTATTTACATACATATTTATATTTATTTATATTAATAATTGGACAAAAAAATGATCTACATATATATAGGTAATATTTCCTAGAAAGTGTTAATAATGCTGTTTAATACACTAAATTTATTAATTAACTTATGTGTCTTATATGTGTCTATTCTCTGATTCTTTGTTCTTTCTTAAAACAGAACACATGTGTCGCTACTGCAGGTCAATTGAATACACATTTGAATCGTATTTGAAATAGGACAATTCAAATCAACTATGTCAATTATCAATCGTTCGACAAAAAAAAAAAAAAGAAAGGAAAAATTAAAGTAAATTTAAAAAACTGCAAAAACACTGAACGAAGAAAGTGTTGCAAATTTTCGCCAAGCAATTTACGAGAACGTACAAATACGAAAGAAAAGCAGCTCTATAATAAAAGTACTGGTTTTCGTCGGTGAGGAACGAGCAACGACGAAACGTTGGATTTATAATCGTTGCTCTTTTGGAGGACGTGAAACGTTACCGTGTGATGTAATCCCGGGAACTACGGGGGATAACGGTGCCTTCTATACCCTCGTATTTTCCCATTTACGGCTTTAAATTTGTCTCGACCTGCGTCGCTTTAAATCGGATTACAAAATGTCGTACCTGAATCGAAAATGAGATTTCGTCGCGAGCGCGATAAATAATAATTACATATAATTATGCGTCTCGTTTTTCGCGAGCAGCGTGACGCAAACAGCTTCTCTAAAAGAAGAAAAAAAAAGTGCGATTTACTGGAACGAGGCAAAAAACTGTTCAAACTCCTTTTTTTTAAATACGAAATATAAATATTAATACGCATTCTCTTCAAATGAAGATGACAGATTTGGAAAAAATATATTCGTAATAATAACAAACTGATGATAATTTCAATGAACAGATATTACCGTACTATGTATACGATGTATCGTGTGCCAAAAATTTTTCATAGAGTTAAATACAAGTTTTTTTAATCAAAGAAATAATAGGTGGATTTATTCATAATTACAGGATAAAAGTCATAATTAGACTGCGAATCTAATTTTGCGTTGAGCGAATTTTTGAAAATGATATTTTAAAAGATACAATTTTAATAGAAAATTGTTTTATATATCCTAAATGTTATAGAAAGACAAATACATATATTTTTATATTACATATGTGCATGCAATTTTCCATTTTTAAATTTCACGTAAATGCATAAAAATCCGCAGTCTACTTGTAATAAATAACATTTATATTTAAAATACAACGCAGCGTCATATGAATCAGAAAGAGCGACATTATTGCTCCCTACCAGTCAAATTATGAAGATAAATGAATGAGATTTTCATAATTCATTTAACAGTGTCTCTGCCATGATTTTATAACGACAATTCGAAAATCGCAGATAAGCAAATCTTGTTACTAAAATCACAGATTTAAAAATAATAGATAAACAAATACGAATAATAGAATAATGTGTATACACATATTTTTCCCAAGCAAACCTCTATAGTATAAATAGAAAAAAAATGTTATGGAAAGTTTATACTGTAATCACAAGTTGCTAAGAGATTTATTAAAAAGTTGTAACAGAAATAGAAAATATGAAGAGAACAGTGACGAATTTGCTACAAGATAAGAATAAAAATCATTACATACATTTCAGATACAAGACTGAAGACCGATTGAAGACTGACAGCAATCAAAAGTTGAATTCATTTATTTTGACCAGAGATAATTTATTCATATATACATGTATTGTATCATAAATTGTTATACATATAAATAAACAGATACGAACTTGTTTATGAACGAATTTTTATCGATAAAAAGACCGAGGATGAAACATGAGTAACGGCAGAGAAAAAGTAGATCCTGCAGCTGTAAACAGATGTACTTTTTCATGAAAAACAACTTGATGAAGAACAACAGTTATATAACATTATGTTCTATTTTTCAAAAGTTGCTATACAAGGAAAGTGTATACAAAGTGTATACAAGAGTTACGCTTTTGTATCTTGCTACGAACCTTATGCTTTTATTTAATGTATTTAATTAAAAGTTATCGTATAATTTCAGAAAATTTTATTTGTATTTTCAAAAAAATTGCAACAGGTTATACAGTAACTAAGTTTCATCGATTGCACTCTCACGGAGTCCATAAATCCGCGAAGGTAGTTCAGTATTTCGTGATAAGTGAAATATGATCTGTAAGGAGAAGGTGTCTGAATTTGTCAGACAGATGCATCAGGAAACGAATTTTTCTCACGGACGTTCGAAAATTATTCCGTCTAAGAATGAAATACGATCGTGAGAAATGCTGCTAGTTTATTGACAATTCTATTAAACCTGTTCAAATGAAAATCTATAATTGACAAGGTTCGACAAGTTGATAGAGCTTTTATCTGAAGAGAATATACGATATAAATTTTGTTGTTTTCTATAATACGCCATAAAAAAATATTTCTTTACAAAGAGGAATTTTAGAGGAATAATAGAAACATTTTATTCATCTACGCAAGAAAACTGAATGAAAATATTATCCAGAGATAAATTTTTCTATGTAAAATTAATGAAAATTTAAGTAGAAGTGTAATATCATTAGTCCAAAAATAACATGTACACTTGACTGAACTGCGTAAAATATAGTTAGTAAATTTATCTATTTTCGTCTATTTTCATTATTTGCAATGAATGTTTATTGATGATACTATTTTTCAAATTCGTAAAACAATATTATTGCAATACAGAGGAAACAATGTTATTATAATAAAAACATTAACATAAAGGAAGATATTTTGCAATCCTTGCGAGATAAAAAGCTTAGAAAATAACCTCCACTACATAATCGTGATTACATAATACGTAGGTAAGAAAAATAAAGTTATTTGCATAATGGGGTGCTCGCTTTTAATAGGGTTACATACTACGATTAAGCTAGGCGAATGCAATAGCCATTATTTCCAGCAACTTGTACTAGCTATAAATCATTGTAATAAAAATTTACGTTTACAAATACGGCAATTTTGACAAAATAATATTCGTATTAATTTTTTTAAATAATATTATTTATTCTAATACAAAGTATAAAAATTTAATTAAAAAGAATTCGTAATACAGGTAAACTTTTTTTTCAAATTATATTCCATAAATTAAGTTATTCTAATGGATAAAATGGATGTTCTAAATAGGGTCAAAATAAACTCAATAAGGATAAACAAGACACGATGAAACCTCCCTAACTTTGGAAAATTGATAATTTCTTCATTTTAAAATTAATGCACTAATCCACTAAAACACATTTATATTGTTTTAATTTTAATCATCTGCAGTGTAATATATTTCGATCTAAATTAAAAATTGATAGTTCAGATAAATGTGTATTTAACTCTAGATCACTAACCCTATGTTTGTCAAACGATGATTTCTCGTCTCATAACGTAAATAACGTTATTACCGACGTATTGTAATAACAGGATGTAATATTTAATTTTTTTTTAAATCCTTAAAATATCTTAAATATAATTTTGTACGAATTTCACAGATGAATAAAGTTTCGAATAGAAAAAAATTACGTATTTTACTCGTTTTTCACAGTTTGATTACGAAATAATTATAAGGTATTCCACTGAAAAACTGAAAGGTTTGAAAAAGTCATAATTTTCAATCTTTTTCATTTTCTTTTTTTGTAGGCTATAGAAAAAGAATACTGAAAAAAATCCATTAATTATATTTCCAAATAAAATAACAAAAAATTAAAAAAACATGTGTTTGTAAAAGTTATTGTTGTTTTATATCACTCAGTCTTTCAGTGACCACCCCATACTAATTAATAATCACTTTGTGATTATTCCCATCTCAAATCCCCAGGTTCTAGAGATCGATACAATTCTAAAATTGACTCTGTCGAAAAGAGAAAAGAAAAAAAAACAACAACAACAATTGTAGATATTTTTCATTTCTACGAAGGATCATGATACAATCTTGACACTTGCCTCGCGAAACATACGCTTCATTTTATCCGTGAACACGACGAAAGAAATACAAATCAAACGACGTTACGAAACACAGTCGCGCAGGATTGTTCTGCGCGAGAAAGCCAATCGGACCGAGTATTTCCAATAAGTAATCTTCGGGGATGCAAAACCTACGGGCCGTTTGAAAGTGCAGTCACAAAGGGCACACGGCAACTAATCATTTGGATTCGAGGCAGAAGCGGCGAAGAATCGAGGCGGAGAAGCGTTGCTAGCGCCGCGGGAAACATGAATATTCTAGCGAAAAGCGTGGCAGAGCAGGAGGGGGGGGTGGAAACCGCTTTCGTAAATTTCAAAGCACACCGGGGCCATGAACGTTTCGCATCATCGCAGGAGGCGAAACTTACCCCGTTTCGATCGATCTCCCCGGCGCACGTCGGTGGCCGGTTTCCAAAAAAAAAAAAAAAAAAAAAAGGGGGTAAAAATCACTCGGACCAACTGGTGGCATCGACATGCCACCAAGAAAAAGGGTCTTCCACGATCGAGCGCCACGGGCATCCCGCCGCCGGTTTATGGAAGCGTCGTGCCCATAAAGCGGCACCGATAAATATTTACGAGACTTTCGAGGAATCGAACAACGGCCGGCGAGTTCGCAATATCGGTTTAATTAATTAATCCTCAGACTGCGCCGCGGCGTGCCATTCGATCACCAGCCGCGTTCTTTGAATCGTGCCGATTTAATTTATTTCGTCCTCCTTTTCCAAGCCTTCGCCAATTTCATCCCAAGTTCCTCGCCCGTCCCACTGCGCCTGCTCTTTATTCCTATTATGGAGGGGGCCCCCGCGAGTCACTAGATCGTAGAGCAACTCCTATCCGTTTGATTTTCTCCACTTACTCGTTGAAATACTACGGTATTATAGCTAGACGGAATTCTGCAACTGCAAACGGACTATATCTGAGCGTGGCGAGCTGCTTTTGTATTAATCTCTTAGCTGTGAGAAAAGTAATTAATAAAATTGTTGCTCGACACTAGAACTATCGAAGTAGTCAAAATTTATAATTCTCTGCGGAAATTTTATATATTTATGACAGTGTATTTTTAAATACTCGAGTGATTTTTGATAAAATATATTAATAGAAGCTGTGTTCTTTCTTGTATTGTTAATTTTTTCTTCCTTGCACTTCAATCTCTTTGCTACAAATATTATAATTTAGTCGTCGGTAGTTCTAGTGTCAAATTAAATTTTTTGTGGAAAATTATAAAACGTTGCAAATTTTAGAGATTTTGAAATATTTTGACTAGTTCTAAATATTTTCTAGCTATTAATATTAATTATTATTAATTGACATTAATTAAATTAAACAATAAAATTATTGATTTTCAGAAAAAAAGCTAGCGTTATTTTTTTATAATTTGATTCAATTTTACAGCAGTTACACATGCTCCGTGCTTGACAAGTATAATCGTCATCGCGTTGTTCTAGTGACACCATGTAGATACACATTTTTAAAAATGGCACCACAATTAAAAGGTTAAAACATTAGACTCGTTTTGAGGCGTAATATATGAGGCGATAAATTTAAATATGTTTTCATCTGTTTGTGCAAAAAATATATATATATCTATTTTTCCTTTCCTTTTTTTAGTTGTATGAGAGTTATTTTATTTTATTCTACAAACGAAGACCGTGATTGTTTAATGCTGATTGTCCTTTTGATTGAAACACAATATTACTCTCAGGCGATTGGAGCCTAAACGGTATCATCCCGATAAGCAAACTACATATTTCTACCAGATGAATTTTCAACTACAATAGTGGCGAACTGGCTACCTGTGGGCCGGTCTATGCCCCCACTTTCTTTCAGTGGAGGGGCGGGGCAATCCCCTCCACTGCATCGATCTTTTCACTCTTGCTTTAGCTGCTAGTACAAAGTTAAAGAAAGATCGGGAAAGCAGCTACTGCGGGGAACAATGTATAGAGTGGGAACTGATTTTCTCGATAGAGAAATAATAGTGAGCAATTCGTATGATCGGCGAAAAAATTCGCCATTCTTACTCTGTTATATACGATCTGTATCTTACCGGAGTCAGACGCTTTCTCGACTATCTTGAGTCGATAGAAAATTGGGCAAGACTCCCTTGTTTTTCTTTCCATCGGTTATCCAGAGCCTCGAAAAAAAGTAGTGTAATTATTTGGCATTTTTAATAGGATACGAAAGATGAGCGTGGTGATTTATTTACCTATCATTGTTTGAATATATCTTATTTAAATATATTCGTTTCAATACCACTTTCATATCCTTCTTCTTGAACATTTCTATTGAAGCAATTGATCAACGTGAAATTTCCGAGATACGTAATGCCCACGAACAATTATCAATTTCCGATTGTTTGGACTAAGTAAACGCACGTCACTTGCATTAGGTAAACTTCAGGGTATAGTGAGCAGGTTTAGGTCGCGGTGTAACTAATTATTCAGTTAACTGAGCAAAGTAATTGAAACAAATGTAAATTAATGAAATTATTACTTTTAACGATAAATTTAATGGTGCACACCATTTGTTTAAACAATATTCTTAAAAAACCGTATTTTTTATAAGTTCCTCCAAGTTAACGTTAATTATATTTTCTTGAATATTTGTTGAATATATAAAAATTATATATTCAAACACAAATTACGGATAAATTGGAATCTTGATATGCATTGTTAGAGTCAAAAGACAAAAATGATGATAACGAGGACGCGTCGCATGTGTTGTTGCTCTTTATCTAAATAAGCTACAAGTACTTGTAAAAAATGGGAAAATGGAGAATTGGACTCTTCAGTCGCCGATGTACAGGTGTTGAATAAAATAATGAAAACTTAAATATTTTTTGTTAGGACCGCCACTTTCAATGCAGCTTGAATTCTTCTCGGAATAGATTCATACAAATCTTGAATATTATGGGATATTATGCCATTCTTCATATAATAGCTTTTCAAGCTCTTTCAGTGAAAGTTATCTTAGAGGTAGAACTTTTAGTGAATCTACTTTTAACTTTGTTTTCGGGAACGGAGTATAATGGCTCAATAATATTCAAGTCTGGTGACTGTCCGGCTAAGGAAGATGTTGAACTTCATTCTCATGTTCCTCGAACTAAGATTTTATAATCGCAGCTGCACAGATCGGAACCATTGTCGTTCTGAAAAATTCTGTTACTTTCCAAAAATCGCATCATTGGCCGGACTTGATTGCTCGAAATGTTTAAAGAATTCTTGAATTTAAGACAAAACATACGTGAGAAAGTTCAATCGTTCAATCAACAACGTAATATGCATTTTATGCGAAGTGTTTCCATCATTTTGTCTAACCCTTGTACATCCAACTATAATATTTGTAATTATGTTAACCATTCAGTATTATTAAATAATAAAACTATTATATATAATATAATATAATAATTATAATGATAACAATTTAATATTATTACATACAACATTTGTAATACTAATTGGTAGTGGACGAAATAAACTTGTGTCTCTTCCTTAAAAGCAATAACAATTCCGTCAGGTTCCACGATATCTGTTGAATGCAGAAAGAGACTCTGAACTCTCTGATAATTACCGATGGAATCCAAGACACTTCGATTCGCATCGAATCCGTATTATACAGCAAGAAATTCGAATTACTTCGAACACGATTCAAAGCTTGCAAGTTGAGTTTCGATAGGTTTTTAACCTTTTAAAGTTTCGAGGGTCTCGATCGTCTTAGAAGTCTCGAAATTCTTAATCGTCTTGAATGTTCTGGGATAGTTGAAGAGTTGCGATAGCGTTTGATAACGTGAGATTGATTCAATATCTTACAAGTCCTTTGATTATTCTATCGTATCGTTGACGTAAAGCATTAAAGTCCAGAAATTTATCATAAAGGAATTTATTTATTATTCAGCTTCAAGTATTTGCATATTAGAAATCGTTGATATCAAAATTGAATTGGACTGAAATGTATTTAATTATAGAATTGATGCTTGAAGGACTTTCTTCGATATTTCATGTCAATGATACTGTTTGAACCAAAGTAATAAAAAAGCTTGCATGATACTGAATACAATACACGTTATTAAAATATCACGATCTTCGAGAGTTTCAAAAGAAATACAAAACGATCGGAATTTCTGAGACGTTGAAGAAGTGCAGTGAATTCGCATATCAATTTTATCACACTATTGTTTTTCACGATTATCTAAACCTCATGATTTAAGCAATACTCAAAGAATCTTCTTTTCCGTAAATGTTTCCAAGCTAAAAAAAAACCAACGACCTTGAAAAAGAACGAAGAAAAATAATCTAAAAAAAAAAGCACAGAAAGAAATAACGACAGAGAAAGAAATTTATTTTTCAAAGTATTCCTTCATTGCCGTTGAAATTGTGCCACGAACTATTTTTCATGCCATAAAGAATGAAGGAGATATTCACGTGGCCTTTTTTAGCTGAGACGCCCTGTATGCAAAATTCAAAGTTCAGAAAGTAGCAGAGAAATCGTGTCTGCATGATAAAATATCTGGTTCAAGATTAACTATTGCTAATAGAATGGCTGCAGAGATTTTTGAAATGGACGATGGACGTGGAAGATCGATTGCTATCCGGTCCGCTTCGCGATTTGTTTTATTGTACGTTTGATTCGAAGGTTTGTTCAAGATACGAATCTTTTAAGACGTTCATAGTGTATGCGGTCTTTAATCTATCGGGAGGAATAAATGACGTTGGTGGATATGGTCCACTTATACAGATGAATGATATGAATATTATCTTTATACATGAATTATGCAATTGGGACAGGTGATATCAATATCATCCCCATTTTGGATACAGACAGAAGAAGAACGAACCGTGGAAAACAATGAATCTTTAACTCGCTTTTTCAAGCATTTGTAGTCATGTAATAAAAAGATTTGTTTAAGCAAACTTATGTTCTATATTATGAGTTTACTATGAAGATAAAGCAGTTTTCTCTATTTTTTTTTTTTTTTTATTGTCATCGTATACTGTGCATTTCAAGCAAATATGATTCACAACTTTTTTCATTACATTGTCGCAAATATTTAAAAAATCGTACGGAGCAATACGAGATACTTTTTTCTGAATATCACGGAATTGTAGAAAATAATTCTTTCATTGAAATGAGTTTAAATGTTGTCTGATGTTATATTATTAATATAATTTTTTAATATATATACATATACGTACACACATGCATACGTACATATGTACATATAATACATATACTTCATCTTTGTTGTAAAATGATGCAATTCAAAAATTTCAATATTAAATATTAAATTCAGTGTTGTATTATTTTACTAAATATTAATTTAAAATATTAATATTTAAAATTGAGACAAAAATATTAGCATTATAAAATTTTATGAATAACATCTAATCCTGTACCCATCACTGCTATTATTGATAGAGATTCACAAAACAACTTGTTATTATATTTATTACATATTGCAATTTCTGAAAAATTAAATTTTGTCTATTCATTTAAATGACTTTATACGCTATTCGTGTTTTATTAAAAATAACTTCAGACAGTGAATTATTTTCTTTCGTAAACAATGCATCAACGTAGTATGTCTGATATATAGATTCGTATTTTCAACATACTCTGACAAAACGTCGGAAGTATTAATTACAAAGCACGGAATCTATCGTTTAGCAAGCAGTGTAAATAACAGCTACGAATATAATTATATACTGTGATATTCTGTCGTCATTTCATTAGCATAGTATTGCCATTAGTTACTGTAGCCACACCTCATTTATTACTATTACGATCATCATTTATGCCACATCCTTATTATTATCCCGAATCCATAAATCTAGTTTTCTTTCACGTGGTTTCACTCAAGTCACGAACGAAATATCACGAGGAAAAATCCTCATCCTTAATTTGATATTTCCGAATCTTATAAATCTAAGTGGAAGTACATGTCCGGAAACCACGTTTTGAGATATGTGAAAGAAGCTCTAATTTTCATTTTTTAACGGTCAACATCATGTTATTATATATCTATACATATACCTATTTAAAAATTCTGTTGCAGATATAATATTATTTTTTAGACGAATATATATGTTTGTTTATTTACGGTTAAACTTCCATTAGATTTGTATTGTTCTTGAACTCAAGTTTTTTTTTTAGTCAGAAAATTAAAAAAATAATACGGTGATAAAAAATATTATTTATTAACACGTTTCAATAAAAATAAAAATTTTTTAATAAGAGGTGATTATAAAATAAATGCAAAAATGTGTCTAAATTGCAAATAGTGACAAATTATTATATACAGATACTACATTCATACTCGTTAAACTGATCTCGAGAGATTTCGTGCGCTATTCGTCGTTTCAATGTGTAATATGTAAAATGTTAATTTTTCGACGAATACACGTGTCTACTTATTTATGGTTAAACTTCCATTAGATTTGTACCGTTTTTGAACTCAAGTTCTCTTTTTTTAGTGAGAAAATTAAAAAAACAATACGGCGATAAAAAATACTATTTATTAACATGTTCCGATTAAAATATAAATTTTTTTAAAAGAGGTGATTATAGAGTAAACACAACAATGTGTCTAAATTGCAAATAGTGACAGAAAGAAAACAGTAGAAATTATTATTTATCTACATACGTACGTACAATGTTACATTTACATTTCAATTTTAATTTTTGGCTAATTTCTATTATCCTCCAGTTCACCGATTCGATTAATCATAGTAAAATATACAAAATGTAAATGCGGATATTTACGATATGAACCAGTTTCTCACACTGAGATTCCTACAATCGCCAAGTTGCGATCGCCGGGTGAAAAGCGTGTCTCGTGAAAATAAACCGCGCGTGATCCCCCGATCCGTAAGTTTAAGTGGTCGGGCGAGGAAAAAGCCCGAAGGAAATAAAGGTGAAAAGAAGAGCGGCCGGAGGGGGTGGAGGGGAGGAGCCCGGGAAATTGAAAACACGAGCACGGTTTCCCAACTTCCTCTCTCCCTTTCCTCTCTGTCCGCAGGACAGTCCCGTTCTACCGCGCATAGAAACCTTTCATTAATTTTCACAAAAGCCCGCCACTTGACCTGTTACCGCTAAATACGATCCGCGTTTCTGGTTGCGGGACCGTCGGTGATCCGGATCCACAAATTGCCGCGTTCATTCGACTCATTAAACGCAAACGAGGTGTAAAAGAATAACGCGGCGAAGAAAGCGAGCGCCGGCGTGTACACAGTTTGTCCCTGGACATTTTTATCCTCTGGACGTCATTGCAGCATTTTCGGCACGATTGCCACCGCGGTTCGCTAAGGATGTAACGAAAATCTCTCCACGCGGATGGTGCCGCGAGAGAAGAGAAACGCTGGCGCAAATGTGCAACGACCGTGTACATTTACACAGAGAGGAGACTGGTTTCTACTTGTCTCGACACGAGAGGATCGAGCTGATGCCGAAATTAGTCGATTTACGATATCCCCGTCTGATGCATGGTTATGTTTGTTGTCAAAATCGTAAATATTTCGCAATAACCGGACGCGATCCATTCGCGGCCATCGCGTTTACACGTAATGGAAATTTATGCAGCTTCTACAGGGCCTGTTACGGTCATCAATTGTCCCCACGCGAAAATCTCGTAAATTCATAGACAGAATTTTGCGGAAATTCGCGTACACCTGTTTATATCTTCTTTTTCTTACAGAGTCGATTACACAGTCAATAATTATAATTGTCCTTTTCTCGAACTAGCTTGATTTTTTTTTGAAAACAAAGCCTTAATTCTCTTTCCATGTCTTTTTTTTTCATAAAGAATCATGTCGTGCTCGTCTTTGCATATTATGCAGCCTTCTGATGTAATAATAATATATTAGACTGTCTCAAAAGTTTCTTACGTTTTATCAGTGAATAATGTACTTTACGTTTCACGTCATATTATCAAATTACGATCCTGTCTGGTCTATTATCTTTGTCTGTCTTTCCAGAAGTCTCATAACGCAATCTTTCCAAAATTTCTGGGATTTCCTAGCGAAATCATTTATTAAACCACGGCGGGAATTTTTTACTAAAAGAATAATAATTTTTTAATAAAAGAATAATAAAAGAAATAGATAGTTTTCTTACGATTACCTTATTTATTCTTTTCATTAAACAAATAAAACTTCTGTGCTAGAAAATTTTGGCTCAATAAATGGCAGCATAACAAGAAGGCATCTTGAGCAAAGCTGGTGAAAAAGTTTTGAAAGGATGGTATTATGAGACTTCCGAAGAGACGGAGGAAGGTAATAAATCAAAGTGGATCATATATAACTCGATAATATGATGTAAAACATAAAATATTGTGCGCACATTATTCATTAATAAAACGAAAGAAACTTATGTGACAACCTAATACACAGGATATCTCATTTTAATCCATCTACGCAATTTTTCCAAAGTATTCGCTCTTCGAAAAAATGTTTCAAACAAAACTCGTTACGTTTCGAGGGAGACATCTTATGATGACCATTGGATTAGATTTGTCTCGGAGCAAACCTTAGAATCGTTGAATCTCAAATCGTAGAATTTCAAAGTGACCGTTTTTTTTTTTTTTTTATGAAACTGTATGTTTTTATTTATATAGACGTGTAGTCTATTTCAGGAAAGATAGGTCGACTTAAATATACTGATTTTCCAAAGTTGTCTCCAAAATGTCCAAGAATTGTTCCCTATCGTTCGAAATAATTAATGATTTTGGACGTTAATTTATTCTATCCCTGAAAGATAGTTACACACAGTGTCATTAATACACCTCTGAATCGCCACATGAGTTGAGTGTCGATGATCTGGAAATCTCTCGCAGCGGTCCTGTAATTCCCTCGATATCCCCCCCAAAACCCAAATTGTATCGATAATTTTGGTGTATAATAAGCCATCGTAAATTGAATTGATGCCGAAATGAAGCGTACTGCTGGTGTACAAGGTGTCTCATCTAAACGAGATCACCTAAATATCCTACCCTCGTTTCCTTTTGTATGAAGAAACTTTCCCAGACTGTTTCGAAGGATGAATAAATTTTCCTCAAAATCATTTTTTGACGAAATTCCAAGGTCGTCAGTAATTTTTCAAAAGGAAAGTCAAAGTTCGCTTTTTGCAATCAAAGCAGACTTCATTCAGAAGCAGAAAAAGTGGATTTCTTGCAGGAATCAACAACTCGAAGATGAATAAAAGACTGAAAGAGTAGATATAAAATTAGTAAATCTTTTTAATTAATCTAGACGATACACCGAGAATAATAATATTCGGGGAATACGAATAAATAACATTCAGGAAAACACAAAGGGGCGACACGTACAATGTCGGTTAAAATTTTGGGTACACGTTCTATGTATGAAATACATAAAGTGGACGCTTTAGCGAATCGCGCAGCTGAATGATCCGTCAGAGTAATCTGTACAGCTATTGTCATTTTCGCTGCTGAAGCACGAGTAGTTTCTGGTAAGTGACCCATCTTTTTGACGATACGAGTAACGCGGTGACTGAATTCTTGCATGGCTCGTTCTACTTTTCCTCCACGTCGTCGTATCTTTCTCTCGTCGTTTCAATAAACGTTTCTCAAATTTTCCAATTCGTTTATCTTTGCCGTTTCATCGTCCTGCTCCTTGCATTTCGACTGTTCGATTTTTGATTCGTCGACGTTTTCGACGCTTCCTTTGCGTTCAGGTTTTTTTTTCTTTCTTCATTTTTCTCGTCGTTTCATGCGATTTCATTGCGATTATCTTTCAAATCAACTGTGAATTTGGAAATATTTTTCGCGCGTTTCTTCCGTGAGAAAGCATTATTGCAACAGCTCAGTAAGCAGAAGAATCGGTTGAACTAAGCATTAAACTCGGGGACTCGAATTGTCCAGATTGTGCACAATGATAACTGTAAATAGTATTGTAGACTTGTTTACAAATATTACATATGTGTGCCAACGAACCTTAACAGCTTTGAGAGTCAAAGCTTTGAGGGGTGAGGACTGTTTGAAATTTTCAAAAAATTCGTTTTTTCTCTTCTTTGGTTTTGTTTTAAACAGTAGTTTGAAGTTTTAGAAATAAGATACAAAAGGTCCTAGCTTTTAAAACGACTTATTCTGGGGTATAATAATAAATCCGCCACGGATACAGAATAATTGAATTTGTATCACTGTTTACAACTTTAAGCAGCATTATAAAGTATAAATCGTGTGATTCAAATATTACTTTTGGTGAATCGAATATTAGGACTTGGATTCAATTTAGTTGTGAACTGTAAGAACTGTGAGCCGTGATATATAAGTAAAAAAAGTAAGTAAAGGATACATAAGAAAAATGACGTTCAAACGCGTTTTTCTCGAAACTAGGTTTTTAGAAACGATATGCAAGATATCTCGGAACCTAACCAACCGATTACTGTGAAACTTGGTACGTATCTTTAGTGTAACATTTACTAGCGATTGACGATCGAACATTTTAACAATTTCGAGAAATATAAACAAAAAACGTAGAAATTTTTGGCATAAATTCGAAAACAAATAGCTGCTATTTTCAGAAATGAAAATGTTGGATCGTCAATCCTTAGAGAATATTGTTTACTTTTGAACTTTTTTCGCCTTTTTGTTACAGCGAATGTTTGTTTGGCTAGAATCATGCATACCGATAGGCAATATAAAAAAAAGTTGTGTAAAAGGATGCCGTTAAAAAGCTAAATAAAAGCTCTCGTTTTTTCTGTTTTAATGGTGCTTTCTATAGTTCGTAATGTGTTAAAATAAACCACGAAAGCTCATGTCAATCGAATATGTACCTTTGTTTTACTAGCCCTCCAAAGTATTCGTAATTTTTAGGCCCGTCAAACTGTCCTGCCCCTTTAAAAGCTTGAGCTAATTCAATGCATAAACAGAGTTTTTAGTGTGATACAGTGAAAGAAATGGCCGTCAAAGAATAATCCCCATTCGCGAAACTTTAGCAAAAGAATGCAGAAGAACCTAACGAAAATAATCAGAACAGTTTGAAAATAAACAACGACTAACATGAACAAGGAAGAAATTCAACGAAGGAAGCAAACATCTCATGCACTGTCTAATCACATCATGGCGCGAGGATAAAGCACGTGTCTGTCGTTACTTACAAAGTGTAGAAGAAGATTTCTCTTCGTAGTGATTTCTCTAGCAAACAACGGGAAATGGACGTATTACGAGAGTTCAGAAAGAAATGGTGGTGATCAATAAGTTCTAGACAATCTACAATGTTTCGTACGTGGATTAAATACAAAGTCAGATTACTACCATGAAACACTGAATAAACATTAAAGAAGAAAGAAAAAAACACAACTTTATAGAACGAGGAAAGCCCAACTTGTTAACATTGTGCGATACGTATTGCTTCTCGACGTGCGATTGGAAATTGATTGGAAAATAGCCAGTGCTTCGTCAGACATATTCTTCCTGCGTTGTATTTTCGAATTTCCACTTGTTTCAATCAATGAAACAGTCTGGCCGGAAAAATATTTCGAGATGCAAAAACAGTTTGAATGTGAACCGGTGAACATGTATGCACCTTTGAAAGAAGGATCATTCGATCATCGTTGTAAAATTCAATCTATACTCGAAACACGAAAAATCGTGAAGCCAGATACCAAAGTAAATTAATATTGTCGATTGATACAGCGTCTTTTGTTACGCGTTAGAATCAAGATTACTGATGCTTGAAACGATTATCATTTTTACGTACATTTGAATGCACAATCTAATCTATTTCGTTTCGTAATTCGTCAATACGATGTTGCACATTAGAAACCAAAACTTTGAACTAAACGAAACTAAAAGATACATATTTTAATACAATAATTATACGAAAACTTTTTCACATTTACCTTACTCACAAGATTATTCACAGCTCTGAAATTCTAAACTGTATGAAACTTTCGATAAGATTTTCAAATAAGAAACTTATGTCTTTTCAAAATAAATAAAAATAACGAATCGGTAATTATAAAAATAATAAAGATTCGAAAACGAAAATTAAAAATTTATTTAATATGTTTATCAGAAAATTATCGTTGAATTTAAACCATGAGTCTCTTACAGTACAATATATGTTATGAAAACGTTTTACGTTTTGATAAATGAGAATTCAACATTATATAATCCGAAGAATTACGTAGAAACCACGTGCTATTACATGTTTACAGTAAGTTCCAACAAATAAATGATTGGCAAAGAATAAAAATAAAGCTGAAGAATGAAATCGTGCATTGTCGCGAGAGGTTATCACGAATCCAATGATTTATAATATTTCCTCAACACCCTTCCATGGTTTTCTACATATCGCCGGAAACACGCAGTATTTTAAAGAGAGTCACTCTTGCGGTTTAGTTGTGTTTAGACTAATATTAAAGAAAACTCGGTGTAGTTCCTTTGTCGGAGGCAATCTATTAAATCCAACGCCAACATCTTTATAATGCACACTACCCGGCAACCTGTTTATTTATGAAGTTCGCGTGTCTTATATACTGCGCAGAACACGAAGAAAATGAGAGCACCACCTTTCGACGATACGCCAGCGATTAATTCGGAAAATTAAGAAACTTTATATATAATATAATTATATATAAATATTATACATATATTATATAATTATTTTATTTTATATTTAATTATTTCGTATATAATATAATATAATTAATATAATTTTATATTAATTTAGGAAAGCAAATAATCCCGGAACTTGAATTGCTTTCGGTTCAATGTTCAGAAAGTATATGAAGAAATATTTTCTTCTCATCTGAAAATGGTTTCTTTACACATATTACACATATATATGAATCTCTCTTCTAAGTAACATCATGTTCTTTAAAAAAAATTTGTTCACTTTTTATTGTCATATATGGATAAAGCATTTGACAAGAAATTTGTCAATTTTGATGAAATCACTTTAGAAAACAATGTGACAATTACATTTAATTTTTCTTTATATTTAAACAAAAATATATTTATATTTTGTTATTTCAAAAAGATTTAAAATATATTTTCCCTTCAAATTATTAAGGACCAAACAATAGCCCATGTTTATGTTACTTATAGCAATTTCTTTAACTCTTAATTTCATTAAGGATTAGTAATTTGTCATTATAAATTTCATAAAAATTGTAAAACTTAGATGGAAGACACAATGATGGAAAAACATTAAACATTTTTTATTATTATATTATATTAACTCATTTGATGATTCAATTAATCAATTGATTGAATCGCGAATTAAATGTTACGATAAATATCATTTAACGTGGGTTAAATTTCATAAATTTGGAAAATTTAGGTGAAAGAAATAATAATAAAAAAATATTGTGAGAAATATTCCTGAAATTTTCTTTCACAACTACAGTTAATTATTAAAAAGTGAAATTTAACAACATAAATTGATTGAAAAAAACTTGCAAATGACATATTTGACAAATTAATTCCCACAGTAACATAAAAAGTACGATGTACTTATTAATTGTAACAAAATAAATCGACAATGTGAATTTTCTTTTTACAACGTAGAGGAAGATGCAAAAATATATGAAATAATTATGCGTGATAATTTGTAATTATACTTGATAAAATATAAAGTAATTGTCATAACAAATAATTTAAATGAGACATATAAATATAAATAATGCATCTAATAAATAAAACACTTAAATGCCCTGCTTTCAATTAAATATTATTGGTGCTTCAGATTATACATAAAAGCTGAGTCTTCAATTTATGACATTTTTATAGGAACTTTGATTTATCACATTCATTACTATCAATCTACAAATTATATAATTTTACCAGAAATTTTTAATATTACAAATACAAACATTCTTTGATATTATACTCGATATTTTATTTTTATATACTGTACTTAATTATTTAAAATCAGAATTAAAATTATTACTTAGAAATCTATTAATCTATCTATTGTAATCTATTTATGCAAATGATAAATGCTAAATACAATCTGACTTCCTTAAAACATCTAACAGTCAGTTGGTGCATAAATTTGTGACACTATTATAATTATGTAATATAATTAAATAACACAATATTTTTTAAACATTTAAAGTATTCTTTCGGTATTTTCGTACAACTATCAGAATATCAATTTCTGAATTTTTACATCTAAAATTTTTTCCGGAAACGAGCAATATTTATTGAGGACATCTTCCCTACAACTGCAATATTTTCTATTTTATATTTATGTTTCATATTTACAACCGGAATAGCAGTATAAAATAAAAATGAATGGAAACGTATGAATACTAAAACAATACTAAAATTGAGAATTAAAAATCATTTTACGGTGGGAACGTGTAAAAATTTATTTCTACATCGATAATATTTCGATCAGTGAGAAACATTGATTGGACGTGGTTCTATTCGCATTTTTGTTTTTATTTTATTTCGTGTTTGATTTTATATATTTCGATCTGATTTATATATTTTTATAACTACGTTATAATGATTAAAAACATACAACTATTATCACATAAATATACAGTATGATATGTAAAAAAATTTTATTTCAGCTTTTAAGTATTCAAATATTCAATAAGAAACCTTTGAGACTTTGTTTCATACCATTTTGATTTCCCATAACTTTCGTGATACAAAATATAATTATATCTATACTATGAATAACGAAAGTGAATAACGTAATAAAGAATAATTCATCACGTGAAAGATGTTATGAAATTCACTTCAAAACTAATTTATGAAACATTGGAATTTATTCATGAGTTTTTTTAAAACGAGGTTAACGAAAAATTCAACAAATTAGATATTTAAATTCAATAAGAAAATTATTCAAACGATTATTCAAAATACATACAAAGTAACTGATAACCTAAATGTAAACAAGTGGTTTCCAATATTTTTGTAATTATTGAGAATTACAAAAACAGAGTGGTAAGAAATCAGAAACGAGTAAATCTGAACGACAAATAATTGTTTAAATTATCGTTTAACTGTAACTATTGTTGAATTCCACGAAGAAGAAAAATCCTCGAACCATCGCGGTTCAGTTGAGAAGACGTAAATAATGAAAAAGTATACAATAGTGACGGAAATGTTGCAAATAAATCACTATCTGAGTGTTGAAAGGAATTAGCACGAAGAACAGAATAAATAATTCTTCGCCAAGTAATGAAAAATCCGTTTATGTCTGCATCAATGGATGCTACGAGTTTCAATAAAGCTTTCAATACTCGCACAATTGTGCTGAAGAATTTTATTGAAAAACAATATCTAGAGGTAGAGTTTTACAAAAGAACCGTACATTACATCCAGAGAACAGATTCTTTCGTTGCCGTATGTAACTACGTATTCCATTGTATTATACTTGCGTGTAAATAGTATAATACAGTATATACACAGATCATTTCTGTATATTTGTGGTTTTTTACTAATGTTACATGTTTCTGATAGTCGTTTCAATAAACTGGAAAGTGATTCTACTTTTAATTTCGAGTGCTCACTTAAATTATCAAAGTCTAAAAGTTCGATGCCGAACGAAGCTAACGAATCAAGAATGTATTAGGTTCATAAAGGGTGTGCCAACATCGAACGTACAACCGAGGAGGAGGCAGTCCTACATGAAAATATAAGTCGATGAGAAAGAATAAAATTGTCAATGTCCTCGAGATAATCAAGTTCGAAAGTTTATCAACAATACGTGAATTCGACTGATCCTAAACTCAAGTCAGGAATAAATAATGCCCAGAATGCTATTCTATGTACAAAGGTATAATACAATTTCGTCAACATGAAAATTTTTCATTGTTTACGCGTTTGTTAAGCCAATTTTTCTAAACGTATTCAAACTCTATTTTTTTCAAAAATGAGATCTTATCGATTTTGTTACTTCTGTCTAATACACGATTAAACGAATTCAAGTACACTTGAAAAATTCCCAAACTTGATGTTCTCAACAACAGGCACTTTAAATGAAAAAATTTTGTTTTCTTACTTTCAAAACATTTTTCTACCTCGGTTGTACGTCTGATGCTGACACCCTATATATTATCTTTGAACCTCTAATAAATAAACGAATTATTTTAGGCATCTCAGACTTACGAAACATTGAAAAGATCAAAGAAATCTACAGAAAATACACTATATAAAAATATATGAAATTTCCAAAACGGAGTACTTGTATTTAGTAAATGAAATAAATTCCTATTCAGAATTCATTATTAAGTTATGTTGAATACAAAGATATGAAACAGTCCAATGATAAATATATCTATATATTGTAAATAAAATATATAATATAACACATAACAAAAAATATATATATAATATTGTCAATAAAATATATAATAACAATACCTCGATTAAACTTCGTTATTAACCATTTCTACTACCAGTCACTTACTTTCATCCTCGATCACGCATCGAATCTCACGTTGCCCGACCTAAAACTCCAGAAACGACACAATAATTATCCACAAGCCGTGGCAATTCCACGCGAAGGAGACCCTAACCTGAAAAAAAGACTCTCGTTAACAAGTGTCCGTTCCGTAACAAAGAACATCGCTGCAAACAATTGACACGGGGCCTTTAACCACTTGCGCTGGCAACTGATTGCGGACCATAACGAGTGACTAAACACGTATACAATAATTCGTCGATACGATATCACTGGATAGAAATTATTGAGAAGTGATAAATTTTATTATTTGTTTTAAACAAATATTAAATATTTAACATACTAAAATAATAAATTATATTTAATAATATATTTAATAATAAACTGTAAATAACGTATTTAATATACTTAAAACCGAGAAAAATATTACAATTTTGGAACGAAAAGAATTCTCGACGTGCGTGCCACGTCATTTCAGCGCAAGAGGTTAAAAGCGTAGCTTTGTCACGTAGCGAAACGCCCCTCTAATTTCCAAGTAATGAAACGTTGCACGTCTCGTTTACACGCGCGTACTATCAATTTCTACAGCGCGGAACAGGCCGGCAATTTCGCTCAACCGAATTCGCTAAACTTTCGATCGAAAGTCAATAATTGCGCAAGCCGTGGGGGGAAAGGGTGGGAGTAGGGTTTGGACTCCGTGTAATTCGACGATGAATCGGATGACCGCTTTCATACTGCGTTTTCGCTTTATCTTCCCGTAAACTCTCTCCCACGTCCTAGGAGTCCCGCACTGTCACCGAACCGATTAAAGCCATTACCTGAAACGCGGCATCAGTGAACGCAGGGCGTCCAGATATCGCGACGATATCGCTCGAATCGGCGCGAAAAATCAGCATTTTTACTTTTACGTGACCTCGAACGTTCCTCCCGTTGCGTGCCCGGTTCATTGATCCAACCTAGTTTCGACTCTCTCGTCGAGATGTAGGCACACAATCCGCGACGTTTGGTCGTAGCTTTATGAACGTAAAAAAGAAAAAAAAAAAGTTAAGTGCGGATTCGGTTCACGGGATATCAGGGATGTTACATATTGACGTCTGTTTGTGTAAATTCATACGTTGAAAGAACTTCTAACTTGGATCTGTTTTATAGATATGTAGCGGCCTATATATGTCTCGAACACCGACTTGTACAAACCGCAAGTGGCTGTGCGCTTAGCGTCTAGCGATCTTCGATGTTAAGCAAGCAGAGTGCGGAACACCGCTAAGATGGGTGACCGTCCAGCCAGTAGTTATGACAACAAAAGCGTCTAGGGGGTCGCTGTCATCAGCCCCACTGATGAGTCTAGGCAGCGACTCTGAGACGAAACGTATAACTTGTCCTCACAATCCGAACATCCGTACATCCTCGCCATAATAACAAATAAATAAAAATGTCTAGGTACAATATAGTTATACTCCTAAAACCCTTCAGATACAAATAGAATAACAATTGCACACGCTCTGGAAAGTATCCGAGCGTTGGTCAAACTAGAAATAAATACGTTGACGAAAGATCCTCGATATTCATGTCTGCGACAAATATCTTATAACATCTACGAAGATATCGAAGTAAATAAATTTATCGACTCGCTTGTGAATGTGGTTTGCAAATAAATATCGTTGTTCAACTAATTTCGATGTAACACTAAATAAATTTTTGCTATTTGCGAAGTTATTTCTTTGTAAGCTTACCTACAAGTTTGTTTCAACAATACGATAATAAAATTACAAAGTAATTTCTCCCTGTATATCATATTTTCAGACTGACTCAAAATTTTACCAATATAATCACATTATTCCATTACAATACGAATAAAATCTGAAAATGTTTTATATAACATACACGATTGCCCACAAAATGAATCAAACTAAAACCATATTTATTAAACATCCTTCTTCATATTAAAAAAAAAAGAAAAAAAATTACAATACGAATAAAATTTCAAAATGTTTTATATAACATACCATACATGATTACCTACAAAATAAATCAAACTAAAAACACATTTATCAAACATCCTTCTTTATATTAAAAAAGAAAAAAATATATATATATCTGCGTTAAAACATCCATGAACACACCCAAGCTCGTTGAACGATTACGTTTCACGTGATCTTCAAAGAGAAAAGGCGTAATCGTCCTTCAAGAAGAAGGCGTTTTTGGCTGCTCAATCGCTCATAATAGACTGAATGGGATCATCAGTGAATTACCATTCACTTAACGACAGAACGATTTCTTTTTGAGGTAACCTGTCGTTCATGGACGTGACACGGCAAAAATGGGGGACACACACCGAGGCCGCGGGAATTGTTCCCTGAACCCCGAGGTCTTCGTTATCGAGCTCTTTCTTCGGGACGTTCTGATATATGCTTTCTGAAAAGTCTCGAAGTCGGTCAAGCAAGAAAGGAGCGCCGTAAAAAGTCCCGGTTCATTTACTCGGTTCATCTCTGTCCGTAATTTTTCCACTGCGAAAATCGACCGGTTTGCTTTCGTCGACGTTCACCATCCTCGTTCGTTTCCTGACACCTTTTCGAAAGTTTCGGTCGTCGATTCTCTCTTTCTCTCTCTCTCTCTCTCTCTCTCTCTCTCTCTCTCTCTCTCTCCTCGGTTTTTCTTTCCCTGTCAGGGAGAAAAAATCGTCACGAAACGTTATTCGAAACTGTTCCAGGATCATCGGCCTGTCTGCTCCTCGCGTGAACGTCCAACATCCAACTTTTCGCCGAACTCTTTCTCTTTCCAGTCAAGTACAAGGGCCATCGATCGACAGGCTTGAACACTTCGGCTGATTTAGACAAATTTTATATTGTATTTTATATTATAATAATATTAAATTTTATATTAATTTTATATATATTAATATATTTAAATTTATTTACTGCATCTTTCGCGCACTGCACCAACAAAAAGATACGCTATATTTAATAACAAAATACATATATCAATTGTTAATTATATTATATTATATTTATAGTAGTTATTTATATTATTATATTATTTATTTATTTATATTGTTATGGAGAAATAAAAAATTAAAAGTAAAAAATTTATAAATTATTAGTTTTTCATTTTTTGCTATTATTGAAATCTTACTATTACTATCTCAAAATTTCCAAATAATTAATACCTTAAAGATCAATTATTTTATGCTTTGTTATAGATGTTTTACTTTTTCTATTGCACTTGATGATTTTTATTTAATAATCAGCTTTATTATAATATCCCTTAACCACACCAATGGCATTCTTTGTATTTTTTCCATTCCATTTACATACATTATATATTGTTGATATCAATAACCGATAGATTATGGTGCTTTTGACACTCCAAGATGCAGAGACATTTTCATTTATCAGAGGACAAAGTAAAATTTACGAGAGAAAATATTTACACAATAAATTAAAACTATTTTACGATTTTTTTTTGGTACGGATTTCTTTTTTTACATCAATATTGGTGGAGAATTTGGAGTGATAAAGCATGTTTACAATTTTAATACGTACGCTTACGGTTTCTTTATAAAAATTTTGAACAAACAATGCAAAACTACGATACATATTTTTACTGGAAATGAGAGAGTATGATCACACATTTCAGTGATAATGTATGAATATTTAGAGGGCTGAAAAGAATAATCGTCACTCCTTCCATTTGATAAAATAGAAAACAGAATTAACGTATAAACTGTATTATCGTTTTCTGCTTTGTTTCTGAAGAAATATTTAGTTCAAGCTGTTAATTGTGTGGTTAAAACTAAGAGACGAAAAGTATACTTATCGAACATAGACTGAAAGCACTTCCTCTGAAATTCAACTAAATTATAACAATTGAATTTCAATTTTTTGGTCAATCAATGATTTCATATCAAATGATAAAAATGAAACATTTATAATTTTCTTATTTAAGAAAATAAAATACATGGAAAAAAGATGATAAATTATTAATTTTATCTGTTCTTCTTTTTATTCTAACAAGAAAAATTACCAAGAAGACTCATGTAATTACTAATTACTGAGCGATTAAGCAAAATAAGTTTTGGAAAATTATAACAATAATTTTACATACTGCAACACTAGAAATTTACAATGTACAGCTTTTTTTTCAAATAAATTTCTTTATTTATTTTTTAATTTCATTGCAATTTCAAAATATTTTAAATTTAATAACGATTAATCATTAAAATTATTTAATAAACAGCGTTTAATTGTCTTTGGCTTTCGCTAAGATTTTAATTTAAATAGCAAACAGTAATATCTTCATTTATGTACACGACGGATATACTTGTCAAACACAGTTAATTTGAGTATTTAGTCTGCATGGTGTTATACAAATAACTGTGTAATTGATGGATAAATGAAATAATTGGTTTATTCGACGAGATTCGAGAAGGATAATATACTACAATATATTGAACAAATATGTCAAACATACGTTAAAAATGAACATTTAAAATGTACGTACATTTAAAAATGAACGCGTTCTTAATTTATTATATTATGCTTGCATTGCAATATTTAAATACAAGCGACTTAAAATAAAATGATTTGACTAATAAGAACAAGCCTGAAAGCTTGACAGAACATTTAAAAATTTTAAACCATGCTAAGTATCAGAGTCACACTGACAACGTGTTTTCAAGCTGCTTGAATTCAAATAATTTGCAGCAACCCGAACGAGACTTTAATGAAAAGGCACGCGAGTCATTTCATGCAAAATTTCTCACGGACGACGAAATATCTCACCTCAAGATGCGAGTGAGAAAACGTTTAACTCTAGGACTACGATTAAAGCATGAAACTCGTATCAGGGAAATTAAAATGCAAAGAATACGAAAAAGCACTTGTATCTTTGAAAGTAGAATTAAAGAAATTTTTACGGTAACATTTTCGAACATGTCGACATTTTGTCGTATTGTGCGCATTCTGCGCATTTGATGTATAAAAATTCACTTACCTACAATACAACAAAGCACATAAACTTATTTATTTATTTATTTATTCTAGAAATGTGCCAATGATGCAAAAATTAAAAATGTATAAAAGATTACAAATTAAGATCCGTTTGTACTGACAGTGTTTCGTTATTATTTCTAATTATTCATTATTACATATACATGTAAAAATTAATGAGCCAATGCATTCCGCACCATTATTTTAAAAAATTAATCTGCAATCATGTCAAGGAGGTTAGCACGATCCTCGTGCAACATATTTTCAAAGTTCGTTCAATGTTCGCACTGTTGGAAAGTGAAAATTAAGTAAAATTAAATTCTGCATCGTGACCCAGTAATTGGTTGTATAGAAGGAATTCTCCTGTTTTACAATTTCTGCATGACTTTTTCCACTTAATGCATTGGCTATCGCCTTTAAATGTTTGGTTGAAAATGAAAACTATGTCGACAAGTTGAACGCTTGATTTCTTTTGTCATTAAAAACAGTATTAACACTCCCATTGACATTCGGAGACTTAAATATTGAAACTGTTACAATTTTGTAAAAAGAAATCGTTCAATAATGAACGTGGGCTTTATTTTAAAGTTCCAAGCGTCTATTTTTAACGTGATTAATCATTCATTTTGTTTTAAGATGTTTTTATACCGTGTGGCAAAGTGAAAACAATTTTTTTTCCGAAAGTGCTGTAAATTTTCATAGTATGTAAAGACAATGACAAATGTTATGATTTCTTGATTTTTTCGAAGTTCAAAATTCAAAATCATACATCATTCTTGAAAAATGAAGGCTTCAGTTTTCAAATCCGCTGCAGACTCAGTAACGAAAACCATACTGTGATTACAGTACTTTCGTGAAAAAAAAATATCCTCGTTTATTTACCCGCTATTTGACATGAAAACAATTTAGAATGAACGGCGAATTTTGAAAGCGAAGCTTTAAAATTTACTGTCGTACGGACATCTCTTTTACGAAATTAAAATAGTTTAAATATTCAGTGGTTGGATAATAATCGTAATCACTATAAATGCAAAATAAAATAGATGATCCACTGAATACTATGAATTTCGTGGTGTATCAATATCCACAAACTTTGAAATCGCAAAAGAAAAAAGGAAAAAAATGAATGATCGTGAGATGTTTCAATTATAAAATACGATTTTGCAGTGATCTCTCTTAAAAATCAAAAATAAATAAATTTACTCAAACTATCAATGCTCCTTGTTTTCAATGCCAATATCACCGAAACTATGAATACTTACCAACTTTTTAAATAATTTTGATTTCTTTTTACAAAATTACGATAGTTTCAACATTTAAGTATTCGAATACCAACTCATCGAGCGTACAATATTTCCACAAAAATGTGGAAAGCAGTTCAATGTCGAAGCCGAGAGTATGAAAGTAAGAATGGTCAACATAAATACATCTACGATTCCAGAATCAAACCTCCTTTACACAGAGAAAGGAAGAAGTAAAAATTCTGTAAAAATTCTCTCTGCTAGTTCTAACGTAAAATGGAAAGAACGGAACAATCGCAGTCACTCCAACGTTATAGACTGAAAATCGTGTTTAAAATGAATTTTGCGTCGCCACGCGACTCGATCTATCCGCGCTAACGAAATTAATCGATCAACTTCCCCCGCCGCTCTGTATTATTCCTCTTAATTCGATACGCTTTAATTCCAGCAACGGGCGGCAAGAACTATCGGTAAGCGGATCGGAGCCCGTCAAAATCGCATTAACGCCCGACTTAAATAATGATAAAACAGGCACGGCGTGTGCCACCGCTTCATCATTCATAAACGGGCAACAAGATTATTTCTGATAAAGCACACTCGACGCAGATTTTCATCAGGATTCAGAGGGATTAAAGCTCGAAGTTGGCCACGATCTGGGAAAACAAAAGAGAGACGAGCGTGTTTCCTCGGCTGTAAAACCGCATCGATTATAACGAGGGTAAACCGTGTCTGGGGCGGTGCGACGAGCCGATAAGATTATCGACAGGCATTTGTCATCTCTACGGATAGACGGTTGTCTCCGCTTAATAGTCGTCAAGATTAATTTCGTTCGTTCGTTAATTACGAGATATGCAGGAGAGGTTACAAAAGAGAAGAGTCTTTAAGCGAGCCGAGAGGAAGAAGAGGTATTTAACAGATCTCGACAGATCAGATCATTCCGGTGGGAGGTGAGAATTTTACTATCTCACCGCGATAGATTTAATCTTTTACGCTGGAATGACCTGCCACGCACGTCGCAACATTTTCTCAATTTTAAGTATATTTAAATGGAATCCAGGCAAAACAAATGTGGGATGGGCAGTTCTGGGAAAGGGCCCAGGACTCTCTCCAGTGCTCGACGATTGCAGGTGTCCCAAGTTGTGTACATAAACAGTAGAGAAAGTTAGGCTTGAGATTGTTTATGGCTAGCCCTCCAGGCCTAGCGTTTAAGACACTAAGGGTATGGATGCGTTTGTGTGGACGTGTGTGTGACTGACGAATTTTGTGCAGCAAGGAAACAGTGAGTGTCGAGATGTCAACGAGAGCAGTGAGCGAGTCGTGAAAGAGAGAAGACAGTGAGCTGAGAGTTGCACGAGAGAGAAAAGGGAGTGAATTGAGAGTTGCGAGCCTAGCAATTAAAAACGTAGTGTAAAACGTCCTTTATAATCATTATTAAACGAATTTTCTCTATTTAATTTTAAATAAACAACCATTCTTTCATCCAATTCCTATAAATTGGGGTATCAAGCCGGGACTCCTACACAAATGAGTAAGTTTATTACTTCTTAATAATTTCTATCCACTGATATCATACCGACGAGTTCGAAAGAAGAAGAAAGCGACGAATTATTGTATACGGTTCGGTCACTCGTTACGGTCCGCGAACCAGTTGCCAGCACAAGGGGTTAACCATTTGCAACCATTTCCAATATTTTCTCAAGTATACCTCGCAACAACTCCGACTTTTCTGGCTTCTTATGCATATATAGTGAATTGTTTATTTGAAGGTAAAAATATTATAAAAGCTCGTGAACAGTTTTGTTCGAAATGTTGAGTTATTGTTTACAATATAAATGTGTTGCCGATTATTTAAAATTTCCCTGCGTATGGTGAATTTTAAAGCAACTGGCAGGATGTAAGACAGATGGTAAGTCTCGCTGTGAAATATTCTCTGTCAATTCATTTGTATGAAATAAACAAATTATCAATTTATTGAGAGTTGAAAAATTAAATCGTTAAAATTTGTTGCTCGTTGTTAAACAGACAATTTTCACTACGTGCAATATTACTTTTATCATCCCCCCTGTTACTGAAATCACCAAATTGTGAAGTCTTCTTGCCTTTTCATGTTTTGGTAGAGTATCTATGCTTGTTGTCTCCAAACAATCATCATCTAAATTATTTTCATATTGATCAGAAACAAATTTATCGTCGCTACTATCTTCAAATAACTTGCTTTCTATTATACTTTCTGACACGATGTACAGGTTGTTTTTGATTTATTCGATCAGTGAAACGGCAGAATACCGACTGATCATGCAGTAAAACATTGCAATTAAATAGAATTGATTGACAATATTTCTCCCCTTTTGTTATATTATCAAATATTGTCTGCGCCTGAGAGTACTTGGGGCGCAAAGGGTTAAATTATTTGAAATTCATTTGTTGTATGAAAAGACGCTTTAAACACAGTTAGGTGACACGTATTGGCCGCAATTTTTAAATTTATAGATTCTGCTGAAAGGAATGTTCGATTTTTGTAAAATATCAGGTAACAAAATAGACATGTATTTTTTTCTTGTTTTACAATATTTATACAGAATGATTCACATCTTAGATAACTTTTCAATTATGCATCTAGTAAAAAAATTGTTAAATCCAACAGTTGTATGACTTCAGAAGTGATAATGAATGGCAAAAGGAATTTTATCTGTATGTTTCAAAATTTTCTATGTCTAGTTTGGTTCCTTTTAAATGGTATTATATATATATTTTTTTGTTTGAAAGAATACTGAAGCAAGATTGCACGATATAAATATATAAAATTTACGTTATTTAAAAGGTTTCGTCAATAATATTCATTGATTTAATACAATATTATTCAATGAATATTCGTTCCGTTCGATTCAGGAAAACCGTATACTGTTTGCATTTCAATACACGATTGATATTTTCGAGTAATTTGTCGAACGGAGTATTTTGACCTACTAACATTTCATTTGCAATTCGTTTCAATCAATTTGTATCATCAAATTCTATTCCATTTTAATATTAGGATCATGAAGAAAAATTTCAAAGATTATCGTCATTTCTCGTTTTCCGTGTAATTTTAAAAAATCAAAGTGTTCATAATATTACAATAATATTACAATTATTGCTTGACCAAAATACGTTGATAATTAGTCGAAGGCAAGACCAATCTTCTATGTTATACAATTATAAATAATTAAAATTCGTTGTGAATTTTCACACGAACGATCCAACATTTGCGACTTTTGAGATAACAAACCTATATGATTCGTTGTGCGAATGACAATGATCAGTAAGTTTACGTGTACAACAAATTGAGTATTTAATTCTTGAATGTACAAATTTTTTGTTGTATTATAGTTTTAGAATTAATGATATAGAATATAAATTTGCAACTATATGCATTTGAGGATTAAGTTACAGTTAACCAGGTTCTGCTAATAATAATAATAATAAGATTAAATGAATGTTGCAGGATTAAACGAATTTTAACGAAATGTGAAGAACAAATTCGCAAATGTCCTATTTTTGACAGATAATCGAGTACTGACCAATGAAAAATTAGTTGATTTTTCAAATATACATATTATTCATAAAAATGTTGAAACGATATGTATATCACCCCAATTAGAGAAGACCCTAAGATAACGATTCTAATCACTCGTAGAAGATTCAAGACTTCACGAGTTACGACGCATCAAACGCTACTGAGGTTTAGAAAAAAACCACTTCAAATGTTTTGTTAATTAGTAATTCCCTTGTCTCGTGGCTCGTGGACGAAATTAAAACGAAACGTGATAAAAGTGCCTGCAAGAAATCCAAACTTTTGAAATACCATGGAAAACCCATGACCGCATCACAAATCCAGTTTCAAAACTAATTACAGTCGAAGCTTGATAACTTAAATCTCCAGGGAAGAGAGGGAAAAAAAAAATCTTCGAGTTGTGAAGGTTTCATCTTATCGAGTTTTTGAGTAAGAGAAGTTTAATAAACGAAAATTTGTCTCACAGAAACTTTATACGACGATTAATTTTACAACTTTTACAAGGTGTAAAAAAGCATTCCTTTTTTTCTTTTTTTTTTTAATTTCCATTTAAAATTCAACTTGAATAGAATTTTCACGAAGAATGCTAAATTCTGATAAATAATTGTAGCAGAGAGAGAGAAGAGATTGCAGAAAATTTTTGTCTATATTACTAATGTTTCAATTACTATTACACTTGGTATAGATAGTAAAAGTATATGCTGAATTTCTAAAAAAATAATTACTGTTAAAATAGTAATACAGAATTACGTTAGATATAGGAATACTACATTTACCATCGGAGGTTCGCCACTAATGATCAGAAACATCATTACAGTAGAGGTTATTCGGTTATCGGTTTCGATAAATACCATCTCCGATCTGACCTCCACTATTCCAATGTCTAAAGCACATTCCAGTGTCTAACGAAAAGAACGAACGGTGGTGATAGCCCATGATTTTGAGAAACTCAAACATTCTTTCGTGAAATGCGTAATAATTTATTAAAGATGGGATAAATTAATGCTGCTCAAAAATATAATTTTATGTTTATTCTATTGTTCGATTCTTTTTTCTTTTTCAATGATACACTTTTCGTTAATTTATTCACATTTATCATACTTCATTTATTCACACGTACCTTCCTTTGTCTCTTTTACTTTCTCGTTTTTTCAGTTTTTCGCTTTATCAAGTGAAGTCCAAATTAAGATAAAGATTAAATATAAAAATGAAATGAAATGAAAAGTATTACACGCGATAGATACCAGTTACATCTAATCTAAATAAAATTTCTGTTCTGATTTCTAAAATAAAAACGTTTGTACTACTCTCTTCAATAAAGATCTCTTTTTATTGAGGAAAATTAAGCACAATAATATAATATTGTAAATACAAATAAAATATAGATTTAATACTCAAGCATCAAAGAAAATACGAAACTTAAAGCAACAGCAACAAAAAAAAAAATAAAGTGAAACAACAGGAAATACCTGTCTTACGAACAATTAACTAACACAGTTATTCATCCACAGAAGAGGATTAAATCTTCGATTCAATTCGTATTGATTTCAATTTGAAAGAAAATATAAATTGCAGCCTCGTGGAATATGAGTTTGAATTTTCAATTTTATTTGCAAGACTGACAAATACAAATTACACATAATGCTTTGTCTGATACCTTATAATAGACATATGTAACATGATACAATAATAAATATATATAACACGTTATAATATATTATGTTTACTGAAGACTGAGCAGAAAATCGTAAGGCAAGGGAATAATGCGAATACGACCGACTGAAGCCAGTGCAGAGCCATTGTCTGTCCACCTTTCAACACTGAAGCCCCTTCAGGAGGGATCATGGAAAAATCCAGGAAAAAAATCTGTTAAACACTAACGCTGAACCTCTAGCAGAACTAGAAGCGCAAAATACTAATCTTGGTCAAACATCATCACTCACAATCAGCGCAGAGCAGTCGGATGTCTGTAACCTTTTCAAAGCTTGCAGGAAAAGCCATGGAATTAGACACACAACGCAGCGAGAACGAGGTGAACCAACCCGTGAAAATGCACAGGAAGAAATGCTCCTAAAGAAATTGAAAAAACTCTGGCATTCTCAGGAATATAATACAGCTAAAGCTGAATGACCCGCAGAGAGGAAGAAAGACTCAGAGGGGATCTAGATGGTTCTTGCAATGGTCCCAGAGGTAACACAGTGAAGTTCCGCCACCCCGTATCAATAATAGATATTTTCGATGAAAATCGCAATGGATATCACAGCTGAGCTTATGAAAAATTTCACGGTTAAAATACGCGTGGTCTAAATTTGTTTTTCTTCCAGAAACATATTTTCTTTTAAAATATATGATACAGATGGTCTACTTTTGCGAAATTATATTTTTCTGAACAGTGAGAAAAAAATTCGAAATATTAAATTAAAAATAATAATATTAAATAATAAAATATATACTATTATATAATATTATTAATAATATTAAACTTAAATACCGTCAAGACCGTAATATATATAAGTCTCTTATTTTCTTCTTTTCAGCAAAAATATACATGACGACGTAGTAAAAATTCCAACTCTAGATGGACAAAAACAATAATTTAATTTATAATTTCGCTAAATGTTTAATTATACATTTACAATAAAGTCATTGTTTAAATCATAATCTAGTTGCTTTTACGTTCTTTTTAAAAATAATAAATACAATAAAAATTAATTTTGATCGATATTAAAAATAACAAATTTCGGGAGTGATCATTTTTCATTTTCTATTCTTCCACAATAAAAATACACATTTCGATTGACAATGAAATTATAATTACCGAGTGTCGAGAAGTTATAATCATTTTATTAGAATGATAGAGTAATCCCAGTTATAGTAAACGTACAAATATACTTCTAAATACAGACACTCTGAGTAAGCTCGCCATAAGCTCGCTGAATCTCAGATCCTTTTTGTACAATACTTTGCAAGAGAACAGTATAGGCTTAATTGCAATTCACGCTCGACGATATGTTATTTACACGGATACGATGCAATTTGCCAACATTAATAACAGCTCAACGCGGTTTGTCGAGTTGCGAAATGAGAGACGATTGTATAAGGAGTATCAACGGCGGCTGCATGGTAATTAATTGGTTGGCGAATCATCAAATATTGTTATTACGGTGATTATGATTTAATCTAGTTGTGGTTTGTTTGTTTTAAAGGTGAAACCGATAACATCGACAGAAGGTTACACCGTATAGTTAAACTTTGAATAATTTGAGACGAAGAACACGAGATGGTTATTCGCGATAAATAATCACGGTAACTTTATCATTTCATTGATGAAAATTAAATGTTCCTTACGTTAGCTGTTCGACGTCGATTGTAATTTCGATACGCGAATTCACAGTCTAATATTTCATTTATATCTGATTTCAACTTTAATTTACGGTTAAGCATCAATTGATCGTGGAATTAATGTAATCGTGAAATATGTTTTTAGCAAGAATCGAAAGTAAATTCAGGTTCCTTTTGTTTCTAAAAAAAAACTCTATATGTGAAATTCATATGAAAAAATATTTGTTTCTGCGAAATTTTTATAGAGAGAAGTATTGCACTTACAATTGGGAATACTTGTGAATAATATTCCCACGAAAAGATATAATAAAAATTTCATGGAAACAAGTTATTTTAGAACATTTAATTAAAAATCCATTTCTACACTCGAGTACTATTCATTGAATAGTATTCAGTATTTGCTACTGTGCTTTGCTACTAACACTGAGAATTTTCTTAATATTGATATACAAATCATCTGTTCTGTCCTCTGACAAGAAAAATTTTTATTTTTACATTTTATAAGTTCCATTCTGTCTGAGACTTTTATTTTTAAGAACGTTTATACGTTTAATAAGTTTTTCGAATCGTTTCATGTAAAAATATCATTCAAACATCGTGCCACTTAAAATATAAAACCGAAAATGTTTGGAAATATACATATCATGTGTAAAGCTGAGGATTTGCATAAAATTAAATAAAAAAATGTCAGAGATGATGAAATCGTTGAATATTATTTTTCAATTCAGGAATAACAGACATTATGAAAGGATGTTATAGAATATGTAGGAAGCATTATTAAAGCATTTAAAATAAATTCCATTACATAAATAAAATAATGTATTTATCGTATGAAAAGTTCATCAAATCTATGAACTAGCTAACTTGTGCTAATGAATATTAAATATATTGAAAAATATAACATTTGCAACAAAAGATAAAGTATTTAAAAAATTAATTGAAAGCTTTATATTTGTAAGTTATTATTCAACATTTGATTTCATTATAGTCAACGAAATAAGAATTTCTATTCAGTTCGCGAAACAGTATTAAAGACAAAAATGACTAGACGTAAATCAGCGAGTGATATAAAAGTTTATATCGATATGCTTCTCTTTCCTTTTTCCATTTGTTATACTTTTATTACAAATTTTACATGACGCATCCCTTTCAATACTCTGCACGTGACATGTTAATAAAACTCAATATTTCCACCAAGTATTGAACTCCATAAATTTTCCATGACATTGAAACGCTTTTTCTACGCTGCCGAGAATCTCAAAATTTCCGATTTCTCGAAAGTGACAGTCTACCTTCGCACGTTTTCAGAGTTAAAAAAAATATGATTTATTTAAAAGTTCTTTCTTCGCTGTGTGACACGCGGATCAAGTGAAAAATCAACATATATACAACATATATACAAACATTGAACGGAATAATGGAAACATCTTGTATATTAAGAAAATTTCTTGCTAAAAATCGAGTAGAATTATCGTTACTATGAATATTTGTAAACTGAATTTCTTCTAAATTAAATTATGTACATTTTAAATATTTCCAAGTGCTTTCAGAGAAACTGGAAGATTTTTTCAAAACATATCACAATTGAACCACTAATGCGGTGCTTTTTCAGAAATTGTGAAAAAATTGTATTTGCTAGAAATAATAAGAACGATCACAAAGTTTGCATTTCAACGAAGTATATTTTTTAGTTTTAATTGTTGCCAGAAAAGTGAATCTGAACAATATTGTACTTTATAAATGATAATAAAAATATCGATAGCTGAACATTAAATATTCAGACCAGAGAATGTTAGAAGAAGTTTTCATCTATCATAAGAGTGTATGTATATTTTTACGTATAATATACATCAACTTAACAAATTAATTACATTATACTTACCAAATTGTAAAAAGATTAAGGTCTGGTAATCGTACTGACCACGATACATAACTGTTCAACTTTGGTTTCATGCTAGATCGCAATTTATATAATTATACAAAATGCATTTATGGGTTTGCAGATGAACAAATGCATAGAATGCATATAATACGCGAAAATATACAAATTATAATATTTAGTACTTCTTTTTAATTGAATCAGTGAGTTGAAGAATACATGTACAAAGATCATGTTTTGAGATATTTGAAAAAATAACTTGAATTTTCATGCATTATCAGTACCATATGGATTACAATATATATAATGCAATTATGTTAACATGAATTTTCACATTTGTGAAATCTATGGTTAAACTTCGTTCATGAGTCTTTTATAATTAAAATAAAATCATTAGAATTAAATAAAGTAAATTAAAATAAAACTAATTAAATGAAATAAATTAAAATACAAATTTAATGAAAATTAATTACTAAGAATAAAAACAACACTGTACCTAAATCGCAAGTAATTGAAAAGACAATACAAATTCACTCTAAAGATACCTACTGCTTTTGCACATTTGTACTTTCCAGTTTCAATATTTCTTGAAAATGGTTAATTTTAAAATTGCACTGTTCTTCAACTCATCGATTCAAGTGTTTGTTTTACTTATAAGCAATGTTTATTCTGTCCAATGTCTGTATTTCTCAGAAGAAATGAGAAACGTATACCACTTTCGTAACTGTGTTTCACGATCGGAAATGCTCGAGCGTGCGTGTTCACACAGCGTCGAAATCGTTCCAAAAACGTAACCGTGCACGACGCGAAGTCATATCGTGAAAGACGAGCTCGAAGCCAAAGAAAAACGACGGCCCAGACTTTCGGTAACGAACGGAGGAATGTACGTGCGTAATAATCACCGAAACGGCCCGTTCAAAGCTCTTCACAGCTTCGGAATCATGCGAACAAGTACAAAGCTGCATGCCGATCAAAAGACTGCGAGGATCGATCGGTCTTCGCGAAGACCAGCTCAAACGGCCGATTCCTTGCATCTACGTGACCGCCTAAACGGCAAAGCCACTCTCGAACAAACGCTGTTTCATCCTCGAACATATACATTATGTAAACATACGTCTATGAAAGTTTGATTACAGCAGCAGAAATTACAGATATTTCGGACTGTCTAGCGATTTGGATCGCGAACGAAAATAAACTGCTGCCTAATTACGCAACTAACACGTTGCTGTGGGAGAGTACAGGCTTGAATAATGAAATAAAAATAAAAAAATAACAAATAATATATATATAATGAAAAATAACAATATGAACTAATGAATTATTTTAATTAATTTATTACTTTCATTTCATATTAGAGAATGATAGCAAGAGTAACTTCTTTTAGTGTTTAGATTCAAACAAATCTCTTTCAAATAGCTTCAACTATTTCAATAAAATAACAAATAATCTAATATAAGATTATATAAAAATTGTATAATGAGTATAATTGATATATTTACAATGTAACAAAAATTATAATGTTATATTTGTTATAATGTAGCGAAAAGTAAAATGACAGTCAAGACAGGTAAATAATGAAATAAAGAATTTTAAAGAAAAATTACTTCTTAAATATGTTATTATAATGTCCAAGTCTGCTAAATGAATTTGGATAATAGTTGTTCGTATAAGTGTAGTTGTACCTTTCACTTTGTTTTATAAATGTAGATAAATTCGTTGCAATTAACTTATGAAATAAATATGTTTTTATTTATATATGTATATTGCATATCGTATGCACATATATTATATACTGTAACTACATTATGCGACTATATCCAAAACATTTTTTCACATTTTTGCTATTTACAGAAATAATCGCGTATAAATATTTAAAACTGACAGTAATATATATATATATATATATATATATATATATATATATGTGGGAAATTAATACATATGTGTCTATCTATATAAATATGTGCAAGTGCCAACAAAGAGACGTAATCAAAACAATGTCGTAAAATGGTTTATTGAGACGAAAAGAATCGAAGAATCTAATGGAAGAATTCTCCAGCAACGTTTCAGACTTCGCAGCAGTGATACACGTGTCCGATAAAACTATAAGCATTGTGACGTGGTTACTATCACAGTTGGTGAATTATTCTTGATCTAACTACCATTTCTCCAACGAAACACTATAATTGTACGATATACGGTCGCGTGAAGAAGTTTCTCCAACTTTATTCACAAAGAAGACTCTACGTGCATGAGCAAATAAGAAACAATAATATTTTCTCATTTGATTCATCGTTTCATCGATTCTTAAGGAAATTGATTCGTCAAACACATTTAATATACTAATCAAAAGGTATCGAACAAACCAGTTTCACTACGTTTTAATTTTAATCCGTCAATAGAATTGTCCTGATACTACGAACATGAATCTCTATAAATATATTGGGTAAAATGTAATATACCATACAAATAAAAAAGAAAACAATATATAAATAGAAAACACTATCGTTGTATAAAAATACGCTAAATATAAAAATACATTAAATAAATTATGTGAATACGTATCATTTTTGTAAAATCTGTGATACACAACATGCCTCATTTCTGAATACGCAAATGTGATTATCACCAGAATGATCGTTATTGGAAAAAAATGTTTCGAACGAATTTTGTTCGGTTTCTGGAAAATAATTTAAGATGATTGAATTTCGTTCTTTAAAAGAGGATCATATAATATTTAATATATTTCGTACAAGAATTAATCCATTTACTTCGAAAATCCATTAGTCTAGCAGATATTTTAGCTTCAATTTTGTAAAACAAGGACAGCATAAACACAATTTCCTTCGACTTCATGCGATAGCTTTCACAAAATTAAAGCTAAAACATCTATTAAACTAATAGTTTCCAAACATAAACTTTCTAAAGGTTAATATTTTCTTTCTGCAGTTTAATCTTAGTTTAATCTTAAAATAAATCTTTATATATAATATATAAAAATTTTACTTATAATTTATATAATTTATATAAAGATTTATAAGTAAATCTTTCATTTAAAAGTTACGTCCGTCTTTAAAGCTTTCTATCTAAGATGTATTTTCGATTAGATATGTTTCTACTACGCTATAGGCACGAATTTTAAACTATGTAAATGTTAGTCCCATAAATACAACGAAACAGATGAAATTCTCAATATTTTCAAACATTTTTTAAACTCACTTTTCTTCACATATTTAAGATTTACAAAAGTGAAAATGACGATTATCCAAAGTTCAACAACTGTTAATTCAGTACTTCCTACGAGATAATAATGCGTTCATCAAATTGAACTGCGATGTATGTATATTAGTTAACGCTGACGCCAGCGGCATGTAAACCTTGAAAGTTCGATAATAAACATAAAGGCAGAAGTTGTGGAAATGTCTTGATATCAGCTACACGGATAAACGATCAAAAATATTTCAATTAAAAATATGAACATGACCTTCATATTATATGCCATATTAAATATTTATATTAAATATCATAAATATATTATCTTGTGTATCCTATGGTTTGAAATATATTCTTGTATCTTTCATATTTCTCAAAATACATATTTTAATGTTTTGATATGAACCAGATATTTATAATCTCGTTTCATACAGAAAACAGTTTACATTTAATAATAAATATGTCAGTCGAAAGAGTCTCAGTTCGCAAAGAGTTAATAAAACGCTTTATTTTTTATTAGAGCGATTAATGTAGTCAATTACAAAAGACATTTGTCAAATTTCAAATATTTAAAAGAGAAGAAAATTGGCTCATCGATAGTTAGTCAAAATTAAAATATCAACTTGAAGAAGACTACACAAAATAGGGCCCATCTGGATTGTTATTACGACTTTCTTTTCAAGTATAAAACACAAACAATTTTCCATCGAATGCTTTCGTTCAGCTCGTAAACTAACATTATACGACTAACAAAATAATGCCAGTTCTGCTTCGAATCTATAAATAAAATAAGAAAATAGTATTTTCACGATAGTACGACTGTCGATATTTCTGTATTTCGAAAGGTACGTCCGAAAAATACCGATTTAATACCGGTATTTTATGTTTCGATACAAGTCTCTGGATCTACATATATACGAATGTATAAAAGTCCGAAAATTCTCGAGGATGAAACGCATCGTCACCAGGTGCTGATCGATAAGGCCAAAGTGTTTTCGTCGCTGGTAGTTTGTCTTTGTACTTTCAACGATCGAAGTTTAATCGCTCTGCCATTCTACGGAAATGTAACTGCAAAGAATCCAACACGTACGAGAGAGTAAATAATCGCGATTAACCTGAATTTATATTGACAATTGTACGCCTTTGAAGAAAAAAAGAGGAAGAATATTCTGACACGAATTAAGATACGTAACGTATTGTCAATTAGTTGCTTTTGTAGCAGCACCTTTTATTACTTTAAAGCAGCCGCCTTTCATTTCTAGGAATGCAGAAAACGCTCGTTGGCGAAACCTTTTGTAACTTCTCTTTGCGCGCGCGTCCTTTTATTTTGTCCGTTCAACGAGATTTCATCTTAATTGCGATAAAAAATTCATTGTCATGTACGTCTCTTGCGTTAATTTAGTAGAATTTAAAATAACAGCATATCCTACACACGATCGTTTTATTATTTATTATTTACTGCGTCTGAAAGGACAGAAACTTCATTTTTTTCTAATACCACATAAAAGAATTTATCAATTTAAATTTCGCAAACTTCTAGTTCGCCGGCTTTTCTTAATTTTGGCTTTCGTGTCTTTTTTTTTTTTCTAACAAAAAGATGCTAAATCTCATATTCCTTAATACGATTGACAATCAATTAATCAACAAAACGAAAAAAAGAGATTATGTAGCGAAATAGTTGAAATTGAGGAAAGTCATTAAATTAAAAATTTACCTTATCTTCCTTTTTCTCTTTTCTGTTGACTTAAAATTAAGGGACGAAGTCCTTTTCAGGAGTCAATGGAAAGGTACGATTTGTTTGACATCGAGCTTTAATGTCGAACTTCCGTTCGAATTTCAAATAAGTAGCTTAACAGATTAAATACAACAGTTTATTGAATCGAACTTCCTTCAATGTGACACACCACCTTCAGTATTTGCCAACTGTGTCCCAGAATGATCCTCAGTCGTCAGCCACTCGCAGAAATGTTATCAATTGTGTATCGGTGAAATGAGTTCGTCGTCGAAAGAAACTCTTCGAATACGAGGCTCACCAACCGCAAGAAATCTCGTACAAATGTCGATCCTTTTCATGTACGCCAATTTTACAAAATTACATATTTTTGATAAAGTTAGAGAATTCGATTTTCCAAAAATTGTCACATTCTGTTATTCCGATTCTTCTAATATTCTAGAGAATAATTAACTTCGAACTTTTGCCAGCATCTAATGGTAACAAACAACTGAAACTGTGAAAAGTGTTTTTCCCGGAATAAAGTTTTCGATATCGGAATCAATTTGGATAAAAATTGATGATAATATCCTCAAGGCTATTATCTAGTACTTGACAAAGTAAAATTTTGACTCGTGCGTTTTTCCCCTATTTTTCTTTTATTTTTTTTCTTTAATTATTAGAGGAGTTGAAAATTTACGACAAAAATTATAATATAATATTTTTCTTTCACAAGCTTTAGCTTCCCTTCTACAATTTAATGAAAAATTTAAAAAAATTGATTTAAATAAAATCACTTAAATTAAATGATTGCCACTCAAATTACCACGCAACCACTAATTGGACAATAAAATACACATATTACTTTTTCTATGAAATGCAAGTCCAAAAAATTGTTTAACTTCCCTTATTTTGCAATCTAACTTTAAAAACACGTAATCTCTTAAAGATATGTATAATTTTTGTAAAATCAACGACATACATATTATATGCATCATTATTACTAAAATCGTAAAACTTATCAATGTTTAAGCTGTTGTAACTTCGCGAAGAAAAATTAACCTCATTTTAAAGCGTGGAATTTTTACTTTCATAACGCATTTCTTTCTGAGATATTCTCTTTTCTAGAGAATGCTACGTACCATCATAGTGTGTAAGAACATTGAGCAATTTTTTTCACGACTAAATCTCAAACATTGAATAATTTCTTCTCACAAATAAATTTGACGATTGAAGCCTACCGTTTATAACGATCCCCTAAAACTTGGTTCTTTTCACTGTTTTATTAAACACAAATGAAAAGAAGTTCTTTAATAAGGTTCTCAAAGAATATATAGATACAAATTACAAGGTTCAACATATAAAAAATATTGGCGTGTACTAGACCAGAACAATGATTTTGCATAATCAACAACACATGAGCGTTATGATATTTTTCAAACAGAAATATGCTTATTTTACTTCAACTTCACAAACTTAATTGCTATTACTCTGATAGTAAAACAATTCTTTTAAGGACAGTCTTTCCAACATCCACCTGTCTCGAATGCTACTCGAAAAAAAAAAAAAAAAAAAAACGAGGAAGCGAGGAAACATCGATCGACCTTGTGCTTTGACTGGAATTTGCATCCCATCTGGTAGCTGCCTCTCCCTCTTTTCTGCCTCTCGAGGGAACGTTCGCGGACTCTGATTCTGCGCGCTTTCTGCGAGACGAGCTGGCGAATGACCGCGAGACGGAACGCGGGAAAAAGAAGCTCGCGGACAGGGGAGACGAAGGTAACAACGAGAAAAGGGGGAAGCAAAGGAGAGACAAGAGCGGGAACCGAGTACAGGCGCGAGAGTCCCCTGCGTGCCGACGTCGCGACGCATTTTTCTCTTCGGGGCCTACAGTGGCTGCTACTCGCAATAACGATCAGAGTCGCGGCACGAGCGTGTGTTATACGTGTCAGTTTAGTTGCCATGGGAGACACGGGGTCGGTTGGGGGGGGGGCATCGAGCAAGAGATAGACCTCGGGAGGCGTCGCGGCGCCAAGACCGGGGGCATCCTCTGTACCGTCACCGGCAGGCTTTGAATTTTCCCAGAGACGCGGATGAGAAGTGACTAGTGCAGGCGCCGGGGCTCCGAAGGGCCGTTACTGTTCATCCCCGATGAAGCCCGGCCACCAAGGGAATAACGCGTTAAAGCTCTGGAGGAAGTCGAGTGGAAGTACAACGAAAACGCGGCTGGAAGGGGAGGAGGAGCCGAGGACTGGGTTTGACTTCCCGCTACCACTCTTTCTTTCTCGCTCCTTCTCACCCTCCCTCTGGACTTTTTTCTAACTTTTAACCTCTTGCGCTGGAATGACGTGTCACGCACGTCGAGAATTTCTTGCCCCAAATTGCAACGTTTCCTCAGTTTCAAGTATATTTAAATGTAACCCAGGCAAAACAAACGTGGGATGGGGAAATTCTGGGAAAATTTTCTCCAGTGTCCAATAATCGTAACCAGATGTCCCAAGTGGCGTACTGTAGAGAAAGTCAGGCCTGGGACTCGCGAATGTTTATGGCTAGCCCTCCAGGTCTAGCATTTGACATATTAAGGGTATGGACGCGTTTGTGTGTATGCGTGTATGAATGACGAATTTTGCGCAGATGAGGAAGAAGGCGGGTGAGTTTCGAGAAGTCAGAGAGAACAGAGTGAGTTTCGAGAAGTCAGAGAGAATAGAGTGAGTTTCGAGTAGTCAGAGAGAACAGAGTGGGTTGAGAGTTGCGAATCTAGCGATGTTAGCGAGTAAATATTAAGAGAGAACAGGGTAAAATCATTTTAAATCATCATTAAACAAAATTTCTTACTTTTCAATTTTAAACAGACAAACATTTTTACCGAATTCCTACAAATTGGGGTCTCGAGTCGGGATTCCTACACAAATGATAAGTTTATTACTTCTTGATAATTTCTATCCACTGATATCATACCGACGAGTCCAAAAGAAAAAGAAAGCGACGAGTTATTGTATACGGTTCGGTCACTCGTTACGGTCCGCGAACCAGTTGCCAACACAAGGGGTTAACCATTTGCAACCATTTCCAATATTTTCTCAAGTATACCTCGCAACAACTCCGACTTTTCTGGCTTATTATGCATATCTAGTGAATTGTTTATTTGAAGGTAAAAATATTATAAAAGCTCGTGAACAGTTTTGTTCGAAATGTTGAGTTATTGTTTACAATATAAATGTGTTGCCGATTATTTAAAATTTCCCTGCGTATGGTGAATTTTAAAGCAACTGGCAGGATGTAAGACAGATGGTAAGTCTCGCTGTGAAATATTCTCTGTCAATTCATTTGTATGAAATAAACAAATTATCAATTTATTGAGAGTTGAAAAATTAAATCGTTAAAATTTGTTGCTCGTTGTTAAACAGACAATTTTCACTACGTGCAATATTACTTTTATCATCCTCCCTGTTACTGAAATCACCAAATTGTGAAGTCTTCTTGCCTTTTCATGTTTTGGTAGAGTATCTATGCTTGTTGTCTCGAAACAATCATCATCTAAATTATTTTCATATTGATCAGAAACAAATTCATCGTCGCTACTGTCTTCAAATAACTTGCTTTCTATTACACTTTCTGACACGATGTACAGGTTGTTTTTGATTTATTCGATCAGTGAAACGGCAGAATACCGACTGATCATGCAGTAAAACATTGCAATTAAATAGAATTGATTGACAATATTTCTCCCCTCCTATTATATTATCAAATATTGTCTGTGCCTGAGAGAGCAACCAGTTGCCAGCGCAAGGGGGTTAAACGAACTGTGTTTCACGTGCTGCGAGTGCATGTCTAATTGTATGTGTTATCGAAGTTAAAAGTTGGATCGTACGATTCGTCGGGGGGAGAAGAGAGGGAATCTCGAGTGTGTTTCTTTGCGAACCTTTTGTGTGCGGGGGATGGCACGTTGGCCCCGTGGGGTGTCTCGAAAACGCAAGACTGAAATTGGACGCGGATGAGCCGAGGAGATCGTGACGCGGGTAAAAATGTGTTCGTCGTTCGCTGTCTGGCTTGTGCAAACTCTGCCGCGGTTCTATGAATTGAAATAATCTGGATTCTCCAGGCTGATGTAATCTCACGTGGTTAGCGGCATGTGAAACGTGGTACATACAACGAGAGAGAAGTCTCGGGCTGTTTGAATAGCTTAATTGCTACCGCGATGTACTTTCTTATCGAGATGTGTTTCAGACGAAATTTAGACAATTTCTAGATCGTCTTTTGGGACCGTGTATTCGTCGTTCGTTGAACATCGCGACTTACTCGAAGAACACGAAGCGAGAAGATGAAACGTCGAAAGTGTGGAAGAAAACGCTTGTCGTTTTTATCGCGGTCATAATTGATATCGTTAAATAAATTGTGACTGTACTTGTAGAAGCTTACTTAGACAGACGGTGAAGAATGGTCGATTAATTCTTGAAACGTTTATTGTGAAAGCAGTTCGATAAAATGGTCGCCGTCCGTTTGGCTTGAGATATTTAAATCGAAGTCAATAATGTACCTTTTGGCGAAACTGCACTTTGCGGCTTAAAAGTTCTTAAATAAAAACCCAATGACTTCTCTCGCACAAGAAGCCGCTGAGACGATTAATCAATTATTTAAAGCTACCGCGTTGTTCGCGCAAAGCTGTGGAAACTTCTTTCCAGATACAGAAAGAAACACAGAATTTCTACATTCAAGAATGCCAAGAGTTTCTCTCAATAAAAAGATAATGCCAATGAAAGTTATTCGAACGCTTCGAGGAACGTTTTAAATTAATATTACGTGCGTTCATTTTGAAACATTTTGACATTTTATTAATACAGTAATAAAACTGAAATTATTCATCAAATTTGAAAAAATATATATGTATAGAAATTACAAGATATTTATGTATAGAAAATATATATGTATAGAAATTACAAGAAATTGCAAGTATATACTTAAATAACTTACTATTCATTATATACATGTATCAATATTCTCAATATTCAATGAAACAATCTTTAACTCATTTAATATCCAAGGACACTTTTAATTTTCTTATTAATTTTCTAAAACGTTTCTATTGAGAGACCATATATATGTTTCACCGAACTTTTTATACATTATGTTTCTACGACAACGTTTTGTAGTTCTAAATGATATATAAAAAGACTGCAAAATACTGAGAGAGATTAATATTTAATACTTATTATTCGTTTGAAATGTCCATACTTAAGTTTATACTAAAGAGTAAATGTTTGCAAAAGATATCTTCTAATTTTTGTATCTTTAAATTTAATTGGTTTCATACAACTATGACAATTTTGCCCTGTTACAATGTTAGTGAAATTTCAAAATATTTTACAGTACACATCATTATATGTGCACAGAAATGTTTGCATGTTGCTTACTGTGTGAGAATGTTTTAAAAATTTACAAGTTACTTACACACACGCAAAGCAACAATAATCGCTGGCATGGTATCACTTACCTGAAACAGAAAAAGTTTAATACGATTAAAAAGATTAAAAGATTAACATGTATCAGAGAAAAATAATAATATTAAGCTAAAGTAATAAAACTGACAATAAATGCATGACATTGTACATAAATCGTAAATAATATAATATACGTGTATAGAGTAAACTCCCCTAACATGGAATACCTCTTTTATGATGGTTTTATACAAATCTAAATATTATGATTTTCTAGGAAATTTTATGCTCTTTTATTCAATAATAGTTAAATTTAAAGTATAATAACAGTTTACACCGAGATTCTCATTTCTCATGTTCGGCTCGCAATGATTTACCCTTACAATTATTTTTGTTTGAAAAGAAACAATATTTATTATTTTTCATGCAAAATTAAACAAAAAAGTAGTTATCAATCAAGATCAATCTTAAATTCAGTATTCTTGAATTCAAATCGGTATTTTATTTTATAATAATCAATTATTATTGATTGAACAACATTTTGGGCAAATGAATATTTTTCTTACACACTTCATACTTTCAGCATTTACTATTCGATAATTCCGTATTGAATTCTTCGAGATATTTTATATTAGGAAAATCATACTTCTTTTCAGAAATATTATTCACACGGAGATTAACAATTTCCACGATGGTCGCATAAACTTGACTTACACATCTGATAATCGCGTATAAATGAAGTTAATGCAGCTTGTTACGTATGATGTCAGTTTGAAAATTCCTGTGCCAAAATTCTCGTAGTGTGATTTTTTTCAACAATCGATTGCAAGTACGTGCTTCTTCATGACTTCTGTATATGCTTACTGGTTGAAGCAAATGACAAACGCAATCAACTGTATTTACTGCCAATGAATGAGCTGTTTATTTCAAAAGTGGCACAAGTCACTTTATTTTTCAATCGAGATATTTTAAAACTTTGCGTTTCAAAGTGTCAATTTTCGAAAAGATTTGTTATCTCGGATACTTATATTTTTCTTGGCAGACGTTAACACCATTCATCATAGCGACTTATTAATAAACGTATTAAGCGACTTTGAATATAAACGGCTGAAATAGCAATGTGAGAAATCTTTAATACCTATGATATTCTATATTAAACGTGGTGTTCTATAATAGGATGACTTCAATATCTTCTATGATACGTGTACGAATATTTTTATGCGTCACTGCATGTGATCAATTTTTTTAAAATAAACCAATCCATGAAAAAATTTGTTTCGAAGCTGATATCTAATACAACTATTGGTATAATAATTAGCAAAATTGTATAACATCGGTAATGAGATATGCATCGTAACATAACTTTGTACAGTTAATAACGAAATACGGTATAGTTTGATCTCTTTGGCTAACCACCTTCACGATCTTATTATGTTTTAACTTCCTGACAATTTCGTCACACCTTTCCATTCCTTTTTCGTTCCAAATAGTTACGAGGTATTTGCATTCTCTCGTCCATATATTTCAGCCTGTTCTATACATTCTAGACAAGAAAATCTTAAAACAAGACGTGAATTTTTGATCTACTACAGAGCTTTTAATTTAAATTATTATTTACTAATAATTGTTATTTTATTTAGCGTGAAGTTTATTTATTTAATTGTTATTTTATTTATTATAATAAATTTTATTATAAATTACATTTATATGATTTTAAATTTTACTTATAATAGTTGTTATTTTGTTTATAATTTTAAATTTTATTTGTTATAATTGTTACTTTATTTAGCGTAAATAATTAATCAATTAAACATACTTTTGATTTAATAAAATTCACGCCAAGTAAAATAACCTTGAATTGAAGTATAGTCGAAGCTTATTGTTTGGCTGATCTTTATGCAAATTTATATTTCTATGAGTACAACTGAAGAAATAGAAACTAAATGCGTATTTCTAGCGCTTTAAAAAATTTCCATAAATGTACAAGAATCCGTAATTTAATTAGCATCGAAGTTATCCGACTAATACGTCGGATGCAACAACATAAGATAATAAAATTTCCTTGTATTTATTTTGTAATTTCCATTACCAGTTGCAACGTTGAAATGCTCTATTCGAAGCGAGAGAGAACAACTTCGAGTATTAAATAACGAAATTTATTGCAAATTGCCTCCAGTGACCAATTTTGCAAGCTTGTTACACCAGCGCGATACAAGTAACGTATACCTAATGTGTAATTGTAAAAACTAGATTTTACTGTTCATGCGAGATTCGATAGGATTACGCGACGTGAAGCAATTTTAACATTCGCGAACTGACGGATAACGTTCTTTTGGCGAAACAGGTTCCGCAACAGAATCGACAACGGCCATCTCAATTTCTCCAATTCCCCTATCAAAATTTCTCCTAACCCTTGTACCAATGGCGTACAATCGCACGTGTGATAGGTTCCATATCTACCGTTCCAAGCGTGTTGTACGTACGTGTATTTGATTGGAATTGATCCGATCGCGTGCCTCCGTTAAACTACGAAACGGAAGAGCATAAAACCGTGACACTTAAGCTATTCGTTGCGTTTCGCAGTCTTCGACTAATTTCGTAGAAAATATTGTAAAACATAAAGCTCGCGATTGAGTTTCAGAGATACGTTGACAATTCCTTCTCTTTTTGACATTGTTTTTAATAACTGAAGTACGCAAGGCATCCTAACTCTCTAGCTCTCGAGTTTCGAAGAACTTTTATCTCACATTCTGACGTGGAAATCGAGACAGACATCCGCTTAATAATAAATCTCTAAAGTTCGTAACAACAAAATGATCACTAGCTGACAAGAATACGAAATGGAAGAGCATAAAATCGATTTAACCCATATCCGTCCATCGTCTTTTCAATTTAATTTGTCTCTCGGCGTCAAATCGGCACGACGATAAAAACTTAATATGTCGAACAATCGAAAAATCAATAATTAAATTTGCAACTTATTTTATTAATAACAAACAGACTAAATTTTTATTTAATTATTTTCATTTTTATTTTTATTCTCTACGAAATTCATTCTCGTGCGTACAGTTTCATATCGTGATTTTATCTCCTTCAGTTTTGTCATTTATTTCGAACACTCGTTGTTCAAAACTAAAGATATCTAAACCTATCTTCGAATAAATGTATGCACTGAATATGATTGTGATATAACTTAGAGCAATGTATCAAATTTATCGAGTTATTTTCATCATTTCACAATTTTCAATTAATTTTGCAAAAAATATATAAAAATATGTTACATCTGGCAATTGACAATTTTATAAATTATTAATTATTAGTATTATACTAATATTATAATATAATTTTTAATTATACTAATATACATTATAATTCTAATATTATACTAATATTTATATATTTATGTATAATTATTAATTATATTTTTTTAATTTATTTAATTATACATTATTAATTATATATAATTAATATTTATATATTTATATATAATTCTTATATTATACTAATATTATACTAATATTTCTCTACAGTTAAAATACGTGAGAATATAATGTACTCCATCATTAAGAATTTCTTCTTTTTTGACATTATTTGTAATATTGAATCAACTTAACGTTACGATTTGAAACTCCGGAAATATTTCATATTTAAATACGTATGTAAGTGATACATCAATTAAACATACGAACAAAATATCTACAGCAAAAATCTACGTAAAGAATCGACATAAAAACAAATAAGTAAAGTGAGATAACGATTTCTCTGAAATTCGTTACATCAATGTAATGTTACTCGTAACTTCCGAATTTGTAATTTTATAATGTAAACATGTCACGCAGCACAAATGACAATTTTACATCTAAATTATACGAAACGAAATTGCAGGAGCAAGTGGAAATTCGTTTTTAATAACCTGTTAACTTGGTGCAACGAGATCGTTTATTTGTCAAAAACTCCTTGTTACACGAGATTAAAAATTAACAAAGGGAAATTACTTTCAGTTAGGTCGGTTTCATTTAAGATTTTTGTTCTGACCTAGCCAAGAGCCAGGAATTTCTAAGAAATTTCTCCTTCCATTTACACCTTTAATATTAAATTAATTAACGGCGGGGTTTATTAAGACGAGACGAGGCATAAACAATTCCCAGCATTTGCGTATAGTAATTTAAATTTTTGCTAATGATACAATTACTGCTTATAAAATATTTGGAATTTACGTTTCCCTATAAACATTTAAAATTTTGACAAAAGACGAGATTTTCACGTTCGCAGGCATAAAAGAAATATTTAAAAAGAGAGAGAGAGAGAGGGAGAGAGAGAGAAAATTAAATTGCTAATTGCAAGTTCGATTTATTAGCAAGGCAGATTGCCCTTTCCGGTTAATAGATTAAAAAATATAAATCGCCAATCCGCAGAGAAGATTGTAATTAAAGGATTTCGATTTTCAATTTTGTTCCGAAATTCTATTTTCAAGGAAATATTTAATCGTGATTTAACTCTCGTCTGTCCCTCATTTTTCCAACTTAATTTGTCCTTTATAAAATTGACACGATGGTGAAAAATTAATATCATTAATAATCAAAAGATAAGAAATCAAATTTGCAAATTCTTTTGTCAACGATAAATAGACTAAATTTCTATCCAATGGAGTATAAGATTCACACAAATCCTACTCTTACGTACAGATGAATCCATAATTGTTTAATATTTGTTAATTTTATTGTCAAAAGTATCGAAAATGTATGCTAGATAAAAAAGAAATGTACTTACTAAAATAATATTAACATGTTGCAAGAAAAATATATCAAATTAACACAATGATGGGAGTTAAAATATGAAAAATTATTAAAAAAAAGAAAAAAGCAAATATTTTATTATTTTTACTTCCAGTTTATGTAAGATCTGTCAAAATAAAATATTAAATCAGATCTTGTAACGCTATCTTCAATCTAACTTGCTGCAATCAATTTTTTTCACCTTTATTAATCAGCTATTGAAAATTGCCACAAGTGTTGAATGACGTACTATTGACTCCTACGAGACCTAATTATAAAACAAATTGCCCTGCCAATACTAAAATAAATTACTAGCTGCAGCTTTCGCATCTAAGAACTAATTGTAAGGCTTTACACGATATATTGCAGTTTTGGTTTGGAAGCGATACAACTTAGAAACAATTGATTCCTTTTTTTTTTAATTATGTTTTCGAACACAATAATAAATTACTTCCTCAATTAAATTTATGGAAAGGAAGGAGTTTAATTTAAAGAAAAAAATCGATCAATGAAAGGAATATCATATTTTACAGAAATTTTTTGATATTCGTCCTTTCTACGAATATTATGGTATTCTTTTTAAAAAGTGTTTAATTGTTTTATATTTAATTTTCGCACGATAGAAAGTAAAAGCAAAAATAATGTAAATTATTCGAATTTTGTGTCTTTTATTACTTGTCGATATAATTACATGGTTTAATGATCATAAAAGATATCTACATTTAACAACGGTTACGTAATTAAAATTTAACGAGATTTACAAATTTTCGTTTCTAAGAAAAGGTAACTCTTCCCAATTGTCTACATTTTGCTTCAACGATAATTCTTATTATATAATAATACTTCGAAGAATATTACAACTTTTGGATCGGTGTTATTTTTCAAATATTACAATACCTTCGCGAGTTTTATTTCTTTTGATCTCTTTTCGATTTCATTCGATTAAGCATATTATATTTCAACAAAATTTAAATTTTTCACGCGCACACAATCGAGCAAAGTATGATTATTTATGTACAATTTAATACATCTCCTCAATGTCGTAAGAAACATTTCAGACTACAAATTCCATAAAATTAATCCTAGTTAACTGAGAGATCCATCCACGAGTACAATAATTAATAAAGCATTTTAATGAAAATTTAATATAAGTGCTAGCACTAACTTAATAAACGTTAAGTATGTAATTTAATAAAATTTCCAAATCCACCGCGACCTCGTATAAAACTTTCAAAACCAATAGGATTAGTTCTAACTAACTAAGAACTCTATTCGATAGAGTTCGACAGAACTCGAACGTCACCACGAGCGTAATTATAATTTGAATAATTCAATGTATCTCTCAAATATCTATCCTCGGCGACCTTGCGAGGAACTTTTAGAACCCGCAAACTCCGCGAGGCTAATTTTAACCAGAGACTCGATATCACCGCGCGCGCGAATCAATAATCAATAATCAATTTGCCTAAATTTGCGTCTAATTGGAACGTAAAATTCCAAGTGACCGGCGTGTTACTTACACCTTCACGGATATTTCTATCGAGGAACGCGAGACCTCGTTCAATCTCCACGGGGTTACTTTAATCCTCCTAACTGCTCTCACAACCGAGCAAGAGGGCAACTTTCCAGCTGCAGGAAGTACGGAATCATTGGCAACGGAACGGCAATCGACACGGCAAACAAGCTCGCGCGCGCGCGCAACCGGATCCATAGAATACATTTCAATGTACGAGTAGTAACCAAACACTCATTTCGAAGGAAATTAACTTCGTTAAAACGACAATAGCTGAAGAAACAACGTTCCCAGACCGGGGCGTAAGATTAATTGAGAATGCAGCATTGAGGCTGCAAAACTCGCTCGGCGATTCCACAGCTCTAAGGACTGCCAGGATTATCAGTATCCTTTGGGGAGAACAGAGTGTCAAGGATACGATGCAAACGACGCGACTCGGCTAATGCAAGTCGAACGTGTTACGTTGTTTCGTTGGTTCGTGCCAATTCTTCTGCAGAATATACTGACACTTACAGTCTACTAAAAAATTCAATGAATTTCGTTTTCATCGACCTATCGGATATTTTGGAAAAAGTTGGGAAGCACCGCTCAGATGTTTGAAGCGTTCTTCACACTTTTTGGAGGAGACGAACATCTTCATCGATTTCTCCAAGTATATTATAAATTACAAATTACTTCGAATGTAAATATTGCGATCAATTAAAATTATTTACATATTGATTTATTAATTATTGCAATTTACATATTGATTAATTTATATATTATATTAATATTAATTAATTTACATGTTAATTTATTGACATTAATTTATAACTATGAATTAAACGTTTATTTACAGAATGCAATTAATTAAATTAATTAATCAAGTATAATTAGTTTAAAAAGTAAAATTAATATCACGACTATTGAAGATCTTAAAATTTGATTTGCTTGGAAGTTTTCTTATAGATATTAATTTTTTATAGATATTTTAATATCCAGCGATTGCCCCTTTTATTTTATGTAATTTTTGAACGCTACCTGAATTCATTCATCACGAATCTATTGAATTTTAAAACGAATGATATCAACATTTGAAGTCCAAATCTCGTCCTTTTGCTTTTTCTTTCTTAGCTAGTGAATTTCTGTTCGATAACATTCGCCTCAGAATTGTGAATACCTTCAATACTAAATGTACGAAACACGATTCAATACTGACATTACTTACTTTATTCCTGGAACTGATATAAAACTATAGATAACGTTTGACACATATTTATAAATTTCATTAAAAAAAAAAAAAGAATATGATCACAAACTATTTTTCATAACTTTCTATTAAATTTATAACAATATCATTATACCGTCGCTATAAAACTTTTTTAGTATGTCGTTAGAATATTTTTCGATATTATATTTCACAGTAATATTGTCAAAGTTTTCATACAGTAAAAAAAGAAAAAAAAACACTACAACGTACGAATCAGGTGGTAACCTAACACTGCAATGTCTGAAAAGAATAGCAAATGCGACACAATTTTCCAAACAAATTTACACATTTCGTGCGTACGATCTGGTGTTGTTGGGATGAAATATCGCTTCATTCCGATTCGAAAATCCTGAATATTTCACCATTACTGCTTTTCTTACTTTTCTCGAATACAGTGTACGCCACTGATGTAACGATTTTGTCCCTGCTGACTCAAAGTATGACATTTCGCCACGATCTCGTCAAGCGTAGAACATAATTTATCTGTAGAAACGATATCGATTTCCCTCTCTCTGTCTTTTTCAACTTCATTGGATGATTTCATACAGAAGTTACTGTTGTGGTTTCTCTAAATCCGTCTGTATTTATAAAATATATCACGAACAGACTGCAGATCTTTGTGCATTTAAAAATTATCAAAGATGAAACATAATTAAAGAGATGAAACCTAAGTAAAAAATTGTTTCTTCTACATAGTATTATAATCAATATTTTCCTTTGGATATCTTATACATTTTAGTATATTAAGTGCATTCTGTGCTAGATGTTTCAATTTCCCATAAACGCACAAGAAACCACAATTTAACCACAGTCATAAAATATATGTATATTAATGAGCCATGAGAATATTTAGGACAGAAAATTTTTATGAATATACCATGCATATTATAAAAACACTTTTTAATATCTCATTCGTACTATAGTGAAACGTGAGTCCCGTGACAAGATAATATCAATATGCATATGTTAAAAAACGTGTTAAAAACGATCACATTAAATATCAGGACTGACAGATTAAATAATTTTATAATCTTCACGAAATATACGTTAACTAAATATTTCGTAATTTCGATGCACTTTATTATTTTACCAATATGACATTATCATCAATCGTATCATGTCACGCAAAATATATATATTCGTGTAGTAGACACAATGAATTCAGAGGAAATTTCTATGAATATTTAACATTAGAACTACCAGAATAATCAAGCTGATCAGTCCGCAATTTCTCATAGAAATTTTACAGATGTGCAACAGTGGTGCGTTTTTAAAAATTTCAAAGATTTTTCGAAAAACATACGAATACAGCCTTGTAAAAACGTGAGATTCAATACGTGAACTCTTTCTCATTTCTCGTATCCCAATCTCTCTCGAGAATCCTAGTTTCAAATTTTTGCGGGAACACGCATTTTAAAGACAAATACCTACGTTTCACGATTCTCTCCATATCTCTCTATTTTTCCATGTCAGGAGAAGATACCTGATAGAATGCTGCGGAAGCACGAAACTTCGCCCCGTCAAACTCGTCCGCGGCAAGTTCGAAATTATAATCGACATGTCGTCGTATAAACATCGAACGAGGCGAGATCGATTGTCGGTCGACCGCTGTTGAAACACGTGGCGCCGGTTATTACCGGTTTAATCTGAAAACGCGGTCGCCATTCGAAAGAGATTCCCCGTTAAATTCGTTGTCGAGCGTTGCCTGTTTACTGGAGCGACGAATAAATACATATCGAGAGCGAATAATGAAGCCTCGAGGAGCCGAGGACGAGAAAATCCTGGCGAGGAGAGAGGAGTCGAACGGATGTTCCGGTAATAAACGACAAACGAGCAACGCCCAAACCCCGAGAGAGATATCTGGGGCTCCTTACACGAGATCGAATCGGAGTGATTAAAAAGCAGGATATATCACTTTTATTTATTTACTTTCTCTCTGTGCTTGTACTAAATTGTAATTAAATATTTCATCGATAAAACATAAAATTTTTAACGATGGGTAACAAATTACGAATAAAATGAATATTGGTATTAGAGTTCAGATAATTTCAATTCTATGACTTTTTGATAAAGATAAATTTAAAAATTGAATTAAACATTAAATCGAAAATAAAATGTAACGTTAATGAAATAACTATAATTATAAATAACACAATAAAGTTACGAAGTGAAATTAAATTATCTAAATATAATGAATTTGAATCTTGAGATATTGAAATGTTGAGGTTCTTAACAAAAATAAAAATTTTCTATTTGAAGCTTCACCGATCATACGCGCGATTTTAATAAATTATTCCTGAAGGAGGATACGCAGGGAATTACATCGTGGAGCGCGTCACCCTGGATTCACGGAGCTGCGTTCAATTTGCAAATTTAATTTCAGGGACAGGAGGGACACACCCTTAAAAACAGGGAAAAACGATACCGCCGGACAAGATATCGCTGACGATGGAGTGGCGGATTCCAGCGATAAATCTACCAGCCACCGCCAACTATGGAAATTAAACTCAGCCAAGTAAAAAGGGAACGTTTCAATTATTTCAATCTTCGAAATGAGAATGCTGGCTAAACTTATTGGATCCTAGCAGGCTTGTCAGACTGACGCGAGAGAAACATCGGGCGGTAACGTTATGCAGCAGTGGAAGAGGTGGTTTTACACGTGTAAAAGATAAAATAAATCTGCTTCTTGACTTGCGTCGGAATGATCCACAGGCTGATAGTAAAGCAAGACAGATTGAATGGAAAATATTGTTTGTTGTTGGATGTTAACAGATCAGTGGGTTCAATGGGTAAAAATATCAGTTTGGAAATATTATTATTGAAGACTATGTGAGTTATAAATCACGGTGAGATTTTGAATTCTTCCAATAATGATATAATTATATATGGAATGTTTTGCAATAGTGCCAATCTATTCATCTCTTTTAAATAAATGCGGTACATTGATTTATTGTGTTGTAAATTAAGTTACTTCTGAATTTACAATTTATACTAAAAGAAATGATTATATTTGTTTCTGTATATATATAATTATAATATATATTATATTATATTATATTATATTATATTATGTATATTACATATTACATTATATTGCATTATACTATATATATTATAAAAATTATAAGAGAAACATATAATATATTAAGTGGCATAATTATTTGCAAGATTTGGGATAAGATGAATAAAATAGAATGGCTGGGCAATAAATCAAAGAGGATCATGGTAAAATAATTCCAACTTCTTTCTCGTAGCAGCTCCATCTAATTCCACGTGGAGTAAAATTTTGTTAAATAAAATAAATATTCGTCAAAGTTTCCGATTTCTCTGTAATCTCAGTTCTGTCATTTAAATTTGAAAATAAACATAACAACTCTAAAAATATAAAAACCTTTGACAAATCTTGTATAAACAATATACCTATCTTGATCTTTTTGCGTTTCTTCCTGTATCACATTCCTCTGCATCTATGGTATTAGGATTGACACACTTTTACTACCGCCTCGAATTTCGTAAAATCCTCTTAAGTTCATTTTCGAGGCTTGTAAAAAAAAAAAATATGAGGAAGAATATACAGAAAAACGAGAACGAATAATTAACATTATTTGTGCAATTGCGTTATTTAAAGTTGCATTTACATTATTAAAAAAAAAAAAGATAGAAAAGTACATTAAATTACCACAGTTTTCCTACTTCACTAATGTACAAGCTGAAAGTCCTGAATTTAAATTTCGAACTCGTAAAGGAAGTAGTTAGCATTATAGTAGTTAAAACTACTATAATCTCATTTTTATGAAATCCGTATTACGAATTTAAACATGAAATCCAAGTTCTGTTAGATTGCAATTAGGTTAGCATACATACATAACGTCATTGTTCCCTGTCCTTTTGAAATTTCATGAAACTTTAAACGTGTGAATTTTTTGAAATTTCCTGTGACTTATTGCTTGATAAAAAATTCAATACTTTCGCTACATTACACTCCTTATACTCCTCTAGTTGTCCATTTATTATACTCCTTCAGTTGCCAAATTTGTACTATTTATCGCAAGACACTTTTAAACTTAAACGAAATTTATGCAAAAATTATGCCAATACTCCGATATTTCGTATAATAAAATTTTTACAATTCTGACGCTTCTTGCATTTCAAATAAGTTCATTAATGCAATTTCTCCTTTCTGACATTATACAGAACAGGTAAACATTAAGATTATGACATCTATTTCTTAATTTAAAACTTCGAAAGAACTATATTTCATCTTTTAACGCACAAACAATATATCAAATTTACAGAAAAAGATACACATCTATAAAATAAATAAATAAAATGAGTTTCTCTAAGTTCGTAACATCAGGATAACGAAAAATCCATCAGATTTTTGTAAAATTCACTTTTCGACGTGAAAAGAGATTAAAAATAAAATATTTAAATATTTTTTCACGCTCTTTTCTTCTTCACAAATTACTTCTTTTTCCATAAATGTCGATCAATACAGAATTTTATAACAATATCTAAAATTATTAATGGAAAGAAATCTTAAAATAACATCTACCAATTATTCTAATTAAAATACCTGTAAAAAACAAATTCATTTCTAAATGGACAAAAAATCAATAACGTCAACATTCTTGATGCTCTCGATACTGAGTGAAATATTAATTTCAACGGCGAAAATAAATTGATGAACACGCGCGTTTAAAAAGTGGAAATTCAAAATTCAAAACAAGAAAGTTGATTTGCTAATTGAATTCGCGGGTCCTTTGATCAAGAAATTAAAAATCAGTTTTAGTACGCTAAATTTCAACTCTTGCAGATCTTGTAAATCCAAGGACACAGCTGAAGGTAAACTGATCTCTGATTATTTAAATTATTAAATAATCTTACACTTAGTTTGGCAAACTCTGTTCAATATAAAACTTAATAAGAATTTTTAACGCCATTTCGAAATTTTCCGTATTTTAGTTAAATTTGAGATATGTTTCAATTTTAGAAAAATATGAACAAATCGAAGACAAGAGAATATACAAGTTTTGTTATCGTTAGCAGATTAACAAGTTTCGTGACTTGCTAACGAAAGAAGATATAATTTAATGGCAATTTAGATGAATATTTCATAGGCAATTTAATAAAAATAAAAATATACCGCTGTGAGAATAAATTTAATATGAAATTCAATCACAACATTGCAAAAAAAATTGGTCCAAAAAATCGCGAAAATATCTTTGTGAATCTTTAATATCCCTAAGCATTTCTTGCTCCGTGTTCTATCTCATTAATTATTCACTATCATGGATAAGCGTGTTACACTTGGAATTCATTGGAAATTATAGTCTTCCATATCTGAACTAGGTAAAAATACTCGATAATCGCATTTTCGGAAAGTAGAACAATTGAATATTATTACATTAATATAATATTATTATACCTATTAGAGAATTATCAACTTACTTCTGAATTATCTAGCTTTCAACATAACGAGTTTTATACAGATTGCATTACGTCTGTGCTCCAAATTAAACGTAGATTAACATCCCAACATATTTTTATCATTCTCGTATGCATTTTCAGTTTGTAGAAAAGTCACATATGAGACACTCCTAAACGAAATATTGAAATCCATCGTAGAATTAGATGTTCAATTAGGCTTTGTAAAGTCGTATGTAAAATACATTTCAGTAAAACCGTATATTTTTTATAATTTCACAAGTTCTTTTTCGTTCACACGTATAATACTACCTGTATATGGAATATAGCAGAACTTCGTTTATTCGAACACGTTGGAGGATAAAACTGCCCGGATAACCGAGGATTTCGAATAACAGATTCACTAGCTTCCTACATACCCTATTCTTATTTGTTTGAATAGTGAAGAGACATCTGACAAGTATAACAAAAGTTGATTAATTATAAGTTCGTATGTCGGAGGGTCTATATTAGCGTTAAATTTGGGACTCAAATAAAGGAAGTTTAGGTCAAAAGAGGCATTACTATTATTAGTAAATATTTTGTTCGAGCAACAGAATAATAAAGTTCCAATAAATGTAAACTATAAAATCGTACCAAACCGTGATAATAATAGTAAAAGACTAATAATAATACGAAAAAACAAATAAAATACTAAATAAAATATTCAATAATACTAATGAAACTAATAAAATTCTAAATAATACTAAAAACTAGTAAAATACTAAATAATACTAAGAACTAATAAGATACTAAATATATTACTAAATAAAATATTAAATAATACTAAAAACTAATAAAATACTAAATAATACTAAAACCTAATAAAATACAAAATAATACTAAAACCCAATAAAATACTAAATAAACATAAATTATAAATTACTAAATAAAATATTAAATAATACTAGAAACTAATAAAATACTAAATAATACTAAAACTAAAATACTAAAATAAATTACTAAACAAAATACTAAATAATACAAAAACCTAATAAAATACTAAATAAACATAAATTATAAATTACTAAATAAAATATTAAATAATACTAAAAACCAATAAAATACTAAATAATACTAAAACTAAAATACTAAAATAAATTACTAAACAAAATAATACTAAATAAACATAAATTATCAAATAAAATACTAAATAATACTAAAAATTAATAATAATAGTAAAAGACAAATCGATTGCTTTACATTTTATTTCTATTCTCCCTGAAAAAAATTTCTAGTCTTAAAAAAAAAAAAGTTCTTCCACGTCGCTCAAAAAGTAACATTCCTGAATAGGAGAAACGAAAGCAGTTTGAATACAGCCGCGCAAAATATCGAATGCTCGACTCGGGGAACGCGTTCGTTCTTTCATTCCCTCTCGCCTGCACGTGAGCCACCACCACCCCGAGCGCTCGACAGACTCGAAGATGATTAATTAGAAATTTAAGAGTTTCGTGCGATGTTCCCGGTAGTCTACAAGGCATTATTGAATCACGGCAAGTAGTCTTTGAAGCACTTGCAGCGGGAGGATACGTTCCCAAGAGGAATGAGCACCACGCCCTTGCCGCGGGCTAACTTCAACCAGAATAAACGGAGGAGGGAGAGAGAGAGAGAAAGAGAGAGAGAGATTCTGCGTGGATTATGGGAACACGCCTTGCCGGCTATATATATATATATATATATATATTGAGATTCATGAATGAAATTGCGAAAGAAAGTACGAAAGTACAATCGAGTCTACGATAAGAACGCCTAACGAGCTGTAATAACAGTGTCCTCGCGCTTTTCGTTCGATGTTCACCGTGCTCCAACTTATTTACGTCGCGTCAGACGTAAATACGATTGGTACCGGCGTAATAAAGAGAATCGTGAAAGTCAAGATTGAAAAAAAGAAAAAAAAAGAAAAAAAAAGAAAGGGAAGAAACTCTTGAAGTTCTCTCGAGAGGTCTGGGACTCTGGCGAAATTCGGACGGTCAATAACGTGTTAATATTATCGACGGAACGAGGCGGCATTTACGTTGGCCGGGGAGCACATTTCCGCGGAAAGCGATGAGCAAAGTTCGCCAAGTCAAATAGAAGCCGGCGCAAGATTGCGGTTTCGTCTGGGCGAGAAGTTTCTTAAAACCGTAAAGATTAAGGTTTCCCGCGGAAACGATACTACCCCTTCTCGCGCGCCACTCGGTAAAAACGTTTCATCACGTTCCTACCTACCTCGAGAAGTTGCCGAGGCCCGAGTAATTTCGCGAAACTATTCGCGAACGTGGAGAGCGAAAAAGAAACGGGAAAGAGAAGAGGAACAAGAGAACGAACGTATCCAAAATACGGCCGGGAGTCGTAAAACGTTCCGGTTGTGATGCTCGAGGAAGCGAGCCGGCGTGGACCGGAAGCGGGCAACGGGTAGCTTAATTCGATCCTCTTCTCAACGGCGATCGTTCTTAAGAAATTCACGAGTATTTACATTATTAAATTCTTACGGTCGGTGTGCCGCGCGGCGAGCCGCGTTTTACATTCGCAACGATCTCACCGGGAAAAGAATTAATTGATAAACTCGGGTGCCTTGTAAACCGGGAGATATTATTATTGGATCGGCCGAGTCGCCGTACACTTTGAAGAACCAACAACCTACAATTCCCCGAGGCAACGTGGTACTGCGGGAGTAACATGCCGGTAGGAGAGAGAAGTCGAACTGAAATAAACGAGGGAGACTCGAACATGGGCTACGGTGAACAAGGTTTAGTTCGCCTGGATATCTCCGGCGAAATGGCGAAGGCACAGGAGTGTATTACTGTCTCGAGGAATTCCTACTGACCTCTATTATCATGCAACCGCATTCTCGCAAATTGGATCGTGTATATTTTGATGTTGATCCCCCGTTCGATCGCGTTGACGGATCATGTCAAGATGTTTCCACGAGAAATCCCCCGTGTTTCGTTCGATTCACTACGAAGCTATCAGAGCTCTATGCTTTTAACTATTTGCGCTGGCAACTGGTTCGCGGACCGTAACGAGTGACCGAACCCTGTACAATAACTCGTCGCTTTCTGTTTCTTTTGAACTCGTCGGTGTGACATCACTGGATAGACATTATTAAGAGGCAACAAACTTGTCATTCGTTTCGCCTATTTCGTTTCACGTTTCACTCGAATATACCTGAAACTGAGAAAATGTTGCAACTTGGGACGAAACAATTCTCGACGTGAGTGGCACGTCATTCCAGTGCAAGAGGTTAACGCCATGCGCTGGCGACTGGTTCGCGGACCATAACGAGTGACCGTATACAATAACTCGTCGCTTTCTTTCTCTTTTGACCTCGTCGGTATGATACCACTGGATAGAAATAACTAAGAAGTAATAAGTTTGTTTGGCATTGCATTTAAATATATTTGAAACTGAGAAAATGTTGCAATTTGGGACAAAAAGTTCTTGAGGTAAGTAATTCTTGTATCCGTTTCTTTTCTTCCCTCGCGTCAAATATAAAATATACGTACTGGTACAAAGTGTTAGGATTTATTTTTGCCGTTTACGAAGGTTTATACTTTATAGTTAATTTCAGCAAAATAATCAATCAATGTCAAAATGCTGTTAATATGAATAATAGAGGATATTATTCAATTGACAAACGTAAGCAAACTTCCTTTAGTTTGTTCAATTAGCTGTACACGCGTACAATTCCATTTTTGGGTTTGGTGTAATTACATAGTTCATAATGAAAGATGAAATTTCAATTGAAATTTTCAACAACGTTCAATTCTACTGTCATCTGAATTTACAATGTCCAGTTTGAAGAAAACTGATATTGAAACTTTGCAGTGTGAATCGAAATTAAATTCGGCGAATTTTTAGATAAGTTAGATTTTCTCTATTTTTTGTTATGCTCGTGTCCCAACTATAATATCGACAAAATACAATTCATAACTATTTCTTTTAAATTTAACCTTTTAATTATCATAAATGTTGCGCATACCGCGAGTTTCTGTTTAGGCATAAAAATTTAAAGATCCGCAGTGCAATCATCAACTTTCACAAATCAAAGTCCGATACCTGAAAAAATTTGTATACTTCTTCTGCAAACCAACAATTCAGATTTGTACTTTCTTCGCTCGTCATCAGCGACACACACGACGCACGAATGTTACAAATTTTCGCTTTTTACTTTACAGCTTGTCCCTCCTATCATTCTTCTCCCTTCGCAGACGCGGCGCATTAATTGCACATTATGTTCGATAAAGCTGAAGGATCGTTTCAGTCCGAAGGAAAAAGAACGTCCGCAAGCACGGTGACATTTTTACCGACCGATACGAAATTTTGCCCGCTCCTAAAAGCGCATTGCCTCGTTCGTTCGAACGTCCCACCGAGACTCGACACGGAATTTTCATATCTAGAGGGGAGGACCTGTAATTAATTTCATTGCAGATGTCGATCAATAGCGGAGCCGTTATTAAAAGCGCTAATGAGAGGCTGAAAAACCGAGTGACACGGTAACTCTGTTATCGCATTATCCACGGTTTATCGCGACGGTACCGGAGCGAATTTAAGGTGGCCGAAAAAGTAATTATCGGTTCCCATTAGCGGTGGAGTAATGTTAGATTCTGTGGCGCGGTGCGCTTTCACTCTGTCGCCGTTATTGGAAAGATAATGGCAAAGAAAAACGACAGAGAGAAAGAGAGAGGGAGAAAGTGGGAGAGAGTGAGGGAGGGAAAAGAAAATCGCATAGACATAGCTCGCTAAAAAAAAGAGAGCAACGAAAAAAATTAAAACAGGAAAGAAGTCGACATTTTCGTCGTGTGATAGCCAAGAATACCTCTGCCGGTCTGCAACAGCATTATTAACTTGCACGTTCCGGCGAATATATAATGTTGTTCAATTTGTGGACGCAAAGTTCTCAGACGCAACAGACACTGTCAGTTGGATACATTTCACTTGAAATGAGATTTTAAATAACGAACTTGATCTGTCTCGATTAATTTTTTATCCACGTGTTGGAGGTAATGCAAATGTGAGATCTAAATTCGGAAATTCATTGCCGAACAACTTTCCATTTCAGTTAATTCGATTGCTCACACAAAAAGATAACAAGTAATTCGATATAAAATTACGCCTAAGTAGGATTGAAATTCAGAAGTCGTTCAAGTGAAAATTTATACAAACAAAAAAATTAGACATAAACCAAAAAGCTATTCTGTCAATCTATCGACAATCAGACATAATGAAATAATCTAGAGAAAGATCATTTTCATGAACAAATAAACCAACGTATTGTCACTTTAAATATATTTAATATAATTAAATATATATAATTTAAATCATATATAAAATATGTACGCATACACGAATATATCCATTTGAAATAATATATAGAATATGTACGTACATATACATTTGAAATAATATGTAGAATATGTACGGATATAAGAACGTATACGTTCTAAGTAGTATGAAGAATATGCACGGGTGTACGAAAGTATACGTTGTAAGTAGTATGAGATATATGGACGGGTATACGTTGCAAGTATGTGGAATATAAACGGGAATATGGACGTGAACGTTCTAAGTAGTACGAGGAAAATGGACAAGTAGACGGACGTGTACGTTCTAAGTAGTATGAGGAATATGGAAGGGTATACAAACGTATACGCTCTAAGTAGTATGAGGAATATGAACGGGTATACGAACGAATACGCTCTAAGTAGTATGAGGGATATGGACGAGTATACGAACGTATACGCTCTAAGTAGTATGAGGAATACGGACAGGTATACGTTGTAAGTAGTACGTGGAATATAAACGGGAATACGGACGTGTACGTTGTAAGTAGTATGAGGAACATGGACGGGTAGACGAACATGGACGGGTAGACGAACGTATACGAAGTAAGTAGTATAAGGAATATGGACGGGAAGACGGACGTATACGTAGTAAGTAGTATGTGGAATATAAACGGGAATACGGACGTGTACGTTGTAAGTAGTATGAGGAATATGAACGGGTAGACGGACGTATACGTTGTAAGTAGTATGAGGAATATGGACGAATATATGGACGTATACGATGTAAGTAGTATGTGGAATATAAACGGGAATACAGACGTGTGCGTTGTAAGTAATATGAGGAATATGGACAGGTAGACAGACGTGTACGTTCTAAGTAGTATGAGGAAAATGAACGTGAATATGCACGGGTGTACGAACGTATACGCTCTAAGTTATATGAGGAATATGGACGGATATACGAATATGTATATTTAAATATATTTAAATATATATAGTTTCAAATATATTTAAATATATTATTTAATTATTTTATCAAATATATTTAAATATATTATTTAAATAAATAAATTATTTAAATAAACAGATAATATATTATTCATCACAAGACTGAGAAAACGCATCGTGAGAGTCCGTGACAACGAAAAATCATTTAAAGAGACTGCGCGATCAACAAAAGATTAAGAAACTGCTCGAGCGGCGCAAACTGCCCCGAGATATATCTTCTACGTTGAAATAATACGTGGTGCAACACAGCGTTTGTCGGACGTAACACAGAATCCGAGACAGCCGACCTATGCAGCGACCGAAAAGCTCAGAAACTCAAGTAACGTCTACGGATTAGCATAAACGGTATTGTCTTTGGGGGATCAAGTAGCAGCTACAGTCAACGAAGGACTCGATAGGATTCGGAGACCCGGTTGAAATAAGCAAACAGGCTTCGATCTAGTCCCGTGGAAATACAGTTGAGCAGAGGGTTCTCTGCGCGCGTGTGTGTATCTATGTACGATGAATCTTGCGGTAAAACAACACCGAACGGACCAACGACTGTATTATATATAACCGTCATATTTTACTTCGCCCTGCCGCGCCTTTTGCTTGGATCGCTGCTAGAGAAGTTTTGATTAGCAAGGGTAAGTTATGGACAGCGGTGCTGTCGATATTGGCCCAACTTTCTTCGATGATCCTCCGGGGGGAAAGTAAACAGGTTTGGGTTTGCTTGTTTGTACGAATGCATATATTGCCCATGAGTGTCGTGACACCAATGGTCTTAACGCCGCGATTGTGCGCCATTTGTGAAATAGTGCACCGATTAACACTTTCACGCCATTTGAGACACCAATTCTAATAGTTTCGTTCGTTTAACCACTTGCGCTGGCAACTGATTGCGGACCATAACGAGTGACCAAATCACTGGATCGAAATTATTGAGAAGTAATAAATTTATTATTTGTTTTGCCTAAATAAATATTAAATATTTAATGTACTAAAATAATGAATTATATTTAATAATATATTTATAATAAATATAAATAAATAAATATTTATAATAAATTATAAGTAATATGTTTAATACACTTAAAAACTGAGAACATATTACAATTTTGGAACAAAAAATTCTCGTCGTGCGTGGCACGTCATTCAAGCGCAAGAGGTTAGAGCACATTGAAAGTAAGGAGATATTGAAAATTCTGTACACATTTTCGTGAAGGTGTTTTTTTATAAGCAACATTTTTAAATTTTCCATTTTAGTTTGTACATGAAATAATAATCATTTGTATTATGTATCGCCAGAAACTTTAGCTCTTATAAATCAGTTCGGTCATAAAAAGGGATGTTTATTGCAACGTTTTAGAAGAAATGTGCGTGGTATTTGTTTATGAGAAATCGTGCATTTTCTTTTTCTGAAATAAGCTTGAACAATCAGATATCAGATTAAATGGGTTAGATATGTTTTAAGATATGTGAACATGTCTCTAAGATATGTGATCATTAAATTGAATATAATGTGACATAAAAATACAATTTCCTTTCGTAACTTCGAAACTCAGAAATAGAATTCGATAATATACATTGATTGAAAAGGATTGCAAATGGAATGATCTATTAACGATGCGAACTTCTGACGGAATATTTGAAATACTATGTGCACTAAAACGATTTATAGAGATTGCAGTGCCATACCGTTAAGTTTCAACCAAAATGTAACACAGATTTTTATTCAAGGTTTTCTTTTATCGATAATATTTTTTTTCTATTAATCTAAAATATAATCGCTGACAACCACCATGTTACTTCACTCAACATTGTATTTATTAATATACAATAGCTAGTTCTATTAAAATTCATTTTTAAATTAATTTTGTCAAAGTATAACCTTGTAAAGCGTGCATTTACCGTAAATTAATTTTTTCTGTTTCTAAAGTGAATAACAACTGATACAAGTATTAAACAGACGTACCGGAAATTTAATTTTGACCAAGACTCGGTTTGTAATAAAAAGTTTGAGACAAAAAATGACGAATAATTCAAATATTTATCTATGAAATTTAGTTTTATAATCTATATAATATTATTTATATAATTGTTTTAAAATCTATATAATATAATATTAAATTAAAGGAATTGAAAGATTTTTAATAAAATATTGCACATTTATATCACCATAAAAGATTTAAATAATCCTCGAATTGTAAAGAAATTTTAAATAAATAAATAAATAAAAATCTAAAATGATATATACATAGAATTTAAAATAAATTATAAATTATATCAAATAATATAATTATCAAATTGCGAATTTTTATGTGTCCATGGAAAATTTAGGGGTGTGAAATTGCACCCAATATGTTTATACAATGTATAAGATGTTGAGCTCAAGTTGATTTATCACACTAATTTGCCTGATTATTGCTGAATAACCATCCACTGGTTGTGAGAAATAACTGAATACTTTCATTCTGATCTGTAGTGCTTCTGGTCTCTGGAGGTCAAAGTTAATTCTGTCTGAATAAACCAAAGCTAAAGACGGATTGATTCCGACTAATTCTATTTGACTGACAATGAGAACTATTGACGATTCCGTTTGCAACTCAACTGACTTTGACTGACTGACGGCTATTCTGAAACTCTTGACTACTGATTCTACAATTGATTCTGAATCAGTGACTCTTTTCTCAGAGCTTTTTTTACGAAAATTTTACCCTCTCTTTCAAAAGACTCTGAAGAAGACTAAATCGCAGGGGGAAGGACAAGATCAATCAGAAAATACGAAGAAGGTTTCCAGATTTTCTAGTTTTCACCCCATGAGACTGACTCGCGTGGGGTGGCTATGGGGAACGAGCCCATCACCTTCCAGAAACCATGCTATTGTCTGCACTCGATTTATGACACGGCAATTGCTATTGTGCGGAAAAAAACTCGTCGAAACTACACAATTGAAATTTATGAAAGATCCGGTTGTACATTATCTAAACTACCTAAGCGTGTAGAATGTGTAAAAATCTACGATCTACCAACTATTTCTGAAACAGATCCAAGCATTGTTGGCCCTAACGCAAGAATAATATCTAAATTACTCGTTATAATTTTTAAAGATGAGGCAATATTTTTAAATAGTTTTTCATTTCTTCGGATCTGTTTATAAAACTGTGAAGGCTAATAATTACATTACACGAAAACCTCTCCTAGTGAACAGTTTACTTTTATAATTAACTTTTACAAACGTCACAAAATTTATGATTTTTCAAATGCGTCACTTTTCTCTCAAACTAATGGCATATGTACATGACGATTCCCGCTGACGGAGACAGAACTTTTCGTTTACATTTCCATATGCATCGCCACCACGATTTGATATCAAAATTTCAGAGCATATAAACGTTACATAAAATATCCCAAATTTAGACAGCCAAATTGCGAAATCTAGGAATAAAATTTGCAGCCATAATCTAGAAGCAAAAAGGATATTAAAAACATTCATTTTAATATTCATTTACATTGAAAGTTTAATTTAAAAAAAATAAAAATATTGTTTAACTATGAAAAATAAAAATAAAAAATATCGAAAGTTTAATGTCAAATAAATATTATATGTAGTTTAATGTCAAATAATATGCATATGTGTATATATGATTTTTTTTTTCCATTATCAACATAGAAGTTGATACTATTACTATGTTAGCACAGTGAAGTACATGCTTTCTATCATATGGTAATAATTTCATGTCGTCATTTACTGTAACAATATAATAAAAAATTTTTAATTTCTCATTTCGAAGTGTCATGCTAAGCTTGATATCGGTAAACAATGGAATTAATAACTCTACGAAGAATTCCTAAGAATTTTGCTGAGTTTCAGTAAAACTGTGTTTTCAATTCTTTGCAGCAGTTCTTCGCGAAAAGTCACGAATTTTTCATAAATCAAAAATCAAATACGATAATAGAAAATGCCATTAATCCGTATTTTGTACATATAATATTTGTTAATATTCAATATTACAATATTTATTAATAATGTAACTTGATAACAAAGCATTTGCTAAAGGATTTTTTGTAACATTATTTTCTTCTTTCTTTCGCAGTTTATACCACCTTGTATAGCATGGTGCACATATTTTGGCTATTCTATGCTTAAGATATAAAAAATGGCAAAGTTTCCATTTTGACTACCTCATTGCTAATAAGAGATTCACTTTATTACTAAAATAAGAAGAAATCGGAAAAATTATGTCATTTAGAAAAAAAGAGAAAAGAAAAAAAGCGAAATATTCAAAATGTGGAAAAAGTCGCTAAATTAGAAATTCACCACAAGATTGTCCTTGACCTAAGATTTAAACCTGGTATTTCTTTCGCCGTGTTACGTGTTACTCGACAAAAGGATGAAAACGAACTACCGGGATTAGGAGCTAAAATATAATTGGGAAGGGACGGTGGACCGCATAAATCAGCCTTTCCAAATTCGCCAGGTCATCATCTTCTACAATAAAACTCTTTACGAGCCAATAATTTACCGACTGTCCGATCCTATGTAGTTGCTTTCTTCTGTCCCTTCCGAGGCTGCCGAATCGCATCATCATAGCTACTGCGAGTTATATCTTTCGTTCTGCCAACATTATTTCTCATTTAATTTCTGTTGCTTCTTGCGATCGTTACAAGTTGCAATAAATCAAAAATAATACGAGGGCGCAGAGGAATCTGGTCTTCAAATATTTAACAATAATACAACATTAATGATGTATATCTCATTAATAATGAAAATAAAAATTAAAGTCAATTTATAATAAGAATGTACAATAACTCGATATCATATAACGATATATTAATGTTATCGTTATAGTATGATTTAAAATAGGGTTTCAAGTTTTCAATTTTCCAACACTCAGTTTATAAAGGCGTTGCCATGCCATCTTATTTTTTTGAAAAAGACTCTAGGACTTTTGAAACGTTCGATTATTTTTCAGAGATTCAGAAATGTTCTACTATCTTCTCAAATATTTAATTAAGAATCGGTAGGATTTCATCTTTTAGTCGTTGTTTTAAATTTCGAATATTGGCCAGTCGAGGAATTTTGTTCTTAAAACAATTTCATAATCAGTAGATCGCAGATTTTTATGCGTTTATGAAAAATATAAAGATACAAGAATGCACGGAATGTAAACAATGCACGAAAAAATATTCGAAATATGCAAAATATAATACATGAAACAAACTTTCTATTCGTTCTATTCGTAGATAAATCGATAACAATTACGCGATGTACAGGGTAAGAATTTCGAGTTTTGAAAAATACATTAAATTGTTGGAATTGTTGAAATTCACATCGCAAAAATGCTGAATGTTCACGTGTCAATCGTGTGTTTTACATTAGTGTTTTCTGATAAATGAAATACACTTGCTATTGATGGAAATTATTTGTATGCATGGTTCAAAAGCACATAAATAAATTTTTATAACGTAAGAATGTACAGTGTTTCAAAAAATACTGGCATACCTACTCATTTGACAATATTTTTATTAAAATAAGTAATGTGCACAATAATGAGTTATATAATTTGTTACTGAAAATTGCTAATTGCTAAGAATCTTCATCAGAGATATTAAAGTAAAAAAAATAGAAATACAATAGAATACACAAACTTTTATTTTATAAAAAATCATTTAAATCTCTAAAAGTACACTATTTTGCATCTGTAATGTATATATAATATCTAAAAAAAATTACGAATTAGTCATTTTGACGAGTTCGGTAGTTCTAGTGTTAAATACAAGATTCTTCATAATTTACTCGCGGAACATTTCGCTTCGTGATGCAAATAGGCTCATTTATTTTCACGAAAATATCACAAGAAAATCAGTTGCGTCAACACTTTTTTGACTCATTGTACTTCACGCGAGAATTAAAAGTTTCGGAAAGCATTGGAAATTCAATCAGTAGAACGTGTTGAAATTAGCAATTAGATATTAAAATACTGGATCTATAAAAGTCCAGCCTCCTCAAAAGGTAAAGAAAAAAATTTCATTTATATTCGAGAATCAGTAACAATTTACGTTCAATGACGTTCCCGTAGAGAAATAATATTCCACGCATTTATCCCCGTATCACCTTCGCATCGCCGGAATATTTTAACGTGAGAATCCACGTGGGCGTGGAGCCGGAAAACTCTTAGCAGCAGCCCTTAATAAAACTGCAAAGTCTCGCGGAATATGGCAGCGTGGAAAGTGCTCCTTTCGAGGGGGAGGAGGGGCATACTATCTGCACCGACGTCCATACAGATGTTGCTTGTTGTAATCCAATAGTTCGGATCCTGGCTGACGTATAGTGTACAGTAAAAACCCATGATGCGAACGGAGTATGGGTCGGAGACACACTCGGCGAGATCCCTGGGAATTCAGAGATTTATACAGCGTACACGCTGACGTGTCCCTCCCTTTCCGCCCTTTGTACATCGAAAATCGAATCCGTGCCTCCATGAAATATTCCATGAAAAGGCAAACGGGATTAATATGGCGACGATGTTTATTTTATAAATTCTGTCGCTCGTTTCGGCGAGAAAAAATACTCGGAAGTTAATTGACCGGCCCTACGTATTCCAGTCGACGCGAACATCATCGAAGAATTTCGTTTCTGACCTTTCATTGAGAGAAAACGAAAGAAAAAAGAAAAAAAAAGGAGAAAATTATCGTGACGTGGAATAAAAGCTTTGAGGACCTACAAACAGCAGGGCTCCCAGGAGACGCGAACGCCACCGGGATCTTGCGTGTCTGGAAAGTTGAACGAAAATAAACGAGAGAGAGAGAAAGAGAGAGAGAGAGAGAGAGAGAGATTCGATGTAGGTTGAGGGAACGAGGTTAAGTTCTAGGATACCGGAATCCACGATGGAGGAACAGGCCGAATACAGACTTCGACGAAATTTATGCCTCAGACTTGGTCGAAATTTATGCGTCAGACCTCGATGAAATTTACCCTTCAAACGGAGCGCGACGTTCGACATCGTGAAACGGCCGATTGAAAAGTAATGTAAGTACTTTGAGGAAAGCTTTTAATATTCCTCGGTATATTAACTGCCATTGGACGACAATTTTTTGGCGAAATGTTTCTCAAGACGAAATGCGGAGAGGAGCACGAACTTTTGGAGACGGAAACCGTCAAAAGGAAGCGAGGATTTTTATCGAACCGTGAGATATAGATGCAGATTCTTCTCAAATTGTATGTATTTTCAACTGATAGACCTGTACAGCTAAAATTTTGATAATATCAAGTTGAAACAGGGAATGAATCATTTAATTCTGTCGTCTTGAATGACTTGGAATACGTTTGTTATACAAGGAATGTTTCAAACAAAAATTGTATAATAATAGTAACAATAATAATATAATATAATATATAGTATATACTAATATATACTATAACAGTAATAATAATAATATAATATATACTATAATTAATGTTACATAAACAAAATCGAATAAATATAATTAATGAGATATAATATAATATTACCTAGAATTTTTTAAATCTAATATTATACTTAACATTTGACCTTACATTTAATATAATATTGAACGTCAAGTGAAAACTGTTACTTGAGGTACATGCGAGGATTTTTTTTGAACTATGAGATCAAACAACATCATTATAGAATTTTGAATTTTATTTAGACTTTAACATTCAATGTTAAATATTAATATCTTAAATTTTTAAACACTCTAGATAACATTCGTGCCTCAAGAAAATTGACGACATTAATTGCTGATTTAACAGAAAATTAATTAATACACTCTTCTTACAATCTTCGAGATGCGACTTCTATTTGAAATGAGTAATTTAAAATGACTCGACATGTATAACATGACCAATTAAAATGCTAACATCGCATTATTTCATTTGCGATTCTTTTCCATCAATTATTTGTATCATGAAATTTTATTTTCCAATATCGAGAAAAAATATTACGAATTGGAATATTTTTTCATCCTTGTAATTACAATCAATTCAGATCCTATAATTCTGTGAAATCTTAGGAATAATGATAAGTTATTATTATTTTCATTTTATAAATTACACCTGTTTATTTTATTTCAGAGATTAGTCTTGTTTTCTCACGTGTATGAGAAAGATATCATCTCAAAAAAGTATAAGTATAGCGTACATACTTTATATGCTAATACATGTATACCGTTGTAAGTATGTAAAGCGACGCAGCTTTTCGTAGTCAAAAAAAAGTATCACTCTATTTTATGAACCTCGTGCCAGAAAACGCGTGTAGTAACTTCACGCTGAAAGCATCACAATGTTAAGAATAATATTCAAAGGAACGTCATGGTTTACCACTGAATTCCCTCGTAAAGCATTTCGTACCAGAAAGCTACAATTTCTATCTTTCTCTTCCATTCTCGAAGTATTGCGTCCGTTTGAGATGCACATATTGTACCATTCGTTGTGTATGGTTTAATTTATCTGAACATCGTTAACAATCATCGATGATTCGTATCATTTTATTTATTTCAGTGATTCGATGAAACGTAACAAACAACTATTTGTTATTTTAGATCAACTACTTTGTAAATAGTAATTAACCCTTACGAAATTACTTCGCTTTACTTTGCACAAAGTATATACTGTTAAAACTCTCCGGTTAAAACATTACGAATTAAACGCCACTTTATAAATTGTTGGTCCGTATGAAAATATTTAATACACAGCGTACGTGTTATTAAATCCATAAATCTCAAAAGTATTTTTAACCAAACAATCTAAATAAGAAACGTACATCTTTCAAACTTCCAGTTGTTCCAACAATTTTTCAGAAAAGTTCAAAGAAAAAGTAAAGGGTCGTTCATTTCTCAATATTTAACACAATTATCGCACACGTGTATCGTTAACTTTGTAATGTACAGCAAGGAATAGTTGTATTCTAATGTGAGATGCGTGAATGTTGCATACACGCTAGCAGCGTTCATCAAATGACGTATATTTCTTCTTTCTGCAGCAGAAATGCAGCATATTTGAAATACTGTGAAATTTGGTAGACCAAGTTATTTGAAAAAAGTACTAACGTTGTCTAATTTGCAATACCGGAAACGATGAGGGCGAAATGAGTGACGTTTGTGGACGGACTGTAATTTTAACTTGATTTTCAACTCCGCGGATAATTAAGAAACGTCAATTTGCAAAAGTTCTTCAGCAAATGATCGTTGCAATCGTGGTTAAAATACGTCAAAACTTTAGAGTGATTTGTTCAATCTACTCGTTTCGTGTCAATCTTGCGATTATTTCGAGGATACAAAATTTTAAGCGGCAATGCCGTGCTGCTAATTTGGAATGCCGAAGATGAACATCCCACAGCATAGCTCTCTTGTTTCGAGGATTAGGAAGAAAAATTACCATTACAACCAAAAGTGTCTCTCGTTCCTAATACAGAAAATGGAACTTCCAATGACTTCGAGATGAAAACATGCAACAATTTCAAGTTCTTCTTACAGAAACAAGTTATTTGGTTAATTAATTATATCATACATTATTATATATTATATTATATATTAATATTACAATATTAATTAATATTTACTTGTAACTAATATCTTAGATCGTAAGAGAAAATAAGTTCATTATTCGTTTTCTTGATTTTACAAAATGAAGGTAAATTAGACTAAGCTGCAACAAATTGTCGCTCTATGTCATTCTTCAATTACACCAAAGTTTCTTGTTTCTTTTGTTATTACTAGAAATTTCAAAAATTTGTTAGTTTCCCTGTAATAGTATGTAATTCTCTTTTTTTTTAAATTTTTATCCACTGTCCATTATTTTTAATAATTGATAAACTAGTGTTCCAAATATGCTGCATTTCTACAAACAAACAAAATTTTCTATAAACAATTTCTACAAATTTTCTTCAATCTGCAAAAAAAAAAAAAATTAGAGAGAATACGAAATTTATTAAATCGAAACTCGTTCTAGAGTTCGTGAAACGAACATTCAGACTTCTTGCAAACGCGACGCGGAAATTGACAGCTGCAAAAATCGTAGGAAGGAAATAAGTAAACCTTCCTTTCCCAGGAAAAAACAGATAGAATTTTTTCGATGAGTTACATTTAAATTCTGTATTTACTAGATTATATTTCCCAAAATTGTAATCGAATAAGGTATGTCAGTTACGTTACGTGTAACTAATATTCTAACTGCGCAGCAAAATTATTCAATATCAAATTAACAGGAGCATAATAATTTTAGAAACCAAAGCGAATTCAACTACTCGAATTTTGCCAACGAATCGATTAAACTCTTACCTAGCATCGCTAGATATTGGAAACCGTAGGAATTCAAGATTCAATTATCTATTTTAATGTTTAGATTCAACTGAATTTCGAATCTAATCGAATTAAATTTCATTCGAATTTAATCAAACTGAATCTCTGTCACGAAGCACGTATCGTAAAATAGAAAATGAAAGGAAATACTCGAAACTGTAGAAACACACGATGGACCGTGAATTTTTATGCAAATTCGTGCGTTTCTTTTCATATTACGTGTATTCTCTGCAATTCACACGAAAATCAGCAGTCTAGTAATTTGACATAAATAATGGTAAACTGTAAGAATACTTTTTAACTTCTTGCTGGAATGACGTGCCACGCACGTCGAGAACCTTTTGTCCCAAATTGCAACATTTCTTCAGTTTCAAGTATAAGCAAAATAAATGACAAGTATATATACTCCTATATATAATAAACTATATATAACTTTATACTAACTATATACTATATATAACTATATATTGTAAAATTATGTACTTCTATCTTCTCATCTTCTGCTACACTTCTTAGTAATTTCTATCCAGTGATATCATATCGATAAAAAAAAAAAAAAAAGAAAGCGACGAATTATTGTACACGGTTCGGTCACTCGTTATGGTCCGCGAACCAGTTGCCAGCGCAAGGGTATCGCTCTTACTTCGACAAATCCCTCCGCGAAAGCACGCAAAACTTGTCGACGCAAGGTTACGCGCAGCCGTAGGTATTTATATTCCCTTTATTCGCGAACGAGATCGAATGAAAGTGGAGCAATCGCCGCTAAATCCAAACTGAGGGAACTTGCCACTATGGAATCGAGTCGAGGCTTGATGAAAAACACAGAACGACGAAACTCTTCGTCGGTCAGGTTACCAACTTGTTATTCATGTTTCGGAGGGCTCGGTCGCGTGCAACAAACAAGGAGCTTTCCCGCGCTTTAATTCACACGTAACGAGCTTGTGCGACAAGCGTATTATTCGGCCGTTGCGTCGGCTGACAACCTTCCCTTTTCGAATTTTTCCCCTCGGAGAGACATTTTCGGAGAGAGGGTTGATACACGTTATCGGATTAGAGGGGAGGGGAGGGGGGGGGAGGGAAGGCCGCTGACACGAACGTGTCACGCCGAATATATACGTATTATCTGGGAAAAGTGCACCAGCGGTCGAGTCGCCAGGCTGGAAACTAGACGAGAATAAACTGGAGAGCCGTGAAATGGATCGCGGCAACAGGGTCAAGTTTTCGCTTGTATTGGGATTCACGGCGAGATGGAATCGAAAACGCGCCGGACACACGGCGGTGCAGGGGAAACGATATTTTTAGAATAATCGAAGGAAACGCGCCGGGAAGGAAGTGATGCGCGATGTGCGGATGTAACGTGTCAGCGTACGAGCGAAAGCGTTTTACAAAAATTTATAATATAACGAAACGAATACGAATGTTGTAAATGTGAAATGTCTCTAATATCACAATGAAAGACGGTATGAAATTATTATTCATGTTTCAATGATATTAATTTATGTTATACCTACTTCGTGCATAGGACCTCAATTTTCATTTATCTCTCTATTTAATTATTATAATATTATACTATGTATATATATATATATATATAAAATATTGTAATATACGATATATATATAGAACATTCTATTTCTGTATTTTATATTTTATATACGCCCTGTATATATAAAGTAATATACACATACAAATAAAATATAAAATGTAAAATACAGAAATAGAGATATTTTATACTCCTTAATATATCTGCTATTATTTAATTATGTTTAGAATTCGTCATTATTAACATACATATAAAGAAAGAATAATTGAATTTGATCTTTTATTGGATTGTAAATATATATGTGCGTTATAAATGATAAATATTAGTGGGCTATGAAATATTTTTGTAGTTGTACGAGTCTGAATATAATATATTAAGATTATTTGTTTCATCTCATCACGAACTTTTATAGTCATTCGAAAAGTGTGTACAACATTAAACGCAAGTTATTTAATCAGTCTTTTCATTAATTTCTTGGTATTATCAATTAATTGTATTATCTTTTATATACAAGGGGCAAAAGCGTGTTCATCAAAATTAAGAAAAGCCAAAAATGATAATTGTCAATCAAAATTAAATGAGAACGTAGAATGTTTTCCTTCATTCTAAGGACCAAAACTGGTCAACTGGTCAACTGGGGAAGAGTTGATGAATCATGAATATTAGTACTTAGTTTTAGACGATAGGTAATTTCAAGATTTAATTTTCACTCACTCTTTATATTTCCCCCATTTTTACAATAAACAATACCTATGAAACTAATAAGTATGATACAACAGTTTGATAAATGAAAAACTTTACTTTTACTCGTATTGCAATATTACATCGACAAAATTAAATTAAATTCCACAACTACCCATTATTACAAAAGTAGCTAACTTACACAAAATCGTTTTATTAAAACGCTAGCGGAGAATGAAATTAATTCAATTGTAAACGTAATAATTTCATCACTGTAAATTTGTTTTAATAAAAGAAAAAACAAAAAAGAAAAAAAACAAAAAGAAAAGAAAAAAACACGAACGTTTCAATATCCTCGAGGAATACGACGTCTTTGAAAACGCGTGTCTACTATCCCAGCGAAAAATCGATTTTTCCATTTTCTACGTGCACTCTACGTTGAAAAGCATTAATCTCGCAAACGAAGCACGATTAACAGCCACGTATTGCCGCGTGTCGTGCATCGCGGTGAATGGAGAGTGAAGTCGTTTTCCACCGCACTAGACAATACCGCAACGTGGACACCGAGGAGCCAGGAATGCATTCTCCTGGAAAAAGCAGCCTGTGTGAAGGTAAAAGTCAGGCTGGTATCGGTCGGAGCGACTGGGAATAAACTAGAAAAAAGGGACACGCCGGACAGGGAAAGGGTGCTTTGAAACGGGGCTGCGGGCACAAGGTTAAGTACTGAGATATACCGGGACGTCTGCGTCAGTAGAGAAGGGACACCGTTTGAATACCAGATGGGAGGCCGGGACGAGCGAAAAAATCGAGCAAAACTGAAATCGTGCACGTTCGAACTCGCGGAATTTAACATTCAAATCTTAGGCTATCGTGACGGGATAAATCTGCACGATGTTGTACGTTGATTTTCGGTGAATGAATAAATAACACCAGCAGTTGTCACTGCATTAGATTAACGTTGTTCTGAAGTGTCGAATTTGACGAGTCGATATCATTTGCTAAGTCATCTACCGATCATCGATTAACAATAAAAAATATTTATATTTTATAAGGAAATTTATGAGGAAAATTATAAATTTAGTATAATGTATAATAAGGAAATATATAAATATATTATAAATCTAGTGTAATGTATAACAAGGAAATTTTCCTCATAAATTTCCTTATAAAATATCAATATTACAATATTCGTTTAATTCTCTTACATGAAGCCAAGTATCGCGAAAATTTCTGAAAATATAAATATGAGTCATGTTTAGAACGATATGTAGCAATCACAGTGGTAGATAATTCTCAGAGATCTAGAGCATTGAAATTGATCGTCAAAACGTAAAAATTTTTTTGACCAAATGCATGATGTAAGGAAATTATTCACATACCATTGAAGTTTCATCTAAAAAACAGAACGTTTATTTGAAAAAGATTAATTAATAGCCATAAGCTGATTTATGTTTCGACAAATTATGACAAGACAAATATGACTAATACATTTGTAATATAGACAAATGGACTGCGGATTTTTATGCGCATAAAAAATTTAAAAATGTACAAATGTGCAAAAATGTGCAAAAATGTACAGTTTCTATGTTATGTCACACCCAGTTAATATAGAAAAATATATAAAATATCCGGAATATAATACCTGCTTGTTATAATATTTAGTAAGTAATACTAATTTTCTATCTAACATTCCGTTTTCTAATTCTATCCATAAAAATATCAATTTGCACAAATATTCGCAGTCTATAAGTAAATAAATAAATAATGTTAAAAATTAAGAAGATAACGGAGATAAAACATTTTGCAAAAGATACTAAACGTACATATAATGTATAATTTTTATTTCAACGCTAATTTCAACGCAGTTAAATTTGCAAAATTACAAAAACACGTATACCTATATAAATAAAGGTTAATTACTAAAATTACCTAAGCTTAACATCCCAAATCAATTCATGTTACCAAATTTTATTTTTTAGTACTTTAGACTGTAAAATGAAATTCTAAGGATTTGTTTGATATTTTTTTATCATTATATTTTCTACAATGTTATGAAATTTGAAGCAAATTGAAGTATTTATAACATTATGATAAATTATTACTTAATTCTTCAAGGGTTCATAATTAGTAACAACACAATACTTACATAATCTATAGAATTATAACAAAAAATAAGTAAAAATATTATTTATATTATCTATATACGAATTTGTAGAATTTTAATCAGTTATCCAGAGAATCACAGAGCGATTTCCATTCTCATTAAATTGATCATCCTACGATACAATAAATTTCGTCAGAAGTCGTTAATTTAATTATTTAGCAACGAGAATTGTAACAAAAAATAAAATAAATCTTCGAAATCTATGTGCCATTTTTCTCCCGTTAATGTTCGTAGAAAATCCAGATTCAAGTTTTCTTGATGCGGCATACAGCAACGAGTAGCAATTAGATGAAAATTTCACTTAATTGCCACGATTAACATTTGAATTTAAAAGGGTAGAACTTTTCTGAAACTTATGCAGACTTGCAAATACCCTTTTGGACGCAACTGTGTTGGAAGACGACAGAAAAACCGGTGAATCAAGAAAGTTTCGCAAAGATTTGTACAAAGAACAGGATATGCAAATTAATTTAATAATATATTCTATCGATTTGTAATTAATTCTTTTTGCGGGCGAATACAGAATGCAAATTGTTATCGCGAATTTTAAATAAAATCCGTTTTAAAATTGCCACCAATTGGAATAAAAGAAAAAAGAAAAAAATCGCAATTGCGTAGCCTCATATTCTAACGACAAATGAACAAAATCTTTTTAACAAAATATAACAAATACCGCTATTGAAATTAATTATTATTGTGAAATTAATTATGTATTGGTGAAAAAGTGACAATTAAATGAAAAAATGATGTTTATTTTCAATGATTAAAAAAGTGAATGACAACAATGAAGAGAACGATGGCTTCAATGATTTAATAAAATGAATTTCTTTCTAAAATGGAAATTCATGAAAATCATCGATTTGTAACTTTAGAATTATTGAACGTGACTTGCTCGACCCAAATTTACATTATGATAGAGACACGCGGTACAAAAAATTATGCGCAAGACAGATGCATCGCAAAAACAATCGAAATGAAAAAAGATGAATTATTTCTCGCCAAGTTTGATTGTTACCTATTTTCGAACTTTAAAAAATGATACTGAAAAAACTAAAAAATAGCATTAACACGCATTGTGCGAGATTTCTGATGCTGGAACAAAAATACTAGCCGATATCAAAACATACGATATTAAAAATGGATCTACTAGAAATCCGTTCGCATAAATATTTTTCGGATAATTATCGGGCTGAAACAATCAAATTTGTAAGATTTTTTTATGTCACAAGTCAACTAGAAATTAGACAACTACCAAATATGGATGTTTATAAAAGAATATCTAATAATCACTTTAAAAACTTCTATTACTAGCTAACTTTGTGACTAAATTCAAAAGCTTTGAATTAATGAACCTGATATGTATCAATACATTTGTTTCTTGTGCAAAAATTACAATTTATTACCATTCGCTATTTTCAAACTTTTTTTTTTTTCAGGAACGAAAATCCCTTTCGTAAGTTCATTTAAGATTTCAATTAAATCGATCAACTTTAATTTTAAAATCAACTTTAGTTTTAAAATCGTTCAGTAATATTTATTTCATCTTTAAGTTACAGTACACTCTTTTTTTTTTAACAACATTCATGTTACAGATTAAATGAAAGCTGAATGCGAGTACACGCTGAAATAAGGAATTTAAAGCAAAGAGGACACGTGCCCCTAAGCATATACATTGCAAGATACGTAGTTTAAATGTTTTTATTAATTATTATTCTTTGTAATTATCAAGTATCATAATCAAATGATGATCACCTTGTATCTGAGCAACTGACGGTTCAGATAATTGTCGTTTGAGTAATCGACGTTTTACTATGTATACGTATTAGAGTAAAGTTTAGTATGTATACATATTAGCAGATGTTTATTCTGGCAACAATAAATCTACTATAATTCCTTTTTTTTTTTTTTTTTTTTATTTACTCTCAAACGGATCTTCGTTAAAAGAAAATGGCTGCCTATCATAATCGAGGTCGTTTCTTTCGATGAGAGCACTCGATTGGCTCCTGCAGCGAGTTCTAACGCGCGAACCGTGATACTGAGATTTTGGAGAGAGTTCAAGAACGTGATTTGCTCGATTGCACGCGATCCCTTTTTGCTGCTGCGAATATTGCGGCCAGAGTGTCGCGTAACACCGTGTCGTATAATAACGAGACTTGCCGGAATTAATGCTAGCCAAACTGCTCTTTGCTGTTTAAAAAGATACGACAGCAATTAAAACGCCACCGGTATTGTTGTCGTCTGCGTTATCCTATACCTACTTTGAAGATTTACGGATTAATTAAGCAAAGACTTGCTTACGTTGCAGACGTTCCCGGTGAAGCTATTCTTCTTGAAAGACAATCCCTTTTTTATTTGAAAGGTACTAGTTACTTAAGGTAAAAAAGAAAGTTGATTTAAGAAAGGTAAAGATAAAATTTTATCAACAAAGAAAGGAAGTTAAAAAATAGAACTTTATTTCATCAACATCTTTATTTGCTTCTTGTTAACGTCATTGCTTAATCCATATTTAATCAGCGATCATTTCCTATTCTTGTGAAACGTTTCTGTGCAAAAATCTTTCATATTAATTGCAAATTAATTTTAATGCAAAGAGGAATAACAATTGCTAAAATAAAAAGTCAGGTTTGGCATTAGAACGATTAATTTCTAGTCAGTAGCACTCCAACAAATAATTGTAGAAATATTCCATACATTTGTACAAGGTTCAACAAAGTCATACTCCGTTGCACTGTGTACTAAATGCAAATGTGTACTAATCATTATACCTACAGAATTCTCCGTTTTATTTTTGCCAACGACAGAATTTTTAATTTTTGATGCAACATACAAATTTTTATTATTTCAGTACCGCAATATTCAGAAAACTTGTTCAATTAAAAAATTAAAAAGAAAATAGGAGCATGTAATTGTCTCATAGATCAACATTTCGTTTATCAGCGACAAGGATGTAAAACAAAATTGTAATAACAAATGAAAATAACGAGGATACGTTTACAAGTCAAAATATTTCAAGAAAGAAATAATCCCCAAACAATTTTTGTTAATCTACATCCGAATACTGGAAAATCATCCGCAAATTCCATCATAATCAAACACTTTCGACTCTCTCTGTTAATTCAGAGTATGCACCACCATGCTTGTTCAAACACCAACAAACACATCGATGGGAATCGTGCAAGGAGAAACGAAATTGAATTTCTCATTGAGAAGCAATCGTACGTACGATTTCCGTTCCCGTTAATTCCGCGCGATTCGGTCGATGAAAGAATTTGCCCGAACGAATTCCGGGGCACGAATGTAATTACCAAATCAGGAATACTTAAACTTCCCAAACAAGGATGCGGAAGACAAAGACATTCAACGGGACGCCGCAATTCTATTATCCTGCCGTGAACAACTGGCACGAGAACTCGTGGTAGCCGGTGAAAACCATAAGACAGTGAATAAACAAGCAAACAGATAGATGGATAGATAGATAGATAGATAGAGAGAGAGAGAGAGAGAGCCAGATCGATAGAACGGTAACGATGTAAGGAATTCTCGTCGGGGATTTTTGGTTAAGTTCATGCTCGAAGCAAATACGTTTCCAAAGGATAGAGCTAGCGGTGGTCGCGAATATCGGAATTCACAATACACGTATAGCCCGGTGAACCAAAGTAACCGCGAGAGTGCATTGAAATAGGTTGCGGGAACAAGGTTGAGTTCTAGGATATCAGAATATACGGCCGAGTAACGGTGCAAAGTACGGTGGGCCAGGATGAAATTTATTATACGAACGGAAAGAGATCTCGCTCTTTCTCCCTCTTTCTTTCGTTCGCGCGAAAATTTTTCGGTCGTCGTTGCAACCCCACCGTATAAAATCTAAGATCTTTACACGCTACGATCGTAACTTGTTCGTCGTACTGCCGCCCCCACGTCGACGGATAAATAAATATCTGCACGGCCGGAAGGGGAAAAATCTCGGGCCACTCACGCCCCTCCCGCGAGAATCTCGCGATCAACGCTCCGGAAACCTTCGGGACAATTTCAGTCCGCGTGCAATTTTATTGTGACACGTACGTGCAGAGTGTCGCGCAACCGAGCAGGAGGTGATTCTACGTGGAGAAACGAGTCGAAAGAATTTTTTCATTAAAGCCACCGTTTTCGAGAAAATCGAGTTTGAAAGTTTATCAGCTATACTTGAATTTAATTAATTTCGTACGGGAACAATCGACGCGAAGATATTCTGCAGAAATGAATGAGAATTTGTTCGTTCAAGGCGATTTTCGTGAAAAAAAGGCTTTATGTTTTGTTAAAAATTGCCTTGATGTACACACGTGTGCTTCATAAATTTTCAAACTCGATTTTCTCGAAAACGAAGCATTTCACAAAAAAATTTTATTGTATATTCTTTATTTATTTCCATACGTAGGATAATTTCTATTAATTATTCCTTCCTCTTACGTCTGGAATTAACTATATTCAATTTCGTTCGTTTAAGACGATTTTTGAGGAAAATAGGCTTTATGTTTTGTTGAAAATTGTCTCGATATACATACGTGTATTTTATAAATTTTCAAACTCGATTTTCTTGAAAAAGCATTTCACAAAAAAATTTTATTGTATATTCTTTACTTATTTCCGTACGTAGGACAATTTCTATTAATTATTCCTTTCTCTTACGTCTGGAATTAACTATATTCAATTTCGTTCGTTTAAGACGATTTTTGAGGAAAATAGGCTTTATGTTTTGTTAAAAATTGTCTCGATATACATACGTGTATTTTATTTATTCAAATATAATCGATAAATTTTCGAAATCGATTTTCTCGAAAATGTAGGCTTCAATGAAGAAGTCTTTTCAATTATCATTTATAACATCGTGTACGAAAAAATTTTCATTTTTTACATTCATAATATTCATACTCCTAACATGTTGAAGTCTTTGTCTAACTATAAAATATACATCTTCCAATATTTTTATTAGTATTGCAATTATCCCATATGCAATATAAATTTTTCTCTACGATGTACAGATCATTATTCACATATTTTCTATATCAATAATGAACGAACAATAGTAAGAATTTTACGTCGAGAAACTTTTCTTCTATAGAAGAAATTTTTGAATCTTTCGCGAATATTACTGCATTTAAACGTTCCAGAAAGCAAATTGTCACTTACATACGTAGGTACTATAAAATAATTGCCGACTGTCACTTACCTGAAACAGAAAAAGGAAAAAGGATTAGTAAATTACGTACTTTTACAACGAATGAATAGAAAATCGCACATAAATTGCCCGAGCCGTGTAAAAATTTAATTCATCAAATTTCACCATCGTGAAGAACGATGTGACGAAAATACACACAGTCGTATGTTGAACTAAAGTGCAAAAATGTTTCATGCAACATGCACGCGATACATCAAAAGTTCGGCAGTAAATTTTCAAATAGTTTCGTGAACCAGTGCATTTGCACAATAGCGAATAATATGTATTAATATGTATATTCTAACGCACGTTAGAAACCTATCCAGGCTATCAGCTATTTTAAAACTTTGAAAGTTTATATATTGAATATTTTATGCAATATCTACTATAGGAGAATTGGACACGTTTATTGTGCATTAATCAAACGTACATGTCAAAAGCAAGAAAATTCGATGCGAATTTCAATGCGAACGTACGTATCTATTCCCTCTTAAATTTCCCCGTTTAAAGCCAGACATAAAACGAGCTTTTGCCGCGGGAATGAAACACACGCGCAAATCGAGGACAGTGTTAAATGAAATCAAAATTTCAAGCCAATTGTTGCGTATGGGAGACAAAAGAAGCAAAGATGAATGGAAAAGAAAATTGAAAAACGAGGAAAAAAAATTGAGAAATTTGCATTCCGATAATCTTAAAAATCCTGTTGTATCAAATTAACAATATGTGAAAATTAAAATAATCTTAATAACTAATTATTATTACTGTGTAAAGAAAAAAGTCGATTTTTTTCAAGCCGGATACTCCCTTAAATTATATTCTCCAACAATAAGTACGAATTTGCATGAAAACGAGCATTATCGAAGAAGTACATTGTAACTATCCTTTCCAAGGGAGAGACTGTTATACGCGACATAACAGACTGTTACGTATGATAAAATGACACGGTAAACCTTGTGTCTTTCCAGAAGGAACATTCGCGTCCCCGAAAAGAGATTTCCTTTATTCCCCTTTACTTTGAGAGAGAGAGAGAGAGAGAGAGAGAGAGAGAGAGAGAAAGACGTTTATCGATGTACGAACGAACAGTCCCGTGGGAAACAATGGGCAAGTTGCGCCAGACAGGTTTTCGGAAGTTCTCCAATAACAGCCAAGTATTCGGTATAAATATTTGACGAACGCCTCGTTCGTTATACCAGGCAAGTTCTATTTAAACTCGAACGCGACACGTTCTTCTACGGAGCCGGGGAGAGACGACCAGGAGGAGAGACTCGCTACGGAAATTTCCATTTGAGAATATCATGGTTCTTATTACATATTTGAGTATTTGAGTAGACGCAGACTGGCTCGAGACTTTCGAGGTAATGTTTGATCCTCGCGGCGGCGACGGCGGGAATATTTTCCTACCGAGAACGTGTTCGTGCGGACGGGAATGTTCGGCGTACAACCAAGTTTAGAGAAACGAACATACTCCACCGATGGCCAATGAAACCGCGCCCCCGGACCAACAAAATTTGTAATTTTTACTGCCCGGCTGGTTTGGTTTTTTCGGATTCTCCCGTGTTTATCTATTTTCGTTCCCCACTCCCGTGGAAATATCTCGTTACGTTTGCCGCAAAGCGAGAGACAATTGGGGGAGAGAGTATTTCTTCCAGGGAGAACCGAGAAACAATGTTTTTTGAGCGGAATTGGACATTGTTTTGTTAATCCCTTAATCGAAAAACGATGATTTCATTCGATATTGGAGAATGCTTTCCCAACGTGCGGAACAAGTTATAAAACTCGCAGCGGAGAAATTTGAGTGCAAGGAATAGCCGAAGCATTTATCATAAACTGATGAACTTGTTAGAAATTACTCGAGAAACATATGGTAAATCTATAAGACTTCAATGAAAAATTTTTCAATTTTCCAACGGCGACTTGACCACTTGCGCTGGCAACTGATTGCGGACCATAACGAGCGACCGTATACAATAATTCGTCTTTCTCTTTCAACTCGTCGATATATCACTGGATAAAATATTGTTGAGAAGTGACAAATAAATATTAAATATTAAATATTTGACGTATTAAAGTGATAAATTATATTTAATAATATATTTATAATAAATAATATATTTTAAATAAATATTTATAATAAATTATAAATAATATATTTAACATACTTGACACTGATTGTGAGAAAATATTACAATTTTGGAACAAAAAATCCTCGACGTGGGTGGCACGTCATTACAGCGCAAGAGGCAAAAGAATAATACACTTTTCATTTTATCAGCACGCGTTTGTTCGCGTACGTCGAAACTTGTAAAATACAGCCCAGTGTCACATGAATCAAGAGGAGCGACGTAATTGCTCTCTACCGGCCGAATTATGAAGATAAATTAATGAGATATTCATAATTGATCGAGGAGTGTCTCTGCGACAGATCCGCGCAGTGGAATTCGAAAATGGTGTTTTTCATGTCGAACCTCGATATTTTCAAATTATCGCTGCAAAAATGTTGCGGAAACACTTCTTGATCAATTATGAAAATCTTGTCCATTGACTTTTGTAATTTGGCCAGTAGAAAGGAATTATACTGTTCTTCCTGATTCGCGTGACACTGCACTGTATTTCTGCAAATATCTCTTATTACAAATTCCATCTTGATCATTATGAACATATGGATATTGTTAAAATGTGTTGAAAGAAATACTTCACAAAGTATCGAGTTTTAATAAATTGTGAAAATATACTATCAACGATGTTAATAATGAATACAATTGTCATACATGTAACGCAAATCAATCGATATTATCCGGGTAATTATGATTTTACAAACAAAAGAATTTGCAACAAACAAAGGGTTCCACGTTTTATGATCTTTTTTTTATATTATAATATTATAATGTTATTATATTTTCTATGAACTATTTTACAATATTATAATATAATGATATTACTTTTTTCATCAAATAATATTATAATACAATATTATACATATTTATATTGTAATGTTATATTATACGTGGTACAATATTACAAAATAGTATTGTAAAATATTACGTGATGAAATTCACTGTCAAGAAAAAAATGACAGCCACTTGAAACCATCGAACTTCACGAAACTTCCACTGCTTGAGAGGTACTTTATCTCCGGGCAGTTTGATCATAAATATTTACACCGTAAATATTTATAATCTTACAACCGCATGTCGATCTTGAAAAAGTTTCGCCGCTTCGACTCGCTGCGAGTCGCTGCTGATCGCAGATTCCACGAACGATCAATTTGACTTTGATTCGAAATTCGATACGAATCGTCCCAAGTGGCCGGCCAGGGGACGAGAGAAACCGGAACTTTCACCGGACATCTCGCAGAGGGAAAAGTTGCAAAAGGATCGGTGTCGCAGGCAGAACTCTGCGCGTGCGGTTCTACTCCGACGCTCGATTACGCACGCGAAAGCGCGGACACGCTAGGCGCACTGGTAACAATTTCACCGCGGCACCGGTGTACAGTTCTGTAATTTCAGCGTGGCATAAAATATCCGTGTAATCGTGACGGGGAGGGGGGGGTCGAAAAAAAGGTGGCAGTCTCTCGTGAGCGCGGGCAATTATAATTATTTTTGCAAGGATTGTTCCGCGCCGCCGGACAATTCTCGCGCGCGCTGTTCGACCATCATGGACGGGAATATTAAAACGCTTTATTTTACACGAAAACCTTGAGAATTGCTCGATGCGTCCGGTCCGCTGAAAAAAGAAATATTCATCGCACGAGGACGATTCTCAGTTCCAAGAGCGCGATAGCAATTAAAAAAAAAAAAAAAAAAAAGAAAGAAAGAAAGGGGGGAGGAAAAAAGGAGTTGGTCGTCGGAATTGGAGTAACAGAGTTTGAACACCGGTAGTTTCGGAGAAGAAAGCTTCAAACTGATTCCGATCCACCGCAACCTGATTCCGCGCTGAAACGCGCGTCTAACTTCCAACTATTCGAAAGTATCGATCAACATCTATCAATGGTACCCGAGTACCATTTTGCAGGTTCTACTAACACGATTCCTCGATTATTCAAACACCAGGCTACCGCACAAATCACCAACTTTGGATGGAAACTATCTCGTAGAAAAAGAGAAAATTACGCGACTCCCACTTTCAGCTACGAAAGGAGAATTTTATCAGCGAATAAAATGCTTTGTTAACACGTTCGTTCGCAAAAACCGGACGAATCGCGTGAAACTAGCGATTCTTGTGGAAATTAATGGGTCAGGACAGTTCGAAATTTTCAATGAATCGAAATTTTTTTTGTTTCGTTTTAAATAGTAGTTTGAAGTCTTAGAAATAAGATGCAAAAGATCCCAGCCGTTAAAGCGGTTCATTTTGAGGTATAATAATAAATTCGCGGATACAGAATAATTGAATTTCTATCACAGTTTACAACTTTAAGCAGTGTTATAAAGTGTAAATCGTGCGATTCAAATATTACTTTCGGTGAATCGAATATTAGGGGACTTGGATTCAATTTAGTTGTGAATTGTAAGAACTGTGAGCCGTGATATATAAGTAAAAAAAGTAAAGGAGACATATGAAAAACGACGTTCTGAAACTAAACGCGTTTCTCTCGAAACTAGGTTTTCAGAAACGGTGTGCAAGTTATCTCGGAGTTTAACCAACCGATTACTGTGAAACTTGATACGTATCTTTAGTGTAACATTTACTAAGGATTGACGGTCGAACATTATTTAATTTTTAACAATTTCGAGAAATATAAACAAAAAACGTAGAGATTTTTGGCACAAATTCGATACGTCAAAAACAAATGGCTGCAATTTTCATAATTTTCACAGAAATGAAAATGTTGGATCGTCAGTCCCTAGGGAATATTCTTTACTTTTGAACTTTTTTTGCCTTCTCGTTGCAATTAATCCTGTTTGGCTGGAATCATGCATACCGATAGGCAATGTGAAAAAAAAGTTACGTAAAAGGATGCCGTTAAAAAGTTAAATAAGAGCCCCCTTTTTTTCTTTTTTAATGCTGTTTTTTATGGTTCATAATGTGTTGAAATAAACCGCAAAAGCTTATGTCAATCAAATATGTACATTTTTTTTACTAGGCTTAACTAGACTAAACTGAATCTAAAATAAAAATTTTGTCCGGGAATAAAATGTTTCGTTGATGTTGCATCGGTAGATTAAACTTGAGGGGGAAATCACGTGAAACTGGTGACTTTTATAAAAATTCGGATACGCAATAAGAAAGAAAAAGCTGTGAGCGAAATAAAAGACAATCGAAACTAAAAATTTCATCCGCGAACAAAGTGCTTTGTTAATGTTACACCGATCGATCAAAAAACGGATGATGAAACTATCCATTTTTACGAGAATTCGCGAGCAATAAAAATGAAATCAGAATCAATTCGTGTTACAAACGAGAAACTGAATTAGAAAAACTTTGCCGAAATAGAAATTTTATCAGCAAATGGAACAATTTCTCTGCAAATATGCTTCGTTAATATTAAATCGCTCGATGAAAATAGAGCGCTAGTCCAAACTAGAAATTCGACCTTCATAGACATCCAAACGAATAAGAAAGTGAAAGTTATCGTATTGAAATCGATTGAATTAAAATAAACTTCTCGTCCACGAATAAAATCCATGAATTGTATGAAACGAGCAACGATACTTCAGGAAATTGGTACAGCAACAGAAAGAAAGTTTAAAACTATCAACGTGGTCATTTTAACGCGTTGCAACAGTTTTTAATATTGTCTGGCTGCAACGGAACGTTTCGCCTAACTGCATATGTGATATAGCTGCAAAACGTGATCCCGCCGGAGGATACAAAATTACATGCTACGTTTCAAATAACACGTTTCGAATAGCTATAAAAAGTCTACTTTATGCGATTCTCTGCTCGCACGATGTTTCTCCTTCGAGGAGAATTTTCAGTCGTATCTTATTCCGATTGTTAACAATTGTTTCTAATTGATAGAGAAATATCGAGTCGCATCTGTATTTCAGTATTTCGTATTATCCGTAACAATCTCGTTATTCAATATTATCGAAATTGCGTTGATTTTTAATTTTCAAACTCTTCCGTTTGGAAAAAATAAAATTTCGAAAATTCTCATTTCTGGTACAAATGCGAATCAATTAACAAAACAAACAAAATAGATTAAAAATTTGTTTACTATTGATTTTGCTGCGTCGAAAGCATCCCTTGGGAGGGGATAATGATTGACAGATCGATTGACAGAATTTGTACACGCAAATTGTTTTCCGTTGAACCCTCCAAACCTATATAAAATTGTTGTGAAAAACACGCACCTTAATATTAACGACTAGCACTTGTACGAACTTAAAATACGGAAGACAGAAATATTTAATATATATTTAATATTTAATATTTAATGATGTGGGTATTGTTCTAACATTTTTAGAATATTGTATAAAAAATTGCTCTTTTGAATAATTTCTTTGTATTATTCATCTGATGATAATTTTTTGATTAATTGTCGCAATCCAGTGATTTATTCATAATTGATACCTATAATCTGCATAAAAAGTATGAAACTGTAACAAACTGTAACAGTTTCAGCCCTGCAACATAAGTAATTTTTTTTTTCCAATTATATTGAATTGAATCATGAATGTTAGCATCTTTTTAACTTTAAACGGATTAAAGTTCTACAATCCAGTTTCAAATGAAGAATCGAAATATTTCTAATAATTTAAATTAACATTAAACACACAACAAATATTCCAAAATTTGGTACATCTAGATAAATCTACATATTCTAACCAGAAAATTTAATATTGTAATAAACGGAATTAAAATTATTGAAATTAACAAACATTTCAAACAAGCGATTTATATTTTCATTTAAAGTTTCACCGAATTAAATATCTTGATAATTTTAATAATGATCAACATTTGATGAATTATTTCTAGTATTAATTGTAAGATTTAACAACAAATAAAATAATTTTTGTATTATCTCTGCTAAACATATAAATATACGGAAACAATATATATTTTTTAAACTGATACATAATATTAAAGAATATTCCAGAATGCGACACGATGTTGGAATTTTTCTCTCGTGTTTTTTTATTATTACGTATTCAGAGAGAGAAAAAATGCTAGAATCTTCGACGAGCAACAAATGCAAACGTTACATTTGTCAGGAATGTATTTCATGATTTTAAATAATTAATTTGTACCAGGTACAAATCGCTAGAAAGACGTGATACGTCATACGAGTCGCACGTAAACCATATGTCAATTTCAATACAATTGGAAGAATATTGAAAAATGTAGAAATGTGTTCTTGTATATAATTAAAATATTAATTCGAAGGAACTACATATCTCTTTTACACCAAGCAGCATAATTAAATTAAAAATTTTAATTAATTAAACGAACATTTCTTTAGGTATAAAATTCTATCAAGTAGTATCTTATTATACATCATATGATTTCAGTATATGTCAAAATGAATTATTAAACAGTATGTAATTTATAATAACGTAATGGAATTAAAATGAGGGAAGAGAGCGAGAGCCAGAGCGAGAGGCAGAGAGGAAAAAAGTATGAGAAAGTATGATATAATTTTAGTACCCTTCGCATCAAGATTAATTAATACAACATATAAATGCTATTATTTTTAAAATCAAAGAATTAAACGTATTTTTATTATTAAATGTTATTCAATTTTATCGTCCACTTATTTTTTTAATTTAATTTCGAAATTCGAATTTGAACAATTCTGTGTAACAAGTCTCTGAAATAATTTATAATTTGAAGTATTATCTTAACCCACATTTATACAACCAATAAAATTTTCTAACTGATTCCCAAATAAATATCAGACATGTCACTTTATCCGTTCGTAAGAGGGATTCAATAATGAAACGATAAATGTGTGTGTGTGTGTGTGTGTGTATTTCATTATAAAAAATTACATTTCTTTAATACACGAATGAAATTAATTAATTTTTAATCAACTTCAGTCTCTAGTATATGTTCTTCGTTTCTGCAAAAAATACAATACGTAAATAGAAGTACGTACCATTCTTCTACAATTGCCAGCTTTGAACAATTTATATTTCTTTACAGTACAAATTTCAAAATTCGTAACAATTCATGAGAACGGTAATTGACAAAGCTTAATTCACTCATTAAAAAGAATTTGGAAATTCGTAAAAAAAAAAGACATTAATCGTTCAATGTTCAAAGATCGTAAAAAGATCAAACGATACAAACATTTGTATGATTCGTTATATAGAATGTGTCAAATTTTTATTCCAAGACAGTGAATCTACATAGAAAAAGTCGAAAATACACTTAATAAAATCTTTTCGCATGACACTTTGTTTTCGAGAAAATCAACAAATATTTCTCAAATATTTATATTTACTCGAATCGTGCTAATTTCTGGGCAGAAGAACTTTGTTCCCAAGAAAGTTAACTCAAAAAATTTATCAATTTATACATCTGTAGCAAGCGATTTTCAAACGAAACGTCGAATGAAAAAAAATTTCATTTTTCATTCTTTATTTATTTTCGCATACAGAACAGTTCACGCCTGTTCAGTTCCACAATTAAACGAACTTAAACACACTTAACAAACTCTCAAACTCGACTGTCTCGGGAACGAAGTCTCAAATGAAGAAAATTCAGTTCTTCCTTTCAGAATTATTTTTGCACGTGAAACCACGTTGTGAAAACTGAAACACCTTGTAGATCACGTGGAATGCCTCCCTAAAAATACTTTTTATCATTCGAACACTAGGCGAAGGAATCACGTGGCGTGAATCGCGAAGGCAAACAATGAGAAATGGTCGTGTCGATTTCGATTTTCGAAAAACGCGTAAACCCCCTAAGACAACGTCAATCCTTTACACGGTGGTCGTGCAACAAGAAGACCGCCGTAAATTGGCGTAACGACTCGGATGGCTGGCCGGTTTCGAGGAGGCGAACGAAGCACCGCGAACTGGCTCCGATTCAAGTTGAAACTCCAAACCGACACGGCGAAAAATGCACGTGAGAGCGCCGTCGAAACCGTTGATAAACGCTCTGACCGCGTTCGAGAAGAGCGAGCATGATTCTTCGGTTGGAATTCGCTGGATTTTTCTTTTGCCTCTGTCTGTCTGGCTGTTTCTCCAGGCGAATGATTAGAGTAACCAGTTGCCCCGGTTCATCCGACCGAGTAACATAGCCAGCCATACTTTAATAAACGCTAATACTAACTCGCGCATTCGGCCATCAATGTTATTACTGAACGTACATTCGAGTAACTGACATTCACGAATCAACAGCTACGTTTTGTTTCGTAGCGGGCCAAAATTGAAAACTTAACCAGTTGCAACTGATTGCGGACCATAACGAGTGACCAAACCGTGTACAATAATTCGTTTATTCGCTTTCTTTTTGAACTCGTACTCGGTATGATATCACTGGATAGAAATGATTGAGATGCAATGAATTTATCATTTGTTTCGCCTACTTAATTATACTTAAATATACTTAAAAATGAGAAAATGTTGCCATTGCGGGACAAAAATTCTCGACACGAATCGCAACAAACGCAACAAATATTTTATGTATTTTACGTATAAATTTATTATATAAATATGATAATAGACTAATTTTTAATTATTGTAATACAGTAATTAATAATATAAATGATACATCAATTTGATTGAAATTTTATACTTTGGCTAAATTTTTATGCTTTGGTTGCCAAACAGAATTCAGCTACATCTACAATTTCAATTCCGAAAATTTCACCGATTATCAAGTATATCTTTGGATCTATTTAACAGATTTAGAACATTCTTCCATTTCGAAATAAAAACTGTGTTTCGTATCTAACAATAAATTTGATCAATACACGATCAAGTGCAGAAAGAATTATTAGAGCTTCCCTCTATTTCAAATTCACGAGATGTGTGTACAATTTCGCGACTATTTCTGTGAAACAGAGAAATTGAAATTTAATGCTTGCAATCAAGAACTTGTGCTCCTTTCCACCCTCGATATCAAGCAAATATGTCAGAAACCTAACACTACCGGAGGGTAAAGCAAATTAGTTTTTAATGATTGTTGGAATCGATACGCCCGATGCTAGGAAGCTGAAGTTCCACATCGTTATCAAAGTTTCGTCACCACCAAACTAAGGACAAGTACTATTGCGATCCTTGGGAAAGGCACGGGGTATGGGCACGACTGCAGACAGAATATCCTCAAAGCCAAGAATCAGTTAGATCAGTGAACTAAATTGAGCAATTGCCTGCTAATAGCCGCCGATTAATCACAATCTGCACGATAGCAATTGAATTCTCATCTCCCGGTTGAAATAATATAAATCTGTAAAACCCGTGAAATTAAATAATTCGCACGGTGCATTTTAATCTGTACAATCTATTTAATTCTCCTCCAATGGTCTTGAACATTGGTTGGTGGAACAGATATTACAAGACCATTGACGAGACTATAATAATTTATCGTTAAATTGTTGAATTTCGAAGTTCACGTATATTTTGAAATTTCGAATATTTAGGAGTTTTAATTTATTTTAATGTATGAAAAGTTCTCGGAACAGTCTGTTGTCAATTAATAATAAAATAATTCTACTTTAATAATTTTAACAATTACAATTAAATAATAATTGTGTAATTAAATAATAATTTATACTGTAAACTAATTAATTTATATTTCTTACAATTCTGAAGTACTTCTTTGAAAGAACAAATTTATGACAAAAAGTACAATTTCATGAAAATCTATGTGTAATTAGTACACGTATGTTTCGATTATAATTATAACAATAATAATAAAAACTTTTTTATTATGATCATTATACTTTCATTTATTTTATATTTTATATTGTTCAATTTTGGAATTTCTCATTCGATTTAACTTCATTACTCTCTCTCTCTCTCTCTCTCTCTCTCTCTGAAGGAAAACATCAAATACGAAATAAAGTTAAACGGTACTGTTTGAAGGTTGAATAATTTTCTTTGCAAGACTATGATAAATCAGAGGCATTTCTCTTGTAAAAAGTCACTTCACTTTCCAAGTGGTAGCTCGGCATTGATTTTTTCCGTGGTCAGAATTGAAATATCTTTGAAGGAGAATTGTGTTCTCTTCACGGGTCGAGGTAACTCTCTCGGCGAAATCGTAAATTCTCGCATTTCGCACGGAAATAAGGGTTGGGGGTGGAGAAAAAAAAAAGAGAGCTTAACTCATTCTACTTGCGGAACCGACAACTTCAGACTTTAGGGAGAAAGTTTTCCATTATGGACCTATAATTTCGACTTTATCGGTATTCGTAAGTGAAGCGCAACTACGGCAAACTGAAAGTGGAATCGAAACCCTAATTTTTCCCGGCTATAAGCTTTATCTTAATCGCGAACTTTTACGGAGAATCGAGAAAACCACTTTGCAACATTCAACTTCAACCACGCGCACATACATTGAAACAAATCATCCACAAATTGCATGCAGCATGCTCAAGATCACAAGAGGGACACTTATTGTTAGAAACTATCGCTAAATAGTCAAAATGACCAATATAAAATTCTATCATTTACAACGGCGCATTTTTAGAGATTTTAATGTTGAAACAACCATTTCTTGTTACGATTACTGCGACTATTTTTTTTTTTTTTTTTTAGGACTTTTATATTTAGCGATGTGGGACAAATAGGCTTCGCCGTGAATTTTCTTTTTTTATGGACAAATGACGCGAACCAAATACGTTCCGTCCAGATTTCGACAGCTGTATTAGATTTTCCCATTTGGCGACACAGATTTCGCAACTCGATGTCGCATTTTTATATTGGAGGATATGGAGATGAAGAGAAAGCTTCTTATTCTCAACTTTGAAGATAGTAATAATGTGAACGTGTTCGTGTGTACGCATCAAAATATTCTATTCATATTGTACGATTAAAATAGATATTTTCGTTTGAACAGAAATCAATTGTTCGGGAATTTCGGATAGCGCTCTGATTTACAGCCATAAATTTCTCTTTCGAAGAGAAAACTAGATTCATTAGAACTGGGTCATGTCGTACATGCGTACAGCGAGCCATAATCCATGTCGCATCCCCTCAAAAGAAGTACCTGAAAATATTGGAACGAAACGCGCTCCGCGTGGAGTTGACAAACTATGTCAACGATTTGCCTCCACCTTGAGAAACCTTTAAAGTCGATGGAAAGGGAAACGAGGGAATTTCTCCCAATTTTCTATCGGCTCAAAATAGTAGGGAAATTGTCTGACTCCGACAATATACAGATTGCACATAATAAAGCAGGAAGTGGCAAACTTCTTTCTCGTTACACCATACAAGCTGCTCATTCAATTTATCGATTCCCCTATCAAGAAAATTAGTTTCTATTCTATACATTCTTCCTCGCCGCAGTTGTTCTCCCGATCTTTAATCTTACCAGCTAAAGCTAGAGTGGAGAGATCGATGTAGTGGAGGGGATGGCCCTGCCCCTCCACTGAAAGAAAGTGGGGGCATAGACTGGTCGCCAGTTCGCCATTCTTGCAGTTGAAATTCTTGCATTCTTCGTCTGACACCGGTAAGGAATTGGGAAGAAATCGTTTGAGCTTCAATCGATCACAGATCACCTCAGATGATCTGGGAGTAACATTGCGTTCAAATCGAAGGGATAATTTTTTGTATCTTGACACGTTGAATGGTACGACAGTCATTTCTGTTTCTATAAATATTTTAGAATAATCAAAATGGGTCGAATACCGTTAACAGAGGATGTTGACGAACAATTTTTAGAATACACGAAATACAGCCAGTTACTGATTTTGAAAAATCAGTATTCCTGATCTTTTCACCGAAACAAAAAAGTCGCTGACTTTTAAAATTGTTGGCAATACAGACATTTACGAACGGAGAAATGCTTAAATAAACAAAGAAGGAATAAAGCGAGGGATAGCTTTTGGAGTTCTCGAAAGCGAAACTACTTTTTTCTTTTCCTTTTTTTCGCGCTATTCGTTAAAAAACAGCACAATCAGTTTCACCATGTAAGAAAAAAGATATATTTTTCGATATCTTTAATACCCATTGAAATAACAACTGTCAACTGCGACACAACGTTCACCGACAGTAACGTTATTTTTTCCCAAGCGCAAGCGCTGGTTCGCGTTTCATTTCGGTTGGCAACAAGTTCGTCTATTGCTTCGAAAAAAACTCGAACGTTATGGCACGATCGCAGTTACCAAAAAAAAAGAGAGAGAGAAAAAAGAGAAAAGAGAGAGGAAGGAAGAAAGAAAAAAAAAATTGGTCATTCGCGTGAAAGTTGTCGTCATCGTTCAAATTGACACACAGATGAGAACGAAATAGAAATTCTTTCGAGAATTTAGTATAACAATTGCAGCGGAATGTCGATTATCTGAACATCGATCACCTCGACATCTATTGTTCAGGACATCGATTATACGGAAATTGATTCTCTGATTATCGATTATTGGAGCATGTAAATTGAAATTCCAAATTATCGCCAACTGAATAGAAAGCAACAAACGATGTACAACTGCAGGAACACAAGATTATGTTCGAACATTTTTTTATAATACATGGTAGCCGAATGCTGCAATAACACCGCGGGATAAACATTTGCTAGGTACCTCCAGCTGTTTGCATTATTGCGCTAGTGTTTGCTAAGTGATCAGCACATGTTAGGAATTTATGGATTCACGCTGATCACAGTATTAATGGTAATAATCAGACTGCGGAATTTGCAGATTTATATGTTCTAGATTATAATTTAAAAAAGAATTTTTTTCGTGCAATATTACATAAATTTTACACTTTCTCTGTTACTTGCAATTTTGTACTTTCAAAATTCCTACGAATACTTAAAAATCCGCAGTTTAGCAATAATAATTAAAAATAAATATACAAGTATATAATAAAAAAAATTTTAAACTCGAATTACTCCAATGATCAAACATTATCAAAATTTATACAGTCACATTTCAAACGTTCTCAAAGCTTTCGAATGAGTTCGATTCTATATTCTCTTATCAAATACAAATTTGGAAATTTCAGTTGCGCAAATTTATCTTTCGCTACATTTTATATTGCAAATTGAGTTTCGTTGATTGATCAAACTGTATAAGTTTAAATTTTCCTTGTACTATCTACCAAATTTGATTGTGAACAGTGCTCATTAGTATTTAATACTTATTTTTCTATTTTTTCTATTATTATAATTTCAATAAAATTATTCTTTATTATAGTACAATATTATAATTTGAATAAAATTACAAAACCATAATACCACACGGTGTGTTTAGTTGGCAACTGAAATTATGAATCGTAACGAAAGTATTTTTACCAGCTGTTTCCCACCGATTTCTGTAAATCTTGTGTAATAACGTTGAAACACGTAGCAATATACTCATAAAACCGACGGATGTATATAACATCAAGTTAAAAATATTTCAATGGAAATTCGACTCTTTCACATTCGAGACAGCATGGCCCCCAAATCCATCGGCTTTATGACTTTATCGCCGGCGTTATTCGCCAACTCACTATACGTAGATATACGTTAGGCCAAACCCTAGATTTTCAGTCTTAGTTTTACCTCCATGGCTCCTCATTCTTCTTCCTTAACCTGTTAACTGTGCTTGACGAGTATATGTGTCTACTCATCGTTTGAAAAAAGAAGAGAAAAAAAAATATTTTACTATTTGAATTAAAATTGAAGAGAACTACATTTATAAACTTGGAGAACCGAAATGTAAATTTGTAAATTCGAGTCATTTCAGAATATATTAAATTTAAAACGTACTATTTATATTTAGAACATAAAAATAAGAATAAAAAATGTTTTATTGTTGACTAAACTTCATTTAAATTTACAAAATTTAAATAATTTTAGAATATAAAAAACTTTAAAATTTTGGAGTATAGCATATACCATTTATATTATTTATTGTTAGAATACGAAATAGGACAAGCTACAATATACAAAGATATCCTTATTTAGTTGCCAAAACTGCAGTGTGTAAAATACCTGAAATTTATTTTGCAAATAAAGTATTTTTTACTCAATACATGATTTAGTTTATCTTTAATAAGGAAATTATCAATGTTCAAATTTTGTTGACAATATCAATGAATTAGAGCAAAATAAAATTTGAAAAATCGATTGCCATAATGTTAATACAACTTAGTTCTATCTTACAATTGAATTTATAAATTTTAGCTACATGGTTAACAGGTTAAATAAGATCAAAAAACAGATTTTTTCAAATCTAAATAAATAAACTTTTATGATAAAATGAAGTCAATATTTCTCTTACACAATTTGTTAAATATCTAGCATAATTTGTTAAATACTTAATATATCTTCAAATTTTCATGTATTATTGTGTAATGTTTGTAACTATTAATTTCTGACAAAGTATTTACTGAGAAATACAGACTCGTACCGTAATTATAATAAGTTGAGCATGCTATATTTTATTTAAAGTAAATTTTAATTAATTTAATTTTAATTTCTTCAAATATTTTTCTTTCATTTTTACTGATATGAAATGTCATTTAATAATTTACATCAAAATAAAGATTGAATGAATATATTTTATTATTAATTATTTTATTAATTATGTATATTTTCACTGACAATCATCTTGTTAAATACAACAACAATTTCCTATAATATATGTAAATACGAAATTACATGAGAAATTTTCCGATATTAAATAAAAAAATATAAAATATTAATTGGAATCTCATATTTTCCTAGCACGCTGTTCTACACATCATCATAATTGATTACCACGAATTTCATAACGACAGAATCGTCTTTCTACTTTAATTAATTTTTAATTTTTAAATATTTCAATTTTGAAAGATGTATGTAGATTTTCATGACCGACTATATATATTATTGCAATTCTATTCTTACTTATCCAAATATATATTTTTATTCTGTTTGTGTTATATACACAAAATTTGTATATTCTCAAACTTAATTTTACATCGTATTATATATTTTTTACCACGTGTGAACAATATTAATATTTCTGAAATATTATCAATATCCAATTTTCAAAGTTAAATTAATTCGCATCTTAAAAAAAAAAAACTACTATCACTGTATTCAACATATGGGGGGGGGGGATAGGGGAATATTCTCATTAATGAGAAACGCAAAAGCTATATTACTCAACTAATTGAATGTTACCTTAATAATCGGCATGATGAGACAATTGTATGATATAAAATGTGAGCAATGCGAGTCACGTCAACAGTTTGCAAATTAAGAAGGAAAAAAAAAATTGAACGAAAATATCCATCGATCGTTTACAATTACGGAATTGTCTGTTTCCCTCCGGAAATCGATAATTGACTGTGACGCGAGATATTGGCACGGTAATACAAGTTGATTGACAGAGTAATGATATTCTTGTGTCGTCGAAAAATTAGTTTCATCCGGGCAGCGACATTTCATCGCTGTGAAACGTGGTTACCATTTCATTAGCAACTGTAATTCCTGTGAAAGACAGAGCACACTTGTGTCGCGTTAAGGAAATATTAATGCGCCTCGTAGTCCACGTTAAAGAAACATTCGTTGCTTTACTTTTTCATTCCGCCCCCGCGCTATTTTACTTTCTTTGTAACCGGCTTCTGTTTAAATTTGCCCGATTACACCCAGCTTTTTCAATCTCTCTCCCTCTCTCTTTTCTAAATCCTTTCTCCAATTAAATTTAGGAAGAAGTTTATCTATTGAAAGATGACAGAGACAACTTTTTAAAATCCGTTGGTAGAAACCCCGTTCGAACCAAATCAGAACAATGATTTTCTCCTTGTTTTTAATCAATTTTCTGTTCAATATCAGAAACTAAAAATCAATTCATAATCTTTCATGGAGATTTCATAAATTTGCAACGATGCAGAGATGAATGGTTTTAAAATATAAATAATAAAAATATAAACGAAGGCATATGTTCTCCGTTGTATTGTAAAGTTTTCCGTATTACTTGCATCTCAATTTTACTCAAACGAGTTTTATACATTGATACTTACAGTGTTGAACGATTATTTGAAATTTTGAAACTTCTTACCGTTTACGTATGTACGTAATTCGTATTTGATTCGAATAATTCAAACATGTTTCGACTCTTATTTTCCACTAATAAAACAAAAAATTTATTCTTTCCTTAAACATTTCCATATTTCTTCATCATTTTTAAAAAATATAGATAATAATCATTCGTGATTTAGATGCATAAAATTCTTTAAATTCAAATTAAATTTTACTTATTCTCAAACAACTGAAATATATTTATACGTGTTAATTTATAATAATCTCATTAGTACATATTACATTTGCAGGAACAATTAAGAATAATTTTTACTATTCAGGATTACCTAATTGTATTAGTATTATGAGGAGACATTGGTTTAATTAAATAAATCAGTCTTTATGTTTCAGGTGTTAATTCAAAATATTCCTATGCTACGGAAACGAAATTTTTCTGTTTCTGCAAATGTTCCTACAAAATCAAATAACTTTTAATATAAAATTTAAATTTAAATTCGGTATTTAACACTAGAACCACCGACGACTGAAACACGAAACTTTTATCAGAGAAATTAAAATGCTCATAATGGGAAAATTTGTAACAGGATGAAGCACATAAGCTTTTAATTATACATCGCATCTGCAAATTTCTATCAAACCAAAATGACATAAAAAACCATTTTTTAATGGTCTTTTATGTAGGTTATGATGCGAACAAAAAACTTTTTCTCCTGAATTTTCACGATTATTTCAGGTAGTTTTTTTTTTCTTTATTGAACGGTATATTTCTGTTGCGAAATAAAAACTTTAATGCTTATAAATATAAATAAAATACTTTTGTCTCCATATTAAAAATCTTCTTATGCTTTTACGTACGTCTGAATTTTTGCAACTTTTGAGAAAGAAGTATTCTCACTTTCTTGTCTGTTTTGGGGGAAAAAAAAAGAAAAAAACAAAAAGTAGAGACTACACAAGAAGAACGAATGGATCTTTTTCCAAATTATATGTGTCAATTCAAAGTTTAATCTATTTAAATTGTCGATGACTGTTCATTGTCATTGGTACTACAATTATGATCTCCACTGTAGGCAAACTTCACATGTTGCAGCACGGTCTGACAAAATCTCTATGTTCTCATTACGTTCTGATATTGTTATCGTCAAGAAAAAAAAAAAAAAAAGGAACGTGCGAAAATTACATTGGCCCGATTAAACAACAATTCGCAATGTCTATAATAAAAAAATACAAGCAAGTGTCGAACAGCTTTTACAGCTACGAATGAACGAAACGAGACGAACGTGGAACGTAAGGCGAAACATCAAACAAACACGTTTCGGGCCGCGTTCCGAAAACAGCGTATCGATGGGGAAAAATTAAAGGTCGCCCCGTTGAATCTTAATGAGCAAAGATTAAATATACCGACGAAAATTTGCGTCGCCGTGGAACGGGTGCGCGTGAGTCTGCAAATAATCGCCTAATTATCGGCCCGATATATTCTGTTTCACGGACCGCGTAAATTTGAACGGGAAAACGTTAATAAAACAACTAATGCGATTAATCAAACGCGCGTAGACCCTGTTACCGTCGACCTAATTCGCACGCTGGCGTTTTTTTCCTCCCCCGTTCCACCCTCCCCTCGATCATGCTCGGCGTTATTTAACGCAATGGGGAGGACACAGCGAGCGTATAAATAACAGAGGGGATATTTCGCGAAATATCACGGTAAAACGTTGCTTCTCATTGCGCTGGAGGAAGAAACACACCAAAGATGGATGCACGGTTCGCATGTTCGAATGTTATCGCGTATCACGTACACCTATCAGTAATCGGTGGCACAGGCTACTACAAATATCACTTTGAAAGTCGTTTCTATTTTTGTCCCTTTCTTTTTTCCTTTTCTCTTTCTGTTTTTCAAGTGACTCGGGCAACAGCGGCATATCGGGACATGACACGCGCCTGACTTCTTTTTTTCCTCTTTCCATTTCGTACGCGTCTCGTCCGCGCGACTGCAACTTTTGAACTGAAATGCAAACTTTCTACTATGGCAACGACGAGATAAAAAAAATTTGCAGAGAAGAGAAACGTTCATCCGTCGGGGATAATTCGAATTAGAAATGGAAAGGAGAAAGGTTTAACAAATTAAGGGAATTTGAATCAATTTCAATTACAATTAGCAACACTTTAGTACCACCGACTATCTGCAGAAAAATAGATGGGAGAGGAAAATTTATAATATAATAGAGAATATAAAGATTATATTATAAATATATAATAATATAATATAATATAGAAAGGAATGCAAAAGAATATATAATATTATATAATAATAGAATATAATATATTGCAAAAAAATACAAGCTTTCGACATATTTGACGAAAAATCATTGAAATCTCTAAAAATGCGTCATTATAAAGCTACAAGGAAAATCTCACGGAAAATTACAAATTTATTATCTCAATCATTCTCTAGCAGTTCTATTAACATTGTTAATGCTAAATCGGAATAGAATCTTTCTCTTACTCAGACAATTAATTTAACTTATTGATTTATAATAATACTCGATTTTTAATATCACACGTGAACAGAATTACTGCGAATTTTAAGTGCCTTTTCGCAACAAATTTGCCATTTTCGATTGATGATAAAATTATTACTATTCCGATCGTCATTCTCTGAAATTGAAAATTCAGAATTTTCGTGTGTTACAACGTTGATACAGACAATTTGTAATGATTGATTCGCGAATTAATAATAGCGTGGTTGCCGCAGACAATGCGGGAATAAAAGATTAATATCTGTAGAACGATAAAAAAATAAAAAATTGTAAAAAGTGTATATATAGACGTATGGAGAAAATAAATATAAAAACTTTTTATTAACACGTGCACGTGAATCAGTTTTCGAGTAATATATGATTTTTCTGTTTCAATAACAAAAATGATACAACTTCCCTTGCAGGTCAATCCCAGAGCGATAAATCAAAAAAGAAAAAAAAATGATTTGTTGCAACGAACGCTTTTGCTATATTCTACTTCTACTTCGACTCGCGCGATTGTTTCCACGCGACTTTTGTTATAATACAATCGTCCGTTTCTGTAGCTTTTATTGTTCCTAACGAAACAGAGAAACAACGCCCTTTTCTTTTAGAACTGAACAAAGAACAGCGCGCCACTTTGATAAACTACGTTGCAGATTCTTTGGCTAACTGTGCGAGGCAATTACAATTTTCAAAATCTCGTTCGCAAAATCATAAAAAGTAATAGGTCCAACAAATCGACTTTCTCCTTCTGTTAAATCATCAAAATCTTTTCGGTGAATTTCGACGAACATTCTGGTCGCGCGAATGAAAAAATTACATTTTATTAAAAATAAACCTTCACTGTGGTGCTAAAAAATATTCGTAAATTTAAGAAGGCATATTCTTATAGAATACTTTGAGACACAATTGTTGATATTACTGTGAATGTAATTACAATATTCTCCGACGTTTATTTGAATATTTTACATTTATATTTGAATATATATTTAGTTGCTTAATAATTGCAGAACAATTTTTATTATTGTACGACAAAAACAAGAGTCAATTAAATTTTTGATTTACCATTTCTTTCCACGTATTTGACTCTATTTTGTTTTTCCTTCCTCGCGGAGTAGAGATATTCCTAGATAGCTCCAATTTTATGAGTTCCATTAAGTTTCAAATTTTGTCAACAACGAGTTAAAGCAATGAAATTGTTAATTTCTCGAAAACATCAACTGCCACATCGTTACAACTCGGAGCAATTTCATAGCAAATGCATTTACCCCCCGTGTTTGACGAGCGTGCATTTGACCTTTTAATTTCAGTTACACGGTTAACAGATTAATTATTAATCTCGTTCGTGAAAATTTTAATTTCCGTTCGTACAATTTTAGAGTCTTTCATCGTAATCTCTACGGGTATATTTGATCTGTTTTCCCGTAAACTGGCACCAATAAAACCCAGAGATCGTAATACATCGGGAAAGGAGCATTAGCGAAATTAATTGGTAGTCTCTGCCGCGTTGACACGGTCCGTTTCTTCGCGAAAACGAAACCAGAGGTTAATATGTAGTTACTTACGTACCACGGAGATTGGCACGCGTTCAACTTGAAACTCCAACGACTCCGTGAAACGCTTATACTCGTTTACGAAGTTATCGAAGAACTGCGGGCTCACTGGCGAGCTTTTTCTCAAACGTTTTCAAACGCGTCAAGTTTCTCGTGTTCTTCTCTTATTGATTTACTATACGCGTTGAAAACACGAAGACGTGCCATTTTTTTTTGCAAGGAAATTCTATTCAATCGAATATTCTTAATTATTGCTGCGAAATTGTAAATGGTAAGTAAGTAAACAAATAATAAAATAAATTTCTGTATTTGCTCTCACTCTATTAAACGGAGCTTTCATACTTTTTCAAATGACCACGATTATTTATATTTTGAGAACTTTTAAATCGATCGTCTGATACAGGTTATTCCTCCAGAGATGAATAAAAATAAATTTCTACGTTTATTTTCTGTTCAATAAAAGTTATTCATATTTCGGAAACATTCAAAAAATATTCGATGATTGACGCAAGATATTTTCTCAGCCTATGTTCTTTGCCTGCAGTATGAGTGTATGTTCTTTTCTTAATTTGATAATACAATCTATAATACAATGAAACATTATCCACCCTAATTATAGTCAAAATACCAAAGATTTTAGGTATTTTCCTCTTTCTTCGAACTTATACGGATCGTTGCAAGCACTTTTCTAAAAAAAATAGTGAAATTAGATAATTACGCAGATTGGCGCCATTGCTGATTACTAAACTAATAATTTATAGATTTATGAGGAACGTAAATACGAATTATAATACAATAGAAAAATATTATAGAACAAAGGTATAAATATAATATAAAAATAATATAATATATGCATAAAATAATATAATAATAAAGACATAATATAAAGATATATGTATACATAAAACAAAGTACATGTTATAATATTTGAAAACAAAACAGATCAATTTTACTTTGACAGTAAAAAAAAAAAATTGAGAATAATGTTGTGTAATTACTGAGCAACTACATAAACAAGTACCTAAACAAGTCTATTTATGAAATAAATAAAATTCAGAAAATTACTTTACGCGCTGCAATATTAATAATTTACTGTGTGCGATTTTTTTTTCTTTTTTTTTTGTTAGCGAATATCTTCCTTTGTACAACAACGTACAAGTATATCATGCAAAAACAAACGTCGCTTTACCTTATCATTCCACTTTATGAGCGCGAACGATAAATAAACGACTGATTTCATTATTTTAACCGGTTAAAGTCTCTCTGTCTTTATTTTTCTATTCTTTCGTTTTCTATCTTTTATCAACAGTCGTTATTCGCTAATTTAATACGACGATATTAAAGTCGAGATTCAGTTTTCCAGCCTGGAGCGTTGTTAATCGTGCCGAATTCACCGGCAATGTAGGACAATTTATGACGTATTATATCGTGCGTTGGAGTATCGTTTTCCTTTTTTTCTTTTTTCTTTCTCCTTTCACCAGTGACAATAACGTTATCCCGACAGAATTATTAGCGCTCGTAAAACGACCGCGCAAAAATTTTTGATTCCAGTTTAACGTACGCGGCGATGTCGATTTATGTTAATGCCCTTGCATGTTTCTTCCTCCCGACAGCTGGAAAAACGGGAACTCTTTTGTTTTCCCTTCAAGGGGTCAGGACAGTGTGAAATTTTCAAAAAATCGATTTTTTGTTTTTGTTTTAAATAGTAGTTTGAAGTCTTAGAAATAAGATGCAAAAGATCCCAGCCGTTAAAGCGGTTCATTTTGGGGTATAATAATAAATTCGCGGATACAGAATAATTGAATTTCTATCACAGTTTACAACTTTGAGCAGTATTATAAAGTGTAAATCGTGTGATTCAAATATTACTTTTGGTGAATCGAATATTAGGGGACTTGAATTCAATTTAGTTGTGAACTGTAAGACCTGTGAGCCGCGATATATAAATAAAAAAAAGTAAAGGAGACATATGAAAAACGACGTTCTGAAACTTTAAACGCGTTTCTCTCGAAACTAGGTTTATAGAAACGGTGTGCAAGATATCTTGGAATCTAACCAACCGATTACTGTGAAACTTCGTACGTATCTTTAGTGTAACATTTACTAGGGATTGACGGTCGAACATTATTTAATTTTTAACAATTTCGAGAAATATGTATATATAACGTAGAGATTTTTGGCATAAATTCGATACGTCAAAAACAAATGGCTGCAATTTTCATAATTTTCACAGAAATGAAAATGTTGGATCGTCAATCCCTACAGAATATTGTTTACTTTTGAACTCTTTTTGCCTTCTTGTGTGCAACTTGTGTTTGGCTGGAATCATGCACACCGATAGGCAATGTAAAGAAAAACTTACGTAAAAGGATGCCGTTAAAAAGTTAAATAAGAGCCTTCTTTTCTTCCTTTTTCAATGTTGCTTTCTTCAGTTCACAATGTGTTAAAATAAACCACAAAAGCTCGTGTCAATCAAATATGTATCTGTTTTTTTACTACCCCTCCAAGGTATTTGTAATTTTTAGGCCCATCACACTGTCCTGCCGCCTCCCCCCCCTTAATTAATTGTACGACGCCGGTGTTAATTAACAGGCACCCTCGTATAATTCGAATTTTTTCCAGAATCCAGTGCTATTAGATTATTGGTAAATATGGTGCTACTGCTGCGTATGGTCCAATCGACATGGCTCATTTGCCTCATAAAGGAGGAAACCAACAGCTGACGTGCAGTTACACGTATATCGGCAAATTGGCTCGCGTTCAAGTCCGGGACTCGAAACGATATGCCCGGGAACACGGCACGCGAGATCATTCGACGATCATGATGAACTTTCTCGCGTGTGCTCTCGCCACTGTGAATCGTTCCACGCAGTTGAAAGTTGTATTTTTACGAACAAATACAAGGGATGAATTAATACGAGAATCGTTTCTCTTCTCGCATTACTCGTAAATCTGTCTGGTCGGTGTCGTTAATACGGTGCGAGCAATATGATTCCCACGTTTAATTTTCCAAGAGGTTAGTCAGAATTGGCCAGTGTAATTGTTGATTTCTTTCGCAACCGATTAATATTAATATATGTTGTGCATTAATTTGTTCAATTTAATAGATCAGTAATAACGAATAAATTCCAGAATTCGTAGTCGTTGATCAGCCATTTTCAAATCATTCAGTAATTGGTTCATATTCTACTATTGCATTGGAAGTGACTTTTGCACTGAAAGTCAATTGCAGCGCATTTTACTAATTAAAAAAATTTCGTTTCACATTATACCCTGACAGTATTTATGAGCAACGATTTATACGAACGACAATTTCTCATATACTAGAAATCTAAATTGAATATTTCTGAATGGCTGGAACAGTGTGCGAATATATAGCATTTTACTATAATTCCAAGGTTTCATAACGCCTTTTTGACATAACTAGAATATTCGTAGTTAATTTTTTCTTTTATGTCTATTATATGAAGCATCATAAAATATTTTAATATTAAAATACTATATTAAAAATTTAATTCTAACACAGTAATTGATATCATTTTACTAATTATTGTATCTTACTATAAAAAATTCGTAAAAATATGATTTGAGAAATCATGCCGAGATAGGCCAATGAATTATTTCAAAATAATAGATTTGCGATAATATTTAATAAAAAAAAATCTCTTCTCAAATAAAAGTATGCAAAACAAAAATTTCAAAATATTTAAGTTAAAATTTAAATAGTTAAAGAGATTTAATATTTAAGAATTCAAAGTATTTCTTATTATATGATGTTATCATTAGAAAATTCATTTAATATCAAAATTAATGGAAATGGCCATTTGCAGTGATTTCAGACAAGTCAAGATCCTAATTTTTTGTAGATTATCATCTTTTCACACATCCAGATAATTTAGCAGCGACTAAATTGTCTCAGCTATAAGTGTATCTTTAAAATAAAAAAGCAATGAAAATTAAAAAATTCTGGAACTAATGATAAAAGTATGGAACGAACAATAAAATCCTACAAGTACGAAGCAATTCAATGTGAAATAACAGATGATGAAATCCGTTTTCAACGAATTAATGAAGTCGTTAGAGAAAGCGTATAAAATTAAATGATAATTAATTCATTCAGTATGCAGTGTTCCAAAAAATTTGCATGCGTTGCATTTAATATAAAATATTTTAATAAGCATCCAATTTTAATCATTAATTAAACATCTTCGAACCCTAAAGAAAGGCAAATGTTTTTACATTTACTTATTCGATATTAAAATATGAAATGTGTGAAAAATATTAATATCTTTAAAGATTAAAATAGTTACCGAAAAGTCATTTCTGAAGTTAATAGTTGAAAAGTATATTTACAATTTTTCGAAACAATTAATCAAATGTGTAATTAACTTATCAAAGCAAATACCGTAATCGAATTATCATACTCAACGTTGAACAAGATTATGCAAGACAGTGTTCTCTTTATCCTCTATTAGCGAATAAAATACAAATGAATTCATACAGTATAATCCTCCGTTTGTCCACTATAACATTGCAAACTCGATCAATATTATATTACTATCAATTTATTTATTATTATCTCACTTTTCTTGTATTTTTGTACACAATCGAATGGAAAATTAAACAGAGAAATAGAAAAACTTCCCTGAAAATCTTTAATCAGCCAAAAATGTTTCTCTTGAATTTTGATTATGTCGCGAATCATTGCACGATATTCAATATTTGTTTCAATATTGTTACTAATCGACTGCACGTCGATTTAGTAAAAAATTCTATTTTATTTCTTTCATAACATAATTAATAATTGAATTAAATAACAAAATTAATCAAAATATGCATGGTTAGCCAATTTAAAGAATTCTTTTCATTGTTCATATAAAATATCAAAGGAAATTACATCTCCTTTTTATCACGACACATTTTTGCCACCAGTGAAAACGCTTGCTTTTTTTTTCATATGGAGGGTACTATAATTAATTTAATTTAAGCGGCCATTTTGAACACGACGTAACGACATAATTCTCCAAACGCGTATAAATTCCATTTGTTAAGTTTTGCAATTTTTTAGACATTGTTCATAATTGTGAAAAGAATTTACTAGTTATTAATAGTCTTTTTTAATACTATTAGACTGTTCAAAAGGTTCTTTCGCGATCCGCGTGCAACACTAAAATCTGCATGGGCAAATTTAATTAGAATGTTCTATGTGCCTCATTCTTCACATTCTCTGGACATTACTATTTCTGATTACCATTTGTTCCATTTATTAAAAAATTGTCTCTGTGTCAAAAGATTTGAGTTTCACGAATGACATAAAAATGCATCTCGAATAATAATACTTTATTAACAAACAGAAACTTTGGAGACACGACATTGTGAGACTTCCGGAGAGATGGATCAGAATGAATCGTAAATCATTCTATAAACAATACATAAAATATTACACGATACATCCGTTATCAGTTAATAAAACGAAAGAAATTTTTGGGGCAATCTTTAGTATCATTTCTAATATCACTTTCAATACTTTTTAATATTAAACATAATACGACCATTGAAACGTCAACTATTAATTGAATAATAAGTTACATATCTGCGTTGCAAGATGTCATTGGGAGATGGAACAACAGATAAACGCTATCTGAAATGTCATAAATGACTATAAATATATATATATACTTAAATCTCTAAAATCAAAAATGTCATAAATGACACAATATCCAAAATTACAGAAAACGTTCACCTAATTGAAAAAAAAACTCAAGCGCGTTACCAAAAGAGTTAATATCGTACCTACATAAAAAAAAAAAGGAGATCAGGAGGAAATTTTGTCTGCGCGATGAAACGAAATTTCACCTACAATGGAAAACTAGAAAGAAACAAGGAAAGAAGAAGAGGAAGAAGAAGAAGAAGAGAAAGAACTGGAGAAACGACGATTGATTCGTCAAAAGGAGGAGAGGCTACGTTATAATAAATTGCCCTTCGTTAATTGGTCCGCCAGCAGGCCGATACTTTCAACGCGGAGAAGATGCAACGGTTGTTGATTAGCAGAAAAGCCGAGTTTTGCCGGGGACGATGGCCGTTTCTTTCGGCACGGTCTTCTCTCTCGCGAGAAGTCGTCCTCGTTAATTAAACGCCGGCGCGGAAAATACAATTATCTGCAAAACAATTGCGAAAATTAATTAAAAGGCGCCTCGATAGATAGAGCATTATTTTCGTCAAAATTTTCACGTTCTGTAACGTTAATTAAGTTAATTGGACGGGCCGACGCCACCTTCCCCCCTCCCCCCTCCCACCTCCCTCATCACCTCACCCGGGCCGGGCCATTTCACCGTCGCGTCTTCGTTTATTGCGGATCGAGCCGCTGCGTAAATTAGATCGACTCCTGAAGATACAACTTCGACGTCGGCTTTCGTTAATTTCTAATTAAGCCAGCCCGTCCCCTTCTGTCATCGATGGAGTGATAATAACAATTCCGCCGCAGCACCGAGAGGACGACGATGGCCGGTTCGAACGACTGAACGTTGCAAACCGTGCCCCATCGCGACAAACTGAACTGTCGGCAATTTCCTCGAGTCCCTATTGTTCCACGCATCTTCTTGTTTATACACCCGGGCGGCAGCAGCTCGTTTACGGAAACGGCGACGCCGTTGCGAGTTAACTCGGACAGATTTACGATAACGCTTCGACTTATCGCTGAAATCCTTTCAACCCTTTATAAATTCCAACCGTCTCGCCGTCACCGTTGCGCGACTTACAGGATTCAACAAACGAGAGAGATAGCATCCGCGCGGGCCCCGTTAACACGGTTCCCTATGCGTGATTTAAATCCGCCGGGCATTCCCACCGAACGCGTAAACTCGCGGTGCTCGATAAATTTCGGTACACTATCATGAATGCAATTATGAAAGGCGCGCGAGGAGACAAAATCCTCCGTCATCTTTGTGTTGCGCCGGGAACGGGCGACGAGTTTTGTAAGATGTTGCACAATGGTGACGAGACGTCGCGCAAACTTTTGCTCTCGGATTAATTGCGAGGATCGGGCATAAAGGGAGGTAAAATTTGCGAATCTAGAGGATTTTATTCAACGTGACAAAAGTTGAAACATAGTGACAAAATATAGCGTTGACGAAACACTTGTTGATGGTAAAATTGGCGATATCTTTTTACCGGTGTATACACGTGCATATGTTGTTACTTTGATTGAAGAAATGAAATTTAGAAAAGATTTCTTTTTATATTTTCTAACAAATAATTAATATAGAATAAATATATATATATATATTCAATATATAGAATAAATATAGATAGTATAAGTAGAATAGTATATATAGTATAACATATACATATACATATATATATATATTATAAATAATATATATATTTAACATATAGAATAAATATAGAATAGTATATATAGCATATTGTACTATATTTAGTATAAATACAGCATAAATATATATATTATAAATAATATAGATATTTAATATGTAGAATAAATATAGAATAAATATATATATATATTATAAATAATATATATATATTTAATATATAGAATAAATATAGAATAGTATAAGTAGAATAGTATATATTTAGTATAAATATAGACTATACTATAAATATATTATAAATAATAATGTAATAAACTATAACGCGCTCTTCTTTTCCAATAGTATACTTCAATAATATAAGGTATGAGTATAATATTACTAGATAAATTAAACGAGATATTGTCACGAGAATGGACAATACTCTTCTTTTATAGATTTCTAAGACAACAAAGAGAAAACAACCGTAATATTCCTATATTTTGAAATATAACAATAAATGTACAGATATAATATAATATACAGTTATTTTTAAAACATAACGATTGCGACTGAATTAAATTGCATTTGAATTATTCCAAAATATGAAACACTTCGAACGATCGAGCATAGAAGGAAAATACTAAGACACGTGAATGCGATAATTAAAAAAACGATTGAAAATTTTTACCGATTACGTCGACTGATTACGAACGATTGAATCTTTGGCGAGTAATTTATTATTTTCTTTTACTTTCCATCGTAACTTTCGACGACGAACGGCTTAAAATTACTTGGTCCTTATTTCCAAAGACCACGCCATTAGAAAAGAAGATCACGTTTTTCACGTGCCGTAACACGGTTAACTGAAATATTTACAATATTCCAGCTTCCTTTCTATTCCCGCCGATTCGAGAGACAATCCTCTGTAAATGCGATAAAACGTTGTAAAAGACTCTTTGAAAGCGCGATACAACATTCTGAGCTCGTCTTACCCTTTCCCGACACAGTCGAAGAAATCCTTTCATCCCCGTTACCTCGGTTCGACTCGCTGTGTTTATTCTGCAGAATGCGGGCATCTGAAACAAAAAAGGAAGGGGAGAAACCCCGTTAGCTTCCGTTCGGCGTGGAAGGCCGTGTTGCACAACAACAAGGCGATAAATAACGCAATTGCTATCGTTTATCGGCTCGTACACACCGGCCGGAACGACAAAGACGACGATATTCAAATTTTACGTTATTTTTGTCCGTACCCTCCTCCCCCTGTGGGTCCCGAAAACGTCGAAGAAAATCTCTTTATCCTCGATCGTTCGCTCTTACCAACCCCGGTCTTACATCCACTCCCCCCCCCCCCACCCCTCTGAAACGTTTCCGTTAAAGAGCAAAGGCGACACTAAGCTCTATTTCATTCGAATCGCAAAGGGAGGGAAAAACGTACATCCGCGGTATTTGTTATCGAACGCTTGTCACAGCCGCCTTTTATCTTTATTCGATCCCCTCCTTGCCGTGGCACGAAATAACACGTACGCTTTAAGCTCACCCCTCCACTCTCCCCCCCCCCCTCCTTCTCGCGACCCCGCATTGTTTTCTCTGTACACTTTGAAGAATCTGAACGATCAAAGTTGAAATTCCTTTTCCTCCTTCCCCCTCCCGCGCCGCCAATTCCGGTCTATTCGTGCCCCAATAGTGGAACGGGGGAACGATTCGTCATCCCTCGTTCGAGAAAATAGGCCAGCTTCGGTATTTTCGCGATTTACATACTTTGTTTTCTTTTCTTTCGTTTTTTTTTTTTTCCTCTTGAGCTGCTCTCAGATGTAGCTTCCAATATACCGAATGGTATTACGTTCAGTCAAGTGATCGGTTGGAAAATTTGATTCGGAATTCTGCGTTCACTGAACTTTACGAAAAATAATGAAAGTTTTATAATTTTCATAATTTTTTTCTATTAGATAATTTTTTACAATACAGAAAATGTAAATTTATTACAATTTTTTACATTTTATTCTTATTCTTACTAAAAATATAAATGTATTACAACTTTTTACATTTTATTCTTATTTTTACTAAAAATATAAATTTATTACAATTTTTTACATTTTATTCCTATTTTTACTAAAAATATAAATGTATTACAATTTTTTACATTTTATTATTAATATAAGTAATATTTGAATCACAGGATTTACACTTTATAATACTGCTTAAAGTTGCAAACAGTGATACAAATTCAATTATTCTGTATCCGCGGATTTATTATTACACTCCAAAATAAGTCGTTTTAAAAGCTAGGACCTTGTGTATCTTATTTCTAAGACTTCAAACTACTATTTAAAACAAAACAAAACAAATCGATTTTTTGAAAATTTCAAACTGTCCTGACCCCTTAATAATTACAGCCATGATACAGTCAGTTTATTGCCACAAAGAAGAAAAAAACAAAAAAAAAAAAAAAAAAAAGAAAAAGGAAAGAAAGAAAAAGAAAAATACGCATCGTTCAAAGTTAATTAGCCGGTAATTCCGAGCGCGGACGGAAACTAGTCAAAAATAATTACAGCCATGCGAGCTGCACAACCCATAGAGGTGAAATACCTGCTCTCCGAGTGGCAAAACGCGCGTGCACACTTGCAGGCAATATTTAGCCCGGCGTCTAATGACTATTTATACAACGATTAAGGTACAAAGTATCCTCTAACCTAACCGCTATCACGACGCGCTCGTCCCACCGAAACACCACCGCCGCGGCAACAACGACGATATTCAAATTTCATCCAGCATCCTTCCCATCCTCGTTCCCCCTTGCCCATTCCATCCGCCGGTCTCCAGAAAGCTCCAAAACAAATCCTTTTATCCTGCCGCGTTCCCTCGGCGCTGCATCTAACCATCCTGGAGGATGTGCTCGAGCAAAAGGAAGCGCGCCCGCCCCTCCCCTCCCCCCCGCTTCCTCCCCTCGCGCTATGCAATTCCGCGCCGAGAGAACACTTCATCAACCGCAGGCAGGAAATGTACATATGTATATCGCGCAACAACGCCGGCGGTAGATACATGCCGACGAGCAGCGTTTATTCCGTTTCTGTTTCTGTTCGCGAACAACGCAGCAACCAGTGAGGACGAAGTCGAGGGAACGTGTTTCGAAGGTTATCCCTCCAGCCGCCGGCTGCTTGGTAAATGGCGTACAAACTACTTGTCATTATTTCATCGAACAGTCGTTGGATCTGGTTCAACAGGTACGTTTCACGGGAAACGATACGCGCGTTCCAAGGGAACGAGCAACGCGAATTAAAAGAAACGCGGAGGAGAAACTGAAGGGAGGGAAATGTATCGGCGAGTTACTTAGCATCGCGCGCGTGTCCTTTCCTCTTCCATGCTGGAACGAAACAGGAGGGGGTTGAACATCAAGAGCCTTCAGCGAGACTGGCCTCGGGCCAAGGCATTATTTTCGAGAGAGCAGAAGGGAGAGAGAGAGAAGGAAGGTACGATGCATGGGCGTGCGACAGACTGGAAGGAAGAGGGTGCAGAGGGGGAGAGAGAGAGAGAGAGAGAGAGAGAGAAGAAGGAAAGTGGAGGAGACTAGGGTTGGTAGCCCAAATGAATATTTAATTTCTGCATATCTCACCCCGACTAAAGTTTAGCACGACGGAGCAGCCGTCTCTCCCAAGGGGGTGAAAAGGAAGCTCCGTATCCCTCGCACGCCCCCTTCGTGATATAGGGTAAAGTCCTTGCGGAAGTCGTGTACCCCTTCAGTTTCAGTTTAGAAACCCCGTCGACTGCCTATTTTTCTTTATCGCGTGTTTACCTACTTTGCTCCCTTTGTTCCTCGGTTCCTTGCCACCGCCGCCTTGGTTCCTCTCCTAGTTTACATTTTTTAACCGCCTTTTAGTCCACCATGCTCGTCCTTCGCACAGGTTCCTCTATTTTTTCAACTCATCTTTCTCTTCGTACCGATACCGCTTTTGTCCTTACGTCTTTGCTCTTACGTTGCACTCTCATAGACACAATTTCGAGTTTCTTTAATTCTTCATTCTCGTCGCAGCTCACGTACTTTCTCGATTTTTTACTTGCCCCCTCGCCACCACCGCCGAGTTCTCCTCTTTTTCGCACATAATTTCTCTTGTCCCATATTTCTCTCTTCACCCTCTCGAAGTTGGCCATTTCTACGTCCCTTCTCTCTCTCTCTCTCTCTCTCTCTCTCTCTCTTCTCCGGTTTCTTCTTTTTTCATTTCCCTGTCCCCCTCCTGCTGGTCCGGCTTTTAGTTCTCTGTTTCTCCATTCTCTCCCCCCTCTCCCCGTCATCCGCACACCATGCTCCCATTCCGTTTCACCATTTCTCTATTTCAAACTCTCCTTATTTTTCCCTACTTTTTTTCCTCCTCGCTAACGCGAACTTCTTTTTGCACACCTCCCCCCCCCTTTCCTTACCCGCTCCCATTTGTCCACATAGTTCCCTCTCCCTGCCATCTGTGCTTTTCCTTTTACTCTTTTCCTTCCCTAATTACAGTTTGTTGTTGCCCTATTTCTTCCTTTCTCTCTCTTGTACCGCAGTTTCCCATACTCTCCACGTTCCTTTTCCCATTGATGCAAATCTTTGTGTGTCTACGCAGCCATTCCCTGTTTCTCAGTTTCCCCCGTCCTCTCGCGCGCTCGTTTCTTGCTTTCCTCCACCATGGCCTTTGTCCTGCACTTTCCATAATTCCTTTCCATTCACTGCCCGCCTCCCACCCATCCCTCTCACTGGTTTATACAGTTTCCTTCCTCGCTCCACACTCTGACGCGCCTCTTTCGCCTCCTCGACTTCTTGCCTCCCCGAGGACGCCGCAGCTTCTCTTCGGCCACTACCACCCCACGACCCTTACCCTTTCACCGCTCCCTTTTTCGACCTGCCTCGCAGACCGGTCGCGGTCCAAGGGCCAATTACCGTGGCTCCTCCTCGCGATGGAACGTGGCAATGTCGAGGGGCGCGGAAGAGGGGAGCGAAGAAAAAAGGACCAAGCTGAAGAAAAGCTCGGCAGATGAGGTGGCGGGCCACTGGGGCGTTCTGCGAAGATGGAGCCTCTGCTTTGGCAAGAAGCAACGAAAGTGGAGTACAATTGCGAGAGGGCGGTCAACTCTTGGCGCTCGAGATACTCGGGGCGAAGGCACGGGCAGAGAATGTTGCTGCCAGTGAAAACCGTCGACCGAGATCCATGCTGTCCGAGCTAAGCTTCGGCTTAGCAAGCTTCGCCCGTTCTATCTTCGTTATCGTGATATGGGAAACACTAGCCGCGTTATACGCGAGAAATACGTATTACGGTGGCGGACATGATTGCTTGTTGCGAGAATGTGTCAATTCAATTAACTGCTTCGATGAAACAAGTGAAAGGGAGCCTTGTCCGTGGAACGTCCTCCTTCGGCTTTTATGCGCACGGTATTTGGAATCAATATCTGTTTAAATCGTTGATGTAACGGTGTCTTTCTCGCTTTTTCGTCACGTTTAATCATTTATATTTCTCTTTGCTTGAAAAAAGTATTTTAACATATCTGCAGTATAATTTAATATTCATCCGGGTGGGTATCAGGTTTAATTATGAATATCGTGGGATATTTATAACGCTTAGCCAATTACCGAAAATCATATTACACGTATATGCTTGATACCTTTGATACAAACAGATTAAAAGATGCTAAATTTCAATGAGAAAAAGGAGAAAATAAGCATACTCATTTAAAAAAGTATGACTTGAAAGTTATATTTACAGTAGATGTTGATAAAGTAAAATATAAAGGCAATTTAAATACAAAATAATAAAATAAAAGATATTTACATTAAATAATAAAATATTTATAAAAAAAGACGTAAATAATTATTCTTTTCATAATTTGAAAATTTCATAATTTGATTGCAAAAATTTAAAGACAGTATTTTAGGCAGATAAAAGTAGATTTAAAGTTAGCAATATAAAATTGACAAATGACAGGAAAAGAAAGGTACAAGATTATTAATTGCCAGTAAATGCTAGAAAGTTTTACATGTGTTTTAAAAATATATACATATGTAAAATGATGATGTATAGTAATAGTGAAATACGTTAGACGTCTACGTAACTTAATTGTGGGTTTCATTCAAATAAACGACAAAACAATGAACAAATTTAAGAAGTAAAATCAATCGTATCGAAACTACAATATTCATATATATTTATTTTTACTTCCTTCCACGAACTATTCACTTATTAGTTCATTAATTAAAAACTGTGAACATTGAAATTTACACACAATAATCACACGAAATCTCACAAACTGCTATTGCCTATTATGTACTTACTTACATAATTTAATTCCTCTTATTTTATATATAAATATATTATTAATTATTATTAACATTACATATTAATATATTTACAAACATACTTACATATTAACAGTAAGAAATTTCAAATACAACCGAAAAATATAAAAAATCCAATTACAATGCAAAAGAAATAATGTAAATGAAAATTCGGTCATTTTACTCATATGATATCAACTATGCTACGAAATAATACAAAATATTATCGTAACGTAAAACATTATACTCTATTTATATTATTATAAAATATTACATTCCATTTATATATAACATAAAATATTATAGTACAAAATATTCGTAAAAATTGAAAATTTATTACATTTCGAATTAACTGGTAGACAAACGTTGAAACAGAGGAAAGAACGTGTAACGTAAGAAATTGTTTATATCCGTAGCACTTAATCATTTATGCCATTTACGTTAGCTACGCGAAATGAAGCGTTTCCTTTCGATTTAAAGCTCGACCATTAATTACGTACAGAAAAGCTGTATCATTAATTTCAGTACTGCGAGTTTTATCACAACGTAAAAGTCGTTTAAAAAAGTCACGGTTACACTCGCGCGAGAGAGCACATTTCCTTATAAGATAAATAGTATTTCGCGGAAGGAACGCGCCGATATAACACGCTTACGTGGTCGGGATGATAAGTGGAGGAAAGATTGAAGGGTTGAACGACCGACTAAAATTTAAATGGACAGACAAACTGTCCTGTCCCGATCAATCTCCTCACGTTTGTACGGAGATACATACAGAATGTTCCAGGTTCTTCGTCGATATATCTTTTCAAGGAGAAACGAGAGAAAAATGTTGCGCAAACATGAGTCTATAAACGCTTCATAAAGAATAGGAAACCTGGGGATAATGGATGATAATTACATCACAATGTAATAATAAGCAGACGATAATTTGAAAATGTTCGAACACACAAAATTCGAAGAATGATAAACTCCTCCTATCCTGCACGTCAAGCTTGGAAATATGAAAATACGCGTCAAATGCTTTCACATTTTTATAAAACACAATGACAAAGCATTTCCGGAGTTATGTTCGTATAACATTATTTTCTTGTTTCAACTCGAGGAACATACCGCGTGAAATTTGATTGTTTTAATCTGACTCAGACGACTTGCACACATGTACGTATATTTTTATTTATAAAAATTGCAAACACCACGTTAAAATTGCATTTATTAAACTTTGATCGATACAATCAATTTTGTCGAAACGACAGAAATATAATATTATTGTAATTGTAAAACAAAATTATGAAACCTAACAATGGATTCGTTATTATTACACGTTATGTATATATACACATCAGAACGTAATATTTAAGATTCCTTTAGCCATGTTTGGAAATGTTTGAACGCACTAAATTCGAAGATAAACTACGGTGTAGGAAGTATCAAGCTCCTACATTTTCAAATGGAAATATAAATCAAATTTTTTCACATTTTTGTAAAACAGCGTAATGATAAAGCATGCATGGACTAATGTTTAAATATTAAATAATTTTAAATAATCTAAATATTAAATAATTTTAAATAATTAAAGTTTGACTGTTTAAACCTGAGACCTTGTATAGATAAAGACGAAGAGGCGATGCGAATGCTTGCGAGAACAGAGCGAATACAAAATGTGTATTATCGTGAGACGAGTAATACATAATATAAACCGGGAATAGGACTAACAAGAAAGAAATATAAAAAAGAAAACGGGAAGAGGATAAGGTTAAGCGAACGAAAACACGCGGAGAATTTTTTTTACATATACAGGGAATAACAAAAGTTAGGCAAGAAACAAAGAGAAATGACAACGAGTTGATCGAGAAACAACAGAAGACAGTTGCTGCGAAAAATAAATGAAAAATATCCTATAATTTAACGCAAAAATACGATATTGTCAAAGATGAAAAAGATATATTAACATATACAAGAGAAACATAAATACAAAGCTTTCTTTTGGCTCGAAAGGATCGTCAATTTTAAATTAAAATATTTTCAGTTTTAATTTGAGATACACTTTGTTCATTTACCTTCTTGGGAAATTTAAGATTCCGGATATTTAACAGAATGCAAAATATTTTAAATATTCTAAACGAAAGTATTGCGACATTTAGGCTTATTACTTTAATTATATTTCTTAAATTAAGTAAATCGTAACAAACACTCATGAGATCTATAATCCGCAATTATTATAAGTACAAATTGTGTAAAAAATGTTGTCAATATTTTATAGACAGTGTAATTACGATACAAGTACCAGATTAATTAGGATCCTCAAAATGTTTGAAACTATTCTTTTTCTGTTTCAAGGCAAGATATGTGTAGGCCTCAGTGACTAAGTATATATCTAAAAAAAAAAAAAAAACTCTTTGAAAAATTAAATACTTCACAAAAATGTTGAACAGTAATTTCTTACTGGTATTACGAAATAATCATTTCTAGAAAATACATTTCTAGAAAATGTCATGTTTTATTAAAATACAAGTCGGATAAAAATCATTGTGGAGGATTAAGACTTGTATTAGGGAAGATGAAAACGCGGTTCATAGAAAAGAAGAAAAACGTATCCAGAGAACGAATCGGAGAACGCCAGTGAAAGGGGAAGAGGGAAAGGAGGAACCCGGTGGTTGGTAATCCGGATTTAGTCGTCCATTCACTCGAATCCAAGATGACATTAACGACAACCCGCATACATTCGTTTTTATCTAGGTCTACATTAATCATCCAGGATATTGTATTAAAAGTTTGTTCGTGCACGCCGCGTTTTGCTATATCTTTTCACGTGACGTTAAAAATACGAAGCATACAAAAAAAGAAAAAAAAAAAAGGTAAACTCATAAAATATTCAGCTACGATATTAAACATTGAACAACTAGCAACGTCGTTCGTTTCTGATCAGAACTTTGAGCTTTGAATAGAGTTTCCAAAGAAATAATGACTTTCTTAAGTAAAGAAATATTTTATTTATGGTAGGTATTACCATCTTAAAGCGTTGACACAGCAATTTACCATATTTAGAATTGAAGTATGTATATTTCATATATTATTATGTATAATCTCTTGTAAATACATATAGACAAGAAAAATCTCAATCAAGTTGAAATTGTTGACATTCATCAATGTTGTAGCTTTAATTGAGAATCGTGAGAGAAAATAAGAAGTTAGTAATACGTAACGCACGTAGATACTGCATTCATAATGTTTAAATAAATTTCCATCAGGCAATTAAAATGTAACGGAGTAGCCACTGCATTTAAGGCAAGCAAGCTTGAAAATTCAAAACACTAGAGAATACCTCAGGAAGCCAGTGAAATCTTGACATCACGTCGTAAGATACTATATCCTATACTATAAAAAATTCATAACATATCATGCCATAAATTTGTATAAATTTGCTTTGTTTTTGCCACGCTATAAAAATTCGTACATTATGCTGTACGAGAATTTATACTTTCATGAGCAGATGAACATGTATGTAGACAAATGTCGCAGCTATCGGTATTACCCCAAGTTCTTACATTTATTTCTTAATCTAGACAAATAAGAAAACAACAGATTTCACAAGTGTATTGTAAAAATAGAATATTTCAATCATATTTCCAGTATTGAAATCTCTAGTAACTAAATGCAACGACAGCCAATTTCCTATTCAGGAAAGGCCCTCCACGAGAAACGATAAGCAGCTATATGACGAGGAAGGACGAGCGTAAACTGACACATTAGGCCAGCCAGTGTATAATATCGTCCATCTATAAATCATTCTTTTCTGGTCAAGAATGCAGGACAGCCGACGACCGCCGGATCTCGCCACGATCGTCGAATAATATTAAACTCACAAATACGGTACTCGTTGCACGGTGTGTGTACGTGTGTATAAGTGTCGAGGAATGGCCGGCGAAGTGAAACTCGCGTAAGAAATAATAAGGGCGAGGCAGTATTTCCGGGCAGCGCTCGAGAGGGGCGGAAAGTTAGACAAAAGGTGGTGGGCGGGCGGGCAGACAGACAGACAGAGTGGGAGATACGATAGCCGGGAGAAAGTGAGGAAGAAACCCGGTAAGAAGAAAGGACACGGTTGAGAGGGAAAAACGCGGACGAGAAGGCAGAGAGAATGGAGGCTCTGGGGGTAATACTGGCCAAGTCGACCGGTTTAACCCCTTGCGCTGGCAACTGGTTCGCGGACCATAACGAGCGACCGTATACAATAACTCGTCGCTTTCTTTTTCTTTTGAACTCGTCGGTACATCACTGGATAGAAATTATTAAGAAGTGATCAACTTATCAACTTTGTTTCGCCTGGGTTACATTCAGATATACTTGCGACTGAGAACATGCGATTGCAATTTGGAACAAAAAAATTCTCGACGCGCGTGGCACGTCATTACAGCGCAAGAGGATAACTCAAATTGGAATTGCCGGTGGAATTTAACATGGCTGGTGGCACTGGTGGCTGAAGCCCTGCGTACTAATCTGCGTAAGCAGACACTCCAAAGGAAGTGACACGAGTATAATCTGTGCGCCGGCATCCACCGGCGTGTACACCCCCCCATAGAACAGAACGTGCAGACTCGCGTGTAAACGTATCTCTGACGTGGTGTCTTCCTTTCGGTAACGTGGTCGAATGCGAATGTTTTTGGAACACCTGCCGCCTCTAGATAGGACGGAGCGCGTATTCAAAAAGTAGGAGAAAGAGGTAAGATAAGGAACAGAGAGAGAAAAAGGGGGGGGTATATGATAACGCAAAGAGAACAAGGGATTACAGTAAGCAACGGAATGGTTTAATAAAAATACCGAAGGAGATAGAGCCACCCGACCGAATTACCTCGCCAAGTAAAACCCAGTGCAAAAAAGATTAGTCAGGTAGTAGCGGTGTAGCAGAGATCCCTAGAGGGGAAACGGATATTTAATAAAACTGTTTAACGGCGTAATACAAAGAGATAGGAATATCTCAGGTAGATTAGCATAACTGTGTAACTGTAAATTCAATCGTGAAGATAATGCGCCTAAACGTCCGGAGAAAGTGGAATTAGTGACAACATGTATGCAGGGAATATAATTGACACTCTATATCGTGTAAATTATATAGACTATTGAAAGCTTTACTATTGATGTGTAATATCAAATAATTTGTTTACAACGATTATTGTCTATCAAATTTTCAAATAAAGTAAATAGTAATTAATAGTAATCTTTATGTCTATGTAAACGAAATTTTGATTGTGAAATGTTCCAAATAAGAACCGAATGGAGATGATCGTTTCGATACGTGTGGGAACCACGTGAAAATTACATATGTACGCTTTTTCGAGTCGAATCGTATAGTATTTAATGTACAATTTAAAAAATCATTACTTGGCGGATATTTCAATTTCTATTTTGTAAACACTATAACATGCAAGATAAACAAAGACGCGAAATACTTGCCCTTCTCTTGCATTGATATGTAAATTAAAATTAAAATAACTACCAAATTATCGGATAACACTTTACGAAATAAACAAGTTGATATTTCTTTAAAAAAAGTGCCTCACTTTACAAAAAAACGAATAATTACATCAAGTAACTTCTCTCCACAACTGAACAAATTTTTTGATGCAACCAACAACTCTTATTTTCAAAATAATGCATAAATGGATGTGCATATGAATCACCGCAAGATTGAAACACAAAAATAAAGCAAATACTATTAACTCCGGATAGAGAAACAAAAAAAAAAAAAAAAGAAAAAAACGCAAGGAAGAAAAGACTTAAAAAAAAAAACGAGGAGAAGACGAAAAAGAAGAACAACGATAAGAGTCGAGAAGAAATCGAGAAGAGGATCAGAACGGAGAGGAGGTAGGAAAAGCGGAGCCTAGTAATTCGGACTGAAGCGACCATCTACTTTGAATCCACTACCCGAAACCGGGCCACTATCTACGGGGAACCATTCTCGTGCTTCTTCGTCCTTTCATCACGATATGCCACTGGCACATCTCCGTCCTCGTCGACGTCGTCGTCTTCTCAAGTACCCCGGGTCCCATGAGAAGCCCCCGGAAATTGGAATCTTAAATCGATCTAAATCTTCTTTATCGCCGAAGGAGTCAGCGGCCGATCACAGACGAATTTCCAACGATTCCAGCATCGGCTATATCGTCCGTTGCTGTTCGACGTGTAAATTTAACGCCGATTGTCTCCCAACGTGTCTTTTATTAATCTCTTGTGCTGGATTGACGTGCCACGCACGTACAGAATTTTTTTTGCCTCAAAATTGCAATATTTTCTCAGTTTTAAGTATATTTAAGCAAAACAAAAAATGGGCAAAACGAATAATAAATTTATTACTTCTGAATAATTTCTATCCGGTGGTATCATACTGACGAGTCCAAAAAGAAAGCGATTTATTGTATACGGTTCGGTCGCTCGTTATGGTCCGCAATCAGTTGCCAACTCAAAGAGTTAACCTCTTGTGCTGGAATGACGTGCCACGCATGTACAGATTTTTTTGCCCCAAAATTGCAATATTTTCTCAGTTTTAAGTATATTTAAGCAAAACAAAAAATGGGCAAAACGAATAATAAATTTATTACTTCTGAATAATTTCTATCCGGTGGTATACCGACGAGTCCAAAAAGAAAGCGATTTATTGTATACGGTTCGGTCGCTCGTTATGGTCCGCAATCAGTTGCCAACTCAAAGAGTTAACCTCTTGTGCTGAAATGACGTGCCACGCATGTATAGAATTTTTTTGCCTCAAAATTGCAATATTTTCTCAGTTTTAAGTATATTTAAGCAAAACAAAAAATGGGCAAAACGAATAATAAATTTATTACTTCTGAATAATTTCTATCCGGTGGTATCATACCGACGAGTCCAAAAAGAAAGCGATTTATTGTATACGGTTCGGTCGCTCGTTATGGTCCGCAATCAGTTGCCAACTCAAAGAGTTAACCTCTTGTGCTGGAATGACGTGCCACGCATGTACAGATTTTTTTGCCCCAAAATTGCAATATTTTCTCAGTTTTAAGTATATTTAAGCAAAACAAAAAATGGGCAAAACGAATAATAAATTTATTACTTCTGAATAATTTCTATCCGGTGGTATCATACCGAGTCCAAAAAGAAAGCGATTTATTGTATACGGTTCGGTCGCTCGTTATGGTCCGCAAGTTGCCAGCGCAAGTGGTTAAAACGATCACGGTGCAACAATTCCCGTCGCTTCGTTACAAGAATTCAAGACTCGCGACGCCAGGCGTCTTTCGTAACTTTGTTTCCTCGCCGAACGGTCGTCGTTCGCGTTCTCATGACACAAAAAACTGATTGGATTTATACAAGCATTCGAAAATTCTCTCTCTCTCTCTCACTTTTTCTCGGAGCGTAAATTTTCGTTTGCAGAAGTAGGTTAAATCGCTCGAACACCCGGGCGATCCCCAGTGTTAATTCAATCGATCCTCCTGCCTACAGTTTGTTTTCGGAATTTCAGGCGAGATCGCGAATTTTAGGAAACTTTCACATTTGCACGAGGATTTCCAGGCATTACTCAGGATAGTCATAATAGATTGATATTTCACCTTGCGCGAGATTTGCTCGAGCGTTCCTCGCGTTTGTTCGGATACTCTTTCATCGAACGATCGATCAATGTGCTTGATCAAAGTCTCGAAACTGTATTCGACTTTTTGGATACTTTATTCATAATTTTTGAATGCAACAAGATGGATGCTACGTGGAACGTTAAGAAGAAGTGGACGACGTTTATACGATGCAGGACACTTGATATTGAGACATTGAAGAAAGTTCATGTTCAAATGTTATGGTCCAAGTAATCGATATTTCAATTTTTATTTTCCAAGTTTTACATAGTTTTTAAAATTTGAAGTTTTATTCTTCAACTATAAACAACTGAGCTGCACTGTTAGAAGCACAACATCGCACTATCGAGGATCAATGAATCAACTAACGAACATTTCTCTTTATTTCTTTCACGTTTCATATTTCTCACTTTAACCGTGCAATGCACGCTTGTGGTTCTTTTCTTCAAAGACCGCGAGATATCTGAGAAATACAGAAACTTAAAATTATTGTTTCGTCGAAAAAAAGAAAAAAAGAAATCAAATTATACAAATAACTATAGAAACATTTAGTAATATTAAAATTGATATGATCCACAAATAAGTAAATATAATTATAAAGGACAGTATACAGATAATTGTTTACATCATAAAAAATGAAAAATTATGTTTAATTTAATCGAAATTCTCAATTGATTTTAAGATAAACCTTTATTTTAATCTAATGTTAAAATGATTATAACACCCATCGTAAGTAATATTGCTATGTGCTTGAGACGTATTACAAAATTTATAAGAACGTTTTGGAACAAAACATCTTTTTGAAAAACTTGACACTTTAAAATTAAAATTTCCCTCATTACGCCTTTATTTTATACCTATATATATCCATGGTTTTGTCTAATACTAATTGTATCAAATTAAATTAAAAATTAAATTATTAATAAATGTTGTACTTCTATATTTCGATTCAGCACATGAATAATTTGTTGATTCATGATGATAGTAACAATAGATCATTTAGCGTGCTATTATTCGATTTTTGTGATTTGAATGAGTATCGAAAGTTGGAATCTATGGAAAACTTTTGGCACAGTGTTCTTTCTCAACATAATGTGTATACAAGTGAACAGATAAATTTAAATAGTCGCACAACTGTTACGTATAAAAACAGAACAGGATTAATACACGAAGAATTGAAGGAGCAGTGCAAGCGTGATAAATTTCTACAAAAATGAACTAGATACATCGACGAGCAAGAGAATTACATTGACAAATAATGTAATAAAAACTTCATTATTGCTTTAACAAATAATACATTACAACTACATTGAAAATTCTTACCAATAAAAATGCTAATTAATAGTCAATGACTTTTTAAAATACATACATCATCACCAGTAAGAATTTCGAAATTTATATTATAAAACAATGTAAATCGTTTAAAGTTAATAATCGTGGAAGTAGAAATATTTTTATTTTGCGGATAATTGTTGAATCATTCTCGTAATATGGCAAATCATCTTCTTTGACCACGTCAATATAGTATTTCGACACTTGATTTCGTTTATAATTATAATATTTTATTATGTTGGATTATTTATAACTATTGTATTTATCATGTTGGATACCTGTCAGCGAAAAATTACGTACATCATCAAAATCATTAATTACACTTTATTTTTCTTCACAATTCTTTCATTTTGAGCAACAAGGACAAAGATCAGGTGGTTCCGTTAGCTTTCCGAAAGGTTATGTTAAAGATTGCAATTCTCAGCAACATGTCAACACTTGTTACACTGCTTATTTTTCTTCTTCTGGACGCGATTATTCTCACGTTTCTCTTTTTTCTTTCCGAGCAACGCTCGCCGCGATTTCTTTGCGTCACGTACGCATAATCTTTCTTTTGCCAACGGGAGTCCAACGGAATTATGCGAAGATTATTACGAGGCGGGAGGCATCGCGAAACTAGGGAACTCAGGGATTTACTTCAACGTGTTCGTTCATAAATTAATATCAATACTTCATCCAACACTTCCCATTTCCCTAAATTACTCGCAGCGTGCATACATTTTGCCTGGTTGCTTTGCGCGCCTCGTAACCTTGGTGGCTGCCACATTCTCGTCGCCACGTGCATATTCCTTTTGCAAGTAAAATCATCACGAAACAATCTACAGCGCCAAGGTACATTGCATCAAAATACGGAACTGAATTAGGTACAAGATTCAGCATCGCGGCTCCGAGATACCTGGCCATTCCCCGAAAATTATACCAGCGTATCGGACTCTGCTCGCAGAACTAATCCAACTTTTCGTATCCGATTTTTCAAAGATAGTTGGTCGACTCGCGAAACGGCGAGCTATCTCGTTTAACGAGAAGATCGAGACACGGACGAGCGTTCTCTTCGGGTGAAATCAGATTCGAGCTGTGCAGATAAGTATAAGTCAGTATAATTAATCCTGGAACATCTGAGTCTCGAGCTGTTACGTAAATTCCTAAATGACAGGCGCGCGTATTGTTTATTGTTTCTTGTGCATGGTAATTGGGAACGTCGAAACTCGAATGATAGTTTCAATTTGTTATCGAACATTTTGGGAATTGACGCAACAGAACTACTAACGATTAAAGTATAAAATTTGCGTCATGTGAATTTACGATGAATTTTTAATTTAATAAAAGTAACTAGTAAATTTATAATAAACTGTTTACGAGATGACTTTGATTTATAAAAATAAGTTCACAATAAATTCATAATATAATTAATATTATATATTAAATTAATTTATTATATATTGTATAATAATATAATATAATTAATATTATATTAATATTAATTTGTATTATAATTATTATGTTATGTAATTCGTATATTTTATGGAAAATTTCTAAAATTTCTAAAAGAAATAAAAGCGTTGTAAATCCTATTTCATCGAAAAATTTTCAAAAAACACCAGTTCCTATTCCCTGTCCTTAATTGAAATAGAAAAAAAAAAATATATATATATATATATATATATATATATATATACATTTTCAATACGTTTGAATAAAATGAAATATCTTCGCTATTATAATTTTAACGAAAATGAATATTAATGAATAACATTCGAAATTTTCTGTTTCGTTTAATCATTTTTTCCTTCTTTTTTGTTAATTTTTCAAGACTAAAAACTTTCGTCTAATTTCAGAAAAACGTGGAAACGGGTGAAATCTAGGTTATATAAAGAATTATGCAGAGAGACCTGTAAACCCGACCTCTCATATTCGGATCATGTTGCTTAAACCGTGTCGACGAATAGCTGGTATACGTTTCTATTTCGCAAACCACGGCATGATTAATTGTTCCTCGCCTACTAAATACATACATAACGGAGATGTCAAGAAATGAGTGAATCACAACGTGCCAGTATAAACAATTGATGAGTTACGAATTACTTTTCATTTAATACTCGTACGAATTAATTCGTAAAATTGACCACCTCTCTAAGGGAGAATTTCATTTTCCAGCTTTATAAAAATTTGATACTCTTCACGTTCGTTAATATTAATTATTTAATATCACGTTACTCGTTCAAATTTACCGGTCGTCGTACGACGAATTTATTAACATTGTACGATAATAATTACTTCCATTTACTGGGTTATGATTATGTTCGACGATAATAGAAGAGCACAAAATGCGTTACATGTTATATTTTATGCAGTTCATATTTGTTCTATAAATTCAGTTATGCGCTCCATTGTCCGTTGTAATCTAGAGTCTAATTAGAGCGAATGAAAAGTTAGTTGAAACGCGACCGGTGGTTAATGCGTTGAACATTTTAATATGAATTAAAGTCAGTAATGTAAAAGTAATCCTTCCGTGATTCGCAGACAATTTTATTTGTACAATTACCGCGTACACGCTGTTACAAACGAAACGTTCAAACATCACAAGTCATGCAAAAGCATCTTCACTTGGAATCTATCATTGAGCACTTTCTCAGAGTACCTAGCGTTCTCTTCTCACAATACCTGTTCCGTCTCCTTACATCAGCTCAATACGTTTCCACGTGCGACGTGATCACCCTCTCGCCTCCTTAAGTCGGTATACCTCGAACAGTATACACGAAAACAAGCCGGAGCACGGTGGTCGAGGGCGAATCAATTCGCGTGAATGTATTCGCGTGTCTCGCATCACGTTGGAAATTTCGAGTGTCGCTATCGACACGTCGCGTACCTTGAACGCCGATAATGTAATAGATTTGCCGATGGAGAGCCGAGCACTCCGGGCGTATCGCAAGCGTGCAGGGCCACCGTACAATACGATCGATTACTCGTTCTTAAGGGCAGCGTCTCGTCGTCAGAATTGCTTGCCATTCACGGGACGATATCGCGCCACTTTGGAATCGTTGCTCAGGGAAAAGCTTCTCTAATCCATCGAGCCATCTCTATCGCCTTTTTCTCTCTGCTTCTCGCCTTTTTCTCAGTTTACTGGCCTCGCTATTGGTTATCCGCTTAACCTCTTGCGCCGGAATGACGCGTCACGCTTTCCTCCAAAAATTGCAACATTTCCTCGATTCTAAGTATACGTTTGAGCACTACCCGGGCAAAGCAAATAATAAATTTGTTAAATTTCTATCCAGTGATGTCGTACCGACAGAAGAAAGCGACGAATTATTGTGTACGGCTTGGTCACTCGTTATGGTCCGCAATCAGTTGCCAACAACGATCTTCAACGCTGCGGGCTCGCGCTAATTCAGATGAATCTCGAATCGGACGAGACGCAGAATTTCGACGTTTCGCTTTCTCAAAGCTTCCAACTAGTATCCTCTACAAACCCTCGACTAGTATCGTTGGATCCTCTGTGCCTGAATTAGTAATCTATGTAATTCATGTTAGATTATTAAGAAATTTGAGATATCAGATTTTACTTCGTATATCATATTCTTTGTTGGAAAGTTAAATTCATTAATCTAATTTAATTTCAAAGAATTAAAACGATTTGATTGAATAGAAAGATTGCAAAATGAACACTGTATAATTCGAAATTTTAACAGTCACTGTACGGCCCTCGTGACAACAGTTACAAGTTTCATTTCCATTTCACGATTTCAGATAGGTTGTGAACTTTCGCGCATCTGAAGGGAATTTGCTTTTTACAATATTTGGTACGTAAAATAATTTTCTACCGAGACTCTATCTTCTTAGCTATATTCTTAGAAATGTGAATAAAAGTTCTAATGACAACTAAATAGATAGCTTTCGAGTCTTCTTTTTTTCAGAAATTTAATATTGGAATGTTGCAATTATTATTAATTACATTGAACTGTTCAATAAAAATAAATGTAACATAATCTTTAGGGATCATAATCCACAAGTTTGCAATTTCATAGTTTAATGTTTCTTCATATATAATATAATTATAAAATAGATCAATTTATAATTTTTGTTAGACTTTCTATAGCCGTAAAACAGTGCGATTTAAAGATTTAAATAATCTTTCATAAACTATAAATAAAATATATAAATAAAAGCTCGCATTCCATTATATTATAAAGTTTCTATATTTTTTGGACTTTTATGTCTCTGATGGAAATTTTATGCTTTAACTTAAGGTTAAATGGGTTTAGAATTGTCCCGCATTTTTTTTTTTTTTTCTGACAGTTAATGCATGGTGCGATATTTTTTAACTCACCTAAAGATGTGTTTCGATGAATTTCATTTAAAACGTTAGTTACATGGTGGGATTATTTATGCCCCACTCTGTAAAAAAGAATTTATTTAAATTTTTTTTTCATGCACTTTTCTTCCAGAAATATTTTATGTTTAATAATTGAAATAAACGTTGTTTTCCTTTTCTTATATTAAAAAAAATTCCATGCAAGTAGAGTTCTTTTTTCTTTCTTTAAAACCCCTAAGGGTTAATCGTTGGTAGCTGTGGCGTATTTTTTTCATATTTCAATGTCGTCAGACAGAGAGACATTGAGAGAAAATATTTCTGTCAGATGTTCACTTTCCAAAAGAGCACCAGTTAGCGACTTACGATTAACAAGCTGGAACAAATTCCAATAAACTGACCAATCGCTAATTAATACTATTAAAACGCGAGTGTAAGTGTTTGCTGTACTAAAAGCACTCGTCTTGATTCAATTGTTTGAAGACTTCACACGCCGGTGCAATTATTGACGCTTCACGAATCACCTCGGCATTAAACTCGGCGAAACTCGGTTCGTTTGGGAGCAGAGAGGAAGATTCTTTTGTCGAAAATTTAATCGTTCGTTGAATTGTTCGCCTTGAAAAGCGAACTCGACTTCGTACGGATTTAAACCGAACAAAATTTCTATCAGATTTTCGTTTTTCAATAAAAGAGAAAAAGAAGAAAGGATTTAAAAAAAAAGGAAAAAATATGCTGCACATCGAGGTAGCTCACGTCATTTCTATTATTTCGTGTATCCTGCTCAGCCTTTCTCCAAACGTAAATAAGCGCACTCCCTCTCGAGCTGGAGGCAGGATTTCCACGCAGTTTAACGCAAATAACACCAAAAATCGTTTGGCTGCGGAGTTGCTGCCCCCTCTCTCACTCACTCTCTCTCTCTCTCTCTCTCTCTCTCTCTCTCGCTGTTTCACAGTGTTTCGCGATTAAATGAAACGTGAACTAACCCGGCGCAACAAAGTTAAATTAAAAGTGACGCGATCGAAAAAGATGAAGCGAGCGATACAACTAGCCCGACTGCGTGTGCCTGCTGTACGTATTGAATAATTTCAATAGCCGATCGAAACTGAAAACCGAAAAGCGGCGGGGGAACGTTGAATCGTCGTTCACGGGGGACGTGTGAACAAGTACAACGGAGGCGCGATCAGAAAGTAACCAGACAAGTTATCGACGTCTCCGAGTCGATACATAATGGCTCATTAGTCTATATATGTTAATTCTTTCAATGCTTAATATAAGGAATACACTCGGCCATGAAAAGAGGTATCTCTTTTTTTTTTGTTTCATGACGAGTATACTGGTAAATAATGACTCGTGTAGTAAAAGTAGTATTTGCATTTGCCGTTAAAGTAAAATTTAGGTAAAATAGAAAATATCGCAATTTTAATACTTTATCGCAGTTTAGAATACTTTAAGACGAAATCGAGAAATTGTTATCAATTGTAATCGTACATAATTTTTTTATGAAATAGTACAATTTATTTAAATATTCTATTATAAATATGTGTATTACTATATTAAATATATTAATTTATATATACATCTGTATTACTATATTAAATATATATTATATTTATAATATATATTTAAATTATAATAAATACAAATATTTATAGAATATTTATTATAATATTTATAGAATATTAATAGAATATTTATAACAAGATACGATTTTAAGAAATAACTAGAAAATTTGATTCTTTTGTTATAATTTATTTCAATTTCACAGCAAACGCATTTACGTTCTGTTTTCGTCGAGTATACTCGTCACAGCTTAAAAGTAATTACGCACGCAATTGCACGTTTTCAAAATAGAGATAAATTACTTTAAAGGGTTGATCTGCCACGTAAAAACAATTGCCTAATATGGAGAGATTTTTGAAGCAGTTTATAAATTAAATAATTCTATTGCTTTTAAGTATACATATGTATATCGAAGACAAATTAGTTTATATAATTGGAGTTCATACTGGAGTTCATATCATCCACTGATTCTCTTCTAATGGTGATTTTCCATTCGTATAATAGCAGTTCGGGTTAAATAAGTGGATACAATTAGTAGGAGTTCATTTAATTGGCTGAGAGTTCATTAATCGACTAAAATTTGATTCAAATAAACGTAATTCCGTGATTATACTTACAGATATTCTGCGATTGTATTGTAACGTATTTCCATTCATCAGTTTTTTTATATACTGTCAAATTAATAAAGACACATTGTTGCCAGAGAACGACACTAATATGTAAAATTAGAAATAGAAGTAAAATTAGAAGTAGATAGAAATTTTAAGTAGTTAAATATTCCACAACACTATTTACGAGTCAATAAATTTATCTGTAAATACTTCCGGGAAACTCGTGAATATTGTAGAAGCACTATTATAGCGACAGACTGACTCTCATTTCACACAAAAGTTTCATTATTCTCGAAACACATATCGCCAGAGGTTTCAGGATGACTCCGGCAAAAGTTTGTAAAATTGTAATTTTCAAAATATAATTCATAAAATGCAATTATTTACTAAAAAAAATAAATAAGTCAAACACAACGAAAAATCAGTCAAACAAAACGTAAAAAATAATAAATTTGAAAAATAATAAATTTTCTTTAACACATAATAATATTTAATATAAATATCCACTTTAATACATTGATCTTCGATAATGGTGACTGGAACGAATCTAATTTTTCATATACACGTGAACAAAACAGACGTAAATATATTACCTCATATTTAAAATCCTCCCCATATTATCCTTTCCCAACGATGTATGAATATCTCGATGCGTGCTAAGAATAATTTATCAGAAACGTGGATCTTTTTCTCTCTTGCTTGATATTTGATGAAAATCGATTCTCTTTATCGAATCGACCCTCAGCCCTCGTGTGACCTTTCCTGACTCTCCCTTTTCCCAAAAATGAAACGGAGCTCAGTAGACTGAATCGCTTCAACGAGTGCTTGACGCTGAATCGGAGAAAATAATTTTTAAAAAGTACTTGAGGCATGGAAGAAAAGGCTAAAGATAGGCGTGGCAACTTAGGGAAATGGAGGCCAAATTTAGATTGATTAATTAACAAGATTCTTGCAAGCTTAGTCGTTTCGATCGCGCCGCGTGTATCAATTGGCAGGCTGTTTGGTTAGCTGCATGAGGGATTCGGAACAATCGGGCATGATGCAAGGTGTCGAAGTAGATGCCAGTCGTGTCTAACATCGCGTGTCGCGTTGTAAGCGTCGAGGATCACGATCGACACGTCAAGCATCTTGAAAGCTGACAATGTTAAGAGATGGAGAGAGAGAGGGAGAGAGCTACACGTTACAGGACAAACAATACACAGCCGAGTTTCAACAGTAGGATACGTAGCAACGTCTTATAATTTTCGTGCTAAACGTTTGCATCCGCGTTAAAGATTGGGCAACGTTTGCGCATGTGCTGCGAAACATAAAACGCGATTATCGCCCGATAAAAATATCGATTTATCGTCATGCAGCACGATTACGTATTTCCAACAAAATCATGCGAATATTTCGCGTCGCGTGGACATTCATTTCTCTCTCTGTCTCTCTCTTTTTAAATATCGGATCACTAAATGAAAATCCATTTCGATTGAGCGCAGTGCATCAGTGCTTATTCGAGCATTGTAAGCCAATTCCGGCAAAAATCGCGAATTGCTTCCTCGATATCATCTGCATACGATGTACCATTGAAACACTGATCTCTAGTTAAAGGACAAGTGAAAATTGGTCGATAAATACCTCGAGATTAATATACTTTCATTAGTTTTTACACGAAGGGATTACTCTCTGTTAAAAAAAGTAACGTAGCGTGTACTAAATTGTGTATTCAATATATTCTGCCATTTATAAATAGCGAAATAATTATTAATGTTGAAGCATCGCAGTGTTGGAAAAATTATTGTTCCATTTGCTTGTTTATAATGGTGTCATTGAATTAATTATACTATGTTAATTTGTAATTGCAAATTAATAAAATGATGGTCTTCTTTGTATAAAAATCGATAAACATAATAACTAGAAACGTATACATGTATATTTGAGGTAAAAATAGACTTCATATGTAAACTATTCTTTTTACTCTTGTACGAAAAAATTATGTACCCTATATTTTAAATAAAAATTCATGTCTTTTTACTAACTATAATAAGTACTTCAACATATAAAAAGAAACAATTAATTCAATAATAAATACAGTAGTGAAGTAATAATTATTTCAATATCGTGATGTCTGAACGTTAACAAGAATCGCTGTTCATAAATATAAAATTTGGAAAAGTAAGTTGTACCTGAAACTGAAAAATTTCCAAGTATTTTTTTTGAATTTTCAATTAGAAAATATTCTTTTGAGATTAACAAGCATACTCGTGAACTCATAATTGTGGACCAAGTTATTTAACTAAAAATACTTTACTTCATACTTATAAAGACTATTAATTATATAAAATATGCAATATTTATATTGAGAATAAATATCTCAAGACTAAGTGAGGTAATTAAAATTTATGTTAAACTCCAGATTATTTATGATCCAATGAAACCAGATGTAGATTCTATGATATCAGTAGAAAATAGAGAACAAGAATGAAGATATTTTGAAGAATTGTTTCGCATTCTATGTTTTAAAATTACATTTTACTTTGTAATATAATAATTTAATATATAATATTGTAATATACTTAATATATGTAATAATTTATAATATCTGATATATTAAAATTTTATCACTTTATTATTTCTGACTGATACTTTATTTCGATGTTGACACCGCCACTTCCTTCACTATAAAAAAATTGCCCTTAACAATGCCCTTCTTTTATAGAGAAACGAATTATGATATCAATTAAAAAGTAAACGCAAATTAAATAGTTTCGTAGGACTTTGAATTTGAACTTGAAATTCAAAACAGTTCTTTAAATAAATGACTAATCAGTATAAATTATATACAGTCGCTATTATGTTTTAAATGAAGAAACGTCGCTCTTTCTCTTTTCATAAAGAATTGCCATCAATTACATGACATTCTGTATAATGTTTCACCATTTTACATCTTAGACAATTCTAACAAATCACAACACCTAATTACTTGAGTAACATTAAATCTATTTCAATAGAATGTAGATAATGAACATTAATGTAAGGCCAATCTCGCTGAAAGTACTCTAATTCTAAAGAAAGCGAAATATTTCGTCGAGAACGAAATGGCCAATTGCTGTAACAAAAAAAAAAAAAAAAAAAAACGCACATTCGCTCATATCCGCTACTTTGGAGCTTAATGAGATCTCGTTCTCGCTGCAAAAATGAATCTGCATAGCAACTCGCGGCGTAATCGAATTTTCCGTAACGAGAAACGCCTTTTCCCGGCGACTCGTTTAATTAAAAAACATCTTCGTCTAATTTCGTTTCGCCAATTAAACGAGACTACAGGCTATAAATTTCAGGACAGGCTAAATACAAACGTATCTGTTTCTATTATTTCCATAAACAACAGGAGCTGTTGTTTCAGCTACTTTAAATCTTCCCGTCGTGTGTCGGGCCGTTCGATCGGGCGAAAATTTCGTCGATTAAGCTTCATCAGGCTCTCTCTTCTAAAAACACACGCTCGATATTTTCGTTCCGTCATCGAAACTGAGTAGTTTTTTTCTGCCCGAACACGCAACAGAACCCCTGTCGCGTAATCGGATTCAATCGATCGCGCATTGAACCACGCTTCCGAGAATAATAACACGTTCTTTTGGGCCATATATTATCCGGAATTAAACGTTCTTGAAAAACCGGCGGATGAAATATTCACGGCTATTGTATCCATAATTCCATAGAAAATAGCCTAACTTTTTCTCCGCCGTTCAGCGCTGCTTTGATTAATGACCCAGCGTAAAAATATCAGCATCGGCGATCAACCTGTTAACCCGGGGAAGACGAATTAACTCGTCGCTTGTTTTGTCAATTTTTCTCTGACGTGACAATCAGATTGACGATTTTTACGCAAACAGACAACTATTTTATTATAATAACAATGAGTATTGCATTTTGGATTTATTTGTAAATGTGATCCTTGCGTATTATATATATATATTCTTGCAATTTCAAATTTCTTCCATAAATGCACGAAAATCCACGATTCAATAACAGTATCTGAAATTAGGGACTTCTTATTTCACAATTTCCGTAGGTAAATATGCATATTGCATTTATATTTTCAAGAATTGAAATAAAATCGAGCCAAGCCGACTATTGATTTGTACTCGTCAATTTTTAATTTCTGTGATTATAAAAGCTTCTGATTAAAACACAATACGCATTTTGAATTAATGCAAACCGAATCTATTTAATCTATTAAAAACCAAATGTTTATTTATCGTGATATTTATGTCAATTTATGTTAATTTCGCACAATAAAACTAAGTGAAACGAAAACATATTAAACGAATACCTAAAATTTCTTTTTACAGACAGAGATCTAATATTAAAAAATAGAACTTGATAATGCAAACTGATTGAAAAGAATCGCGACTGAAATATTGTATCGAACATTATAATATTACAATATAATTATATTCCTGTAATAAGCTCATTTTCTTCTATAATGCAAAATATAAAAATATAATATAAAACGAGAAATTTTTAACATTTCTATAACAATATATTATAGTGTAAATCAATGAACCATTACTATACAACATTATAATATTACAATATAGTTATATTCCTATAATAAGCTCATTTTCTTCCGTATAACATAAAATATAAAAACGAGAAATTTTTAATATCTCTATAATAATATATTATAATATAAATCAATGAACCATTACTATACAATATTATAATATTACAATATAATTATATTCCTATAATAAGCTCATTCTCTTCTATATAACATAAAATATAAAAATATAATATAAAACGAGAAATTTTTAATATTTCTGTAATAATATATTATAGTATATATCAATGAACCATTACTATACAATATTATAATATTACAATATAATTATATTCCTATAATAAGATCATTCTCTTCTATATAACATAAAATATAAAAATATAATATAAAACGAAAAATTTTTAATATTTCTGTAATAATATATTATAGTATATATCAATGAACCATTACTATACAATATCATAATATTACAATATAATTATATTTCTATAATAAGATCATTCTCTTCTATATAACATAAAATATAAAAATATAATATAAAACGAGAAATTTTTAATATTTCTGTAATAATATATTATAGTATATATCAATGAACCATTACTATACAATATTATAATATTACAATATAATTATATTTCTATAATAAGATCATTCTCTTCTATATAACATAAAATATAAAAATATAATATAAAACGAGAAATTTTTAATATTTCTGTAATAATATATTATAGTATATATCAATGAACCATTACTATACAACATTATAATATCACATTATAATTATGGTCCTATAATAAGCTCATTTTCTTCTAATTATGGACTTACGTCACTCCCCACGTACACATGCAGATATTTAACAGTTCTACTAGAGATTCTCCGTACGTGCATTGACTTTCATTAATATTCGGGCAGCACGGTGTTCGAGAAATTAATAAATCGTGCGAGACACGGTCAACGTGTTAAAAACTGTGCTACTTGCTCCATAGGGAGCGCAGTTTTAACTTTCCATTCATTCAACGAGACAAGGCTTCGGTTCTTCCTTGGAATTCGCGTAGCGACCAGCGAATTCTACGTCCCGGTGCCCGTGTTATCACGCGCAGTTACGTTCTCTAACCGGATTTAATAAATTAGTCCGCTCCGCCCACGCTCCTTCCTCGTATTGGCCCCATCAATTCCGATGCCGAGTTTTATGCGCCGGATATGTGCATACACGCCTTGGCAATATCTAATGGTCCGTGTTAAGACGGAATAAATTACAACCTACCAGGGAAATTTCACCAGGCTAGGCAATCGGCTAACTGGTATTACAACTTTCCACTGCAGAGTGCCAATCAGACACTCGACAGGGAGGATTTACGATTTTCTCGGAATTACACGTTTTCTTCTCGTCGGGAAACGTTAATAGAATAGTTAACACTGGAATTACTAAAATGGAACGACCAACTTTTATCACTAGTTCTCGGATTTTGTTCTGTTCCGGAATTGTCCTGATATCGTAACAGAATTTTCATTGTATTCCAAGGTTAGTTTCGAAGTTTCTGCAGTCGGTGTCGTCAAAGGACAAGAACATGTTACCCGATGTGAAAAATTTTCGTCGGACTGTTTCGCTTCGAAGCTGAACAACAGCGTGTTTTCGAAACACCGACTGCGGACCGTAACGAGTGACCGAACCGTATACTAATAATTCGTCGCTTCCCTTTCGAACTCGTCGGTGTGATATCACTGGATATAAATTATTGAAAAGTAATAAATTTATCATCTGTTTTGCCTACTTAATTATACTTAAAACTGAGAAAATATTGCAATTTTGGGACAAAAAATTCCAATCTTCCAGCGTAAGAGGTTACAGTCGTACGATCAGCTTTGAGCTAAAATTTCGTCTGCTAATATTCTGTTAATAACTATCACGATGCTTCTCGATAATAACTCGATAATAATAGCATGCTCCTCCCCCCCCCTTCCCCATCTCTCTTCGTTTCATAAAATTAATAGAGACAAATCGTTTGTTAATCCACAGTCGCAAATATTTTGAGTCACCTTGCCAGAAAATTATTACGCGCGCGAAAGATTCAGTTATGAATTTCACCGTGCAGTAAGCTTAATGAAACGATCGATTAAGGAATTCCCGTTCCTTCGTTATCAAAGAGGAACTTCGTAAAATCACTTTGCCTCTGGCGAGCCTGTTAACGATCCAATCACGCCGACTCGACTTTCGTCGCGAGCAAAAATATTCCTCTCGAAGAATGCAACAACAATTTTCTGGTGGCTATGCCACACGTCAGGGTTTTCACCACTACGAGCGAACGAATCACGTTAAACGAGATGCACGCGGTATACTAAAATCGTGTGTACGGAAAACACGGGACGAACTACTCAACTAATTTCCCCCGAAATTGCGAGTTAACGAGCTTTGCCTTCGTAACAACCGGATCTCTTTCTACGCAGCGAAATAATAAATTTGCGTTTCTGCGCGATGCCTTCGCAATGCTTGCGTACACACACATAAACATCAAAGCACGAACGCGGAAGTTTAGCATTTAATTCGTTTGCACACGTTGCTTGCCCAAGCGTTCCCTTCTTATAGGGATTTTCTAAATTGGTCTATCATTCTAAAACATTTCAACAGTTTATCAACACATGCAAGTGAAACCAAATTACCACGATTATATTGTTCAAGTTCAGGTTAAGGATGCGCTGTAGAAATTGAATTAAATTAATTTAATGTAAGTATATTTCGTAAAGATAAAAAATGTGTTGAGTCAGTTAATTATTAATATTCACTTTTACAACAAAAGTCTATTTGACATGAGCTTGTCGAGAAATTAAAAAATAGTTTATACAATTGGGATTTGGTGATTTTTTGTTCATATCAAATAATTCAATCAAATAAGTAAGAGACAATTTAATCGGGTATTGATTAAAATTCGGTTCGAATAAACGAAATTCATAGGAACAGAGTTCTACAATTAATAAATCTCAATACTCAATGGAACTACGTATAAAGATACTATATTAAGATAATACTGATTTTTTATAAAATATTTATAATATGCAAGAAATATTTTGTAACTTCTGTATATATTATCAGATTCGTTCCAAATCTCAGCAATATAATCCCAAGTGGATTAAAAAAGTATCGATGCACCTAGTTTTCCTGCAATATTTTTGTGAAAACAAATGACACGTTAACAAAATCTGTAAATAGTTTACTACGAAAGCAACAATTTCCAATAATGATTTATACGATAATAACACAAGTAATATAAAAATCAAAGAACGATACTGAGACATGAGAACAGAATATAAAATGTTTTTAATGATTTAAAAAGACAGGCGTCTTTTCCTCATGTTGGCGCGATATGATTTGATAAAATTCCAGTATTTACAAAAGGATATTTCGTAATTTTTCTAATAATATTTCATTATTAAATGCAGATTACGTACTAGAATAACAAGTGTGTCAATACTTTCGTGACTCTCGAATTTTTATACTTCTTGTATTATTATTGTATAACTCGTTACTGGAAACTGTTACTGAGCATGTTACTTTCGTATGTGGCGAATTATTTATGAAATAATAATAAATATATATCGATAATCATATATTTATAAAAACAGAGTTTGGCATAAAAATATCAGAAAAATCGCATGTCAATATTTTTCTGATCCTCGTAATCAGCCAAATAAAATGTTTGTGAAATAAAGATTCTCTTACGAAACGAATACAGATCATTAAAAATGCTCAAAATAATTTTTAGATAATAAGAAAAGAAAATTAATTTCCATTTTTTTTTAATGAGAGTTAAACGAACAAAAGAAATAACAATGAATAGAGAATTTTCAATCATTTAATTGAGCGTTAATATGTTTAGTGTCGATAATGTTATTGAAATTTCAAAATGTTACACGTAACACACGCAATTATGTATAAAAAGTTTTTTTATATGATAAACATTCGCGAGATACTGGATTAAAATGTCTTTATTATCAGAAATTTGCAAGCTACTTACATGTGTGCGTGTTTCGTAGGACAGTAATCTTTGATACTTGTCACTTACCTAAAACAGAAAAAAGAATAATACGATTAGTTACGTTATACGTACATCGAACAGCAGAGAAAAATGAAATAATAAGCTGATGTAACAAAATATTCGAAATAAATGCCTGATATTGCATATTTACATAAATCGCAAATACATTCTTCCATGCAAAGAATATGTAAAAATTTTTCTTAACTAAACTTAATCCTTCAAGGACGATGCTTGATGTCTACGATCTAAATCTTTTGATAATTTCAATAGATTTAAATTACATTAATATATGTATATTAACATGTACAAATTATTTATTATACATAAATATCTTGCAAATTTTGTTTCTCACTTTGTGTATTATCTTTTCAGATTTGTTTCAAACTCGATGAATATAATCATGATACTTAGCTTTTAGTGTTAATAAAACTTTCAAATATTTTATGAAATACGTATAAAAATATTTTAAAAGTTAAGTTCAAAAATTTTTATTAAAAAGTTTCAAAAATTTTTATTTTCCAAGATTGGAGAAATAACAAAACTATCGCATGTAATGATCGTAATAACAGCTGCTGCAATTTGCAAGTGACATTATTAGTATAATTTCAAAATGTTTTACATAATACATTATATATTTATTTCTACAAATGTTCGTTAAGAAATAAAATAATACAATATAATGTCAATAACACTAAGTAATTATAGCATTATAACACAAATATTATATTATTATACATTGTCTTCATTGTATTGTCTATTATATTATATTTATTCCCATATTATAAATATTCAGTGAGCAACCGTATGTATTTCGTTCCTTAAACGTAAAGAAGTTGAAGACTCGTTTACTTTAATGTGCAATTACTTAATCTGCATGAAATGTAACAGTTCGATGGTAAGCGAAACGCAAACTCACATGCGGAAAATTCGATTTTAGTGCTAGAATTTGTTCAAACGAGTTATTTCAGTTAATTCAAGTTATGGAGAAAGTTATAATTTAATATAAAACTGTTCCCACCGTCTCGTTCTTTGTCGAGCTCATTTCAGTGAAATCTATAAAGTCTCTGTTACATGCTCGTATTTACGTTAAACGTTTCTATTTACTTGCGAACCTTCGAGGGAAACGCCTTTTTTCTCTTAAATGTAACAATTTTCCTCCGCAAAGAAAGTTCGCTAGCAGAGATGGCTGTTTGAGAATTGTTTAATTTCCTTCCCCGCACCGATATTTATCAAAATATTTGCTTAGCTAAATTTAATAATTTTATGTACAGAGGAATGTAGCGATACTTCGGCTACAGCAGCCGTTTATCAAAGTGAATGCAAGATGTGCGGCGCGTAGAAAATTCTTCTTCAAAGATTTTTCAATTTGGAAAACGGACTGCAATTGCGCGTTGCTCATTTTGTCATGTTTGTCATGTTTTCGTTCCTTGACGTAACTGCAGTAATTACGAAACACTAAATATTTCCACTTTACGAAAATAAAACTATCACGGTGATGCGCAAGCATAAATTTTTTCGCGTAAAGAAAAAATCTAATCAAAGTCTATTCTCTCAGGTTAGAAATTTGAAACAGTTTTCATTGAAAGAGTAAACAATATTTCTGTCAATTTATTGCGGGAAAAATTGTTTAGAAACTGACAATTAATAATTATAATAAATTATAATAAATAATAAACATTTTCAATTAATTATTCAAGTCAAATTACCAGTTATATTACGTGCTAGAAATATACACAGTCTGGATGTTATTATTTAATCAACGTGTCAATTGCTCTCTATTCTGGAATCATCTCTCTCTACAAATTCCAGACCTTCGTAACCAAACACGTAGTAGCAACAAACGCACGAAGTCCAACGGATGCAGTAGCAAATCAAATTTCAGATGACCACTAAATGTTAAAACACGTTCGGCAACAATCGGTGCTGTTGTTACTCCAACAAAGCCTTCTTGTTTTTCAACGCTATATTGGAGAATGTTGTCGGAGAAGCAGTACCTGGTAGCCAGTTTACAAAATCGTAAGTGCGAAGTATCGATATATTCAAATAATTAGTTCTCTAAACTATTTCCTTTTCTAAAAAATTGAAAGTTGTAATCTACAATACAACGAAAAGATCTTTTAGCGAGAGATTAACAATTTAACATATTTCGAATTGGTAGGTTATAGAACATTAATAAACAGAAAAAAATATTTCTTCCCTCTCCTCTTTCTTCTTTCTTTTCTCTTTTGAAAAATAGTACAAGTCAAATTTTGTTTAAAATAATGTGAAAAGATATTCTATCAACATCTTTTATGAACATATTAACTGCATTATGTAAAACACTAAAAAATTTCATTGATACTATCACGGCGTTGAATTATCATGATTACGTTGTTTAAATTTTTAACAATTCTGAAAAAGAACGTAGACAAAAAAGTACAAAATATTACAAACCGAACAAAAGTATCTTAAACATTCAGTGGAGTTAATATTTTTCAATGCTCAAGATAGCTATGTTTATCAACAATTCGTTTAAAAGTCATGATTACAATAAATATGTTATAATTAAAATTTGAAGTCAGGTTTCAAATTGTGACAACAACAGTCATTTCTGACTCTGACAAGAGTGTCAATGAAATTTCAAAATAAGACGCTGAAAATGAAGATTCTTTTATCTTTTAAATTTAAATAAGGTTAACCCCTTGCGCTGGCAACTGGTTCGCGGACCATAACGAGTGACCAAACCATATACCATATACCACTCGTCGCATTCTTTTTCTTCTGATCTCGTCGATACGGTATCACCGGATAGAAATTATTGAAAAGTAATAAATTTATCATTTCTTTTGGTTATACTTGAATATACTTGAAACTGAGGAGACTTGTTGCAACTTTGGGACAAAAAAAAAAAAAAAAAAAAAAAAAAGAAAAAATTCTCGACGTGCGTGGCACGTCATTCGAGCGCAAGAGGTTAAGAACCGCATCGCTCGAAAATGTTTCGAACGTGAATCAAGCCGGCAGCATACGCGATGACAGCATGGCTGGTAATCGCCGGGCATAACAGAGAGAGGAGTATAACAGAGTCGGAATTCGGCGGTAACCGAGGCTCGATACCGAGAGCACAGAGACCCGACCGTGTACATTCGCCACAGAGGATTTACTGCCAGATAGTCGATTACATGGTTCGCTTGCCTTATTGCGCTTTGAACGGGCGAACCTTGCTGTCTACGCGTATAAATGCTGTCTCCGCCCCCTTGATGTTGCCAGAACTAAAAGATTCCGCGACTTTTCCGAAAGGGGAGATGGAAGAGAGAGAAGAAAAAAAAAAAGATGAAGAAGAAGAAGAAGCGAGCAAAAAAACGCGACCGTACACGAATTTCGACGCTGCGATACGCCTCCTCCTCTCCGCGTTCGCCCCCATTGTGCCTACGACTTCCTTTCATTCCGTGATTTCCTCCAGCAGGGAGAAAACTTGAATTCTCCCTTTGTCCTTAATTTTTGCGCGGCTTTTTCTTCCGTTCTTATTTATTTATTTATTTTTTTTCCTCTTTCTACAGCTTTCTATCGCGAGAGCGCACGCAACAGACGTACTAAATTCGCATTCGAGCACCGGATGCGACAAATATTTAACCGATCGAAGGTAATCAAGAACTGTTAACCCGGGGTCAACCTAGTTTCCGCGAAACATCGAAATTCCGTTAATTGTGACTGGCTCTCGTTATCCCGCGTGGAAAATTAGCTCTCTCTCTCTCTCTCTCTCTCTCTCTCTCTCTCTCTCGTCCGTTTGTTCTTTCTCTCCAAGTTGGCCAGCCAATGTAAGAATTCCGTCCCGCTTTGACGACTGTGTAATCGTTTCCTTCCCGGTCAGCGGGCGATCCGCTTGAAATCGCGAATTAAGGACGAGTTAACGAGCTAATGCGCGGCAAGGTTTCCTCCCCGCGGTCGACTCTGCGCCGGACAGCTCTCGCGAAAAACTCTCGGCATCGTTCAAAGTAAATTTTAATTACGTGGATATACATGGTGTGTCTAAAAAGTAGGAAAGTCCTAGGGATGAAACTCAATGAAATAAAAAACATTTCAGAATTAATTAATCCAACCTCAAACTGTTGTCCCGAACGACATCAGTTACTTTCAAGAAAGCCATAAACGATTTTTCAAAACTACTTCATTAGTTACTTACTCGCCAGCAACAATCTACCAAGTACACACGTACGCACGATCGAGTCGTTCAAAGACATTTGATCCAGAATCAGACTGATCAACTCTTCTCGCGTTTGTGGCGGGCAAAGTGAAAAGGGATTTCATTTCGAAGAAGGGATAAGTTGAAACAGCCTCTCGAGCCGAGCGAGATCAGTACTCTTACCGAGGCGAAATCTACTTTAAAAGTCGACCGTAAAAATTCGCTGACCCGAAAAAAAGAAAGAAAGAAAGAGAAAAAAAACACAAAAAGACGAAACAAAGAGACACGCCCGTGTAACCCGTTATTCTTAGGTCACCGTAGCAACTTTACAGGCGGCCACTGCGGTGCAACTATCGTGCACTTATTGCAATTCCGAGGGACCGAAAGATGGCCGTTAAGGCAGATATGCAAATTGCGCGCAGCAGGGGTGGTTAAACGTTCGTGAATTTTAAACGTAATAGGATTTCATCGATTGCCCCCTGGACCGGTGGCAGCGTGCTCCTTCTCTCCTTCGTTTGCTGTCCCTCAGACGAGAGGGGGATGAAAGAGAAAAAAATTAGAGTGGAAGGGAGGGGGGGCGCGTCCAATGGATCGCGATTGTAATAAAATTCGCGCCCGTCCGACAGCCCTAAAACGATTTATACGCGAGTATCTCGAATTTATAGCCGGCTGGCCGACAGATTTTCGAAATCGATGGTTTGAAATCGACGCTGCTGATCTTATCCAGCTTTCCGCGGTGTGTTCAACCGTCGGTCTCCGCCCTGACAATTGGTAATTAAAATATAACGAAAATCGAAGCATTTTCGCACGATGGATTGAAATTGACAAAAACGAGAGGAAACAAAAATGAGCGAAAATTCACGCGGCGCTGGCGAAAGATAGCGGAACTTACGATATCAACCGCGCGCGTATTTAATGTTTTCATATCGATCGAGCCGCGTCTGTGATATTCGGTTTAAAGCGGCCGAATGCGGCGTATAAAGGCAGTTGCGGGGGGAGAATTTTTGTGTAAACGCTTTTTTTGACGTTGCACGCGGTTTTTTTTTTTATGCCGATTAATTTCCTCGACCGCGACAAAGGATGCACGGGATGGGCAATTTTTGAAACACAATGGAGTTTCAAGTTTGTGATCTTTTAATATGCGGTTTTTATATCAAAACAAACGTGCTACCGTGTTTTTTATTTTTTTCTTTTTTTTTTTTTGAAAAATGACTCTGACGAGATATGTTTTATTACATTTTAAAGATCGTTCTAGTCATTTCGTCAGAAGTCAGTACAATTTCGTTTCTTGTTCGTTGTCTCAACACAGTTTTCACAGTTTCAAGTATATCTAAGTGTAACCCAGGCAAAACAAACGACAAGTTTATTCTCGATAATTTTTCTATCCAGTGATATCGTATCAAAGAAAGCGACGAGTTATTGCATACGGTTCGGTCACTCGTTATGGTCCGGCGAACCATTTGCCAGCGCATGAGGTTAGGAGGAAAGATCTGAATCAGTTTTCCGCCACAAAAGACATTCCCGAGCGCGGACTTTCGAAACTGCCAGAAAGACGGCGAAGAGCAATGGATCAAAATGATCGAACGATGCGACGCGTCGAACAAAGTTGCCGTTTAACATGAGAAATTTTTGTATCGTGCACTTGGGGGAAAAAACTTACTGGCCAACTCAATATTAATCGCGTCGAGGAAGCACGGTGTTTTATTCACGATTTCCAGTCGTCGCTCCGTGAAAGTATCACGCTCCCCCGATTTGGCGAACGGGGAGCAAGATTACAGCCGAAATCGAGGCGAAAGCTGGAACGAAGCAATCCGGGCGGGGTGTTGGTAGCTCAAAGTAACGCGAGGATCGGGCAAGTTTCGTAGAGCCCGCGACTAGCCAGACAGGGGACAAATAGTTTTCGCGTTGCACCGCCGGTAATCCTGTTTACAATAGCTGATTGCAATAAAATTTACATGCGCCCGGCCCACACTTTGCCATTCCCCTCGGCCGCCCCCCCTCCACCCCACTGCGAGCGATCGCTGCTGCTCGCCTCTCAAAATTTACATGCTGCCGGGTTAAATTCATGCGCGTCCCAATCCTCCGCGATTTACATTCGCCATACGCGGTTGCGAATTTTATGCTACGCGTATCGTTCACACGTGCTTTATTTTCCCCGTTTCTGGCCAGGTTCGACGGATTTTTTTCCTCCCCCCTCGCCGCCCTGTTCGCACTTCACCTAGCTACCTCAACAACGAACAACATACACGCGGGTGCGTGTGTCGCACGAGGGCAGAGAAAGAGAGAGAGAGAGAGAGAGAGAGAGAAATAGGTTTCGAGAGAAACAATTCGCGATACCGATACACACGCGCGACGAAACACAACCGTCCGACACGTGACACGACAGTGTCGTCGACGATTCGTTCGCGTCAATCAACAATGACGTTTATTACTCTTTTTGAGAGCACGAGGATCGTACACGCTTAATGGATCGCAATTAAATCGACGTCGACCCCCCCCACCCACCACCCACCCCTCCCTCCTCCTACCGACACGTCGATGCTCTTCCAGCACAAAGTGTTTTCGATATATTTTCGTTCTTTTTTTTTTTCTTCCCGTTGTTACACCTCCCTCCCTGGTGTCGTGTACACGTCACGTACAGAGAGAAGACGCGAAGAGAGGCGGTAAAGCACGAATGGAATGGATATCGATTGGGCGATATGTTAATTCAGGGGGAGAGAAAAAAAAAAAAAAAAAAGAAAAACACGAGCCGGCAAGCTTTTACGACGAGATTTCCGTGGAAACGACGATGGGAAATGTTTACCCCCCGCGCACTGTTGACTCGACATCAACGCATTCAAATTTCGGCCGTAATAAAAAATGGCGCAGCTGCGCCGAATGAAAATTTCAAGCGGGCTTTATAATTTCCCGGCCGGTGTACGACTATCGAGGGAAAAAGGTAGCCGAGGAACGTTGGAAAATTAAACACGCGGGTACACCCGTGTTTATTCATCATTGAATATTAGACAAACCGGCCGGTAATCGAATAAACTATTAATTCTATCCAGAAGGGCTAATTTGAGGGAAATTCGCCATGAAACAGTTAATTAATAATGACGGAAGAAGGAAGAATGGTAAATTCTGTTTCGCGAGCAATAATTTTTAATTTAATTTCCGTCTGTAAAAGACTAGATGCGAATCGAATCGCCACGGTTGTGAAAAAATTTTATTCGAGACCCGTGTTGTAAAATGACGTTCATTTTTATTGAATGGATAGAACTCAATCAGACTTTTGAATAAACTTCATTTTGATCGTTATTAAATTTGGAGTAAAACCTGGTACTTTTTAATTGTATACTTCTACTTTGTTACTTCGAATTCACTTTAACGTTTATAGCGTTACATATATAATCTAGCATGCTAACTGCGACTTTAAATACAAAGAAATCGTAAAAATACGAAAAGTAATCATTACACGTAGCGTATACATATTGAGGTTAAACTCACGAAAATGACTATGAAATTACTGAAATTGAAATGGTTTTAAAGAACATCAAAGATTTTCCAAAACGAACTCTGAATATTACTGAATATTGTAATAAGGAAGATTCATAAATAATAATGCAAAGGAAGATAACTGAAAAACGAAAAGTACTTTAGTGATTAATTACGGACCAACATTTCATTGTCAATTGCTTTTAATCAACCCATATTACCTCTTATTTTTTAATGTGAAGTTATAAAAGGCAATTCCAAGAATTCGCTTAATATTTTTTTCGATTATAATGAATCCTACAGTTACTATATTGTTACGAGTTAAAGATGTGTCCTGTTTAGAAAAAGAAAACCAGAAAAGCGCAAAATTGAAACTAGATAAGACTTACAAAATTGTCACGTAAAACTATCAAAATTTTCAATTCAATTTAACAGAAACTAGAGATTCAATTCAATAGAAATTTCTTTCAAAAACAATTATCACAATGCTTTGTAATTACAGCCGAGATCCGCAGGATCAACGGATACTTACAAAAGATCGCGTTCTAAGAAACTCAGGAATACAAGAATCATGCTCGAAGCGTATAAATTTCAAGCGGGCGATTCATTCTTCACGCAGCCTCGTACAAAGAATCTTTTCCATTGCAGAATCATAAATCACGTGTAACAGTCCGTTTCTCTACTTCCTTTCAATTATTTTCAACGGATCATCTCGCGCCATTCTTACACGATCGCGTTGCTACTTCCTTAAGAATACATCCTTTCATCCATTCACCGCGCCGATATAACCGATCGCCGTATACGAGGAAATTTTATTATTTCGGTCGTAAAGTTTATCGTTTGAAACACGTAGCGGGCCAGATCCATTCACCGTCACGAATGTTCCTCGTTAGAATGATCGGTACGGGACTGTTCCAAGATATTCAAACATGCGCTCTCCTTTGTTTGTCAAATTTTTATTGGCATCGATACCATGTCAATATTCCATCTGAAGCAACGCTGATTTCGACCCAAATTTTGGATTACACAATTTTACGGGCTCCTTTGTTTTATTTCGGATAGAATTTACTGATTGTCTTCAACATTCTGCCATGTGCAGTTGCCTGTTTATTCCGAATATTTATTGATTTTGCTTTGCTCCGTTATTTTTCGCTTTATTGCTTAAATAGTTACTATCAATATGCTTGATGTAGCTAATAAATAGGTACTTATATATTTCAAAGAATTAATATTAACGATCGATTGTGTGGGCTTATAAAATTTTTCTATTTTATTTAATTATTTAAAATATTTAATACGTTAGCAAGTCATTATTTTCGTGAAGATATAGCTTTCTTTATTCGATTTATTACATTTTTATTCCACTATTTCATAATAAATTTTATACGTTTTATATACTATATTGCAATTTCTTACACATTAAAATGCCTGCACAAAAAAAATTAGTTGACAAACGAAAAAAGCATTTGGTAAATTTGATTATCAATAAAACAAGAAATACTTTGTTTAGTGTGTAGGTTAGTCTGTGACTTGCGGATTTTAAAGTCAAATTTGGCGTACCTCCTGAAATAGTAAATTGAGATGTCCGATTTTAATTAAAAAATAGTATGAAACAAACAATTAACAACATCAAGACAAAACGTACTTTGAAAAAAGTACATAACGTTTACGTTTATTTTCCTTCCGTTTTTATAATTAAAGGTGTACGCGCATATGTAAAAATGTCTTTTGACGACATTTCACTGCAATAATTAATTGTCTTTTCGCAAATGAAATTGTGAATGTATTTTTATTCCAAATAATTAGTTGAAACACACAACTTTCGTGTAAGTGTAAATTTCTCTTTCACTGTATATCAATTTACACGAATTATACATTATAAACACATATAGTATATTTTCTAAAATGTTGAAAATACAACCGTTCATAAAAAGACATTTAATGTCATTTTATGATCATCAATCGTCCAAATGGAGAGATACAAGTTCGTAGTACAGTTTGTTAGCGTAAAAGTACCAGGATAGTAGACAATTTACTCAAAACATTGATCGACTACGAAACCAAAGGAACTGTTTATGCTAGTTGTTCATTTGTGTTCTAATTAGATGAGCATAAATTCACGCGAATCTTCGCTAACGATTTCTCCATTTATGAAACAGCATCGCCCTCTTTGAAATCTTCTCGCGCATAAATCGAACATATTCGTTCCAAACAAATTCGAAAGAAATTCAGTCGAAAAAACGGCGACAGTAACGCGGAAAAGAAAGGTGAGAGTTCGAACGAATTGAAGCAATACTCGCAGGGCACAAACACCTTTTTAATATGTAAATTCTTATTTAATTGTCCCGGATACAGAAATTCAAACGAGTCACAATTGTTTCGCTGTAGCCGCGGCTGCATGGAAAATTGCGATTCAATATTCTATTCTAGTATTGATTCTTTCGGGGGCAAAATTCGCGAGCAAGCGGTTCTCTTGTGTCTGGAAGTAACAATTTGATGAAATGCACTAAATAACTTTTCCAATGCAACCTACAATCTTATAAAATCTAATCGACATTTGCTAAAATAATGAGATAAGAGATGATCCCTCGTGGAAAAGTGAATTGAAAATATAAAACCATTTGAAAATATAAAGAAAATAAAGAATATAAAATATATATATATATATGTAACTCTACAATTGTTAAAAAAAATATTTATGTATATAAATAAGTAAATTTTTCAGAAACTTATGAAGACAAATTGAACAAACCTGCAATTTTATTTTATTATGAAACTAAAATTTAAAAACATATTAATTAAAATGCATACGCATGCATTTGCACTTTGTTATACACATATACGTCCAAATTTTTAAATTTAAAAATACAAAAGTCTGAGAGTGATAATCATGAATTAAAAGGTGGAAATTACACGACGAAGCAATCCACAACTTTTCTTAAACCATTTCTAAAAAAATGTCCATTGATCGAAGAGTAACATTTTCTTCCAAATTTTCAAGTTACTTTACTTAACAATTTGGCGATTTTCGTAAACAAGAGGCACATGTTGTAATTAGAAATAATTCAACGACTTAATGAAATCACGATCAAATTTTTTAAATCTCTTCTCTTTTATATAAATGACATTTATATAAAAATACTAGCGTACTACTCCTAAATCTCCCACCGGAAGTTTTTGGCAATTTAGAACGAAATAGAATCGAATTGGCTACAACTAACTTTCGATTTTGCTATAAAAGAACTCTCTTCGAGTCAATCGTCACCCTGTATGTGAACTGGAAAATATAAAGATATACTAAACAGACTGGTTCTTAACCCCATTTCAACGAGGCTGTGTTACATTAATCAGCGTGAACCATCGAGACTACAGTGAATTACGCAGCCAACAACCTCGACAATTCAGCCGTGACATTTTGAAAAAGCAACAATTACCGTTCGGAAGAATAACAGCGATTATTGAGAGATTTATTCGGACGGTATCAGTCCTGACAGTGGATCAATCATCCAGCAACCTCCGTCGATCGTATTTCGGTGACAGAGAATTGGAAGCTTCGAGGGAAGGGGTTGAACAGGGGGTGACATACATGCGCACATTCGAAGGACTGTCTCGTTTCAGCTCTTGTTTCCTCGCGACAAGACGAGAAAGAAGCGTAAAGCTACGTCTCCATTTGAGAGTTTCTCGCGAGAGTTACTCTCAAGCGTTGTGTCCATTTGAGAGAAGTTTCGAGAATTTTCATTCATCGAGAGAGGCCGAAATAAAGCTCTCCGAGAGCTTACTATACCGATAGAACTCTCAAAATCGTCCGTTTAAGAGTTCATTGTCTCTGGTCCTACTCACTGTGGTGTAGTCCAGTTCGAAATACGTACGAGTGTGACATCGCTGTCATGGAGGTGCAAAAAATGTGTGCCCTTAATATTTTGAGAAAAAAGAAAAATCAGCATGAAAAGAAGAGTCCAATAATTTAAATTACTATGTAATATTTAATATAATATAATTAAATATTATATAGTAATATAATTATATTTATTTAATAATATTATATTATATTTAATTATATTATACAATATCATATAATATTTATATTTATATTTACATATAATATTTAAATTAATAATTATTTAATATTATCGATATTTAATTTATATAATATTATATAATAATATAATATATAATATTTAATTACATAACATAACTATAATGTATAATATATAACAATTTAAATTAAATTAAATTTAAACAAACAATGTAGTTTAAATCAAAAGAAATTAGTTCGATAATTTCACTTTTTGACCACACGTTTTATTATTCATTATTCTGCTGGCTTACTCTCAGGTTTTCGAATTCTGAGGGCAACTCCCCGAGAGCAGTATAATATTGTGTCCATTTGCGAGCACGTCGACTCTCAGACGAGTTGTGCGATTCTCTCGGACAGTAACTCTCAGAACAGTATCCATTTGCGAGAAAACACTCTCGAGAGCAACTCGCGACAGTTGACACGTAGCTTGAAACGAACTCCTCGGCACGGAGAAGATAGAAACGCCTCGAAACGCCGCTGCTGCTTGCTAATAGGCAGCTACTGTCAGCGAGTAACTTTCGAGCGTGCAACAACAATGAACGGGCTTCTACCCATTTACTCAGAGGATTAAAAGTAACTGGGGAAAAGGGGAGCAAACATCGACAGCCCCCCTCCTCTCTCTCTCTCTCTCTCTACGTTTTGGCCCTTCGTCGACTTAAACGAAAACAAGTAGAACATGCGCAAGAACCGGCCAAAGAAGCTAACAGGGGATATGCTGGAGAATCCGTCGTGTTTTCCCCGCAGGTCACAGACACAATGAACGAGAGCGCGATACAGGATGCGAATCCTACATCACGACCGCCAGGGCTGTGTTGCCTCTTGCTTCTTGCGCAACGTGCATAGGAGCATAATGGGCGCATAGTGGTTGGTTGACTGTTACATTATTAAGTAGTTGAGTGCACGTTAGCCACCAAGTGCTGTCAGCTTCCATTCAGACGCGAGACGAGCCAAGCAAAATCAGTAATTTCGCGCGATACGGGCACGCGAGTTTTTCCGCGTCGCGTGTTGCCGATTTTCGTTTACTTATTTCCGGTGTTTCGAGCTTTAAACGCATTGTCGTTGTCGATTGGTTCGAGTGAGACTTTAGTTGTCTTATCTGTGGGAAACGCTCGTTGGCGTTTTACAACGAGTCATAAAAATATTCGTACACTTTTCATTACTTTCGATAATTGTTTTCCAAATTTGATGATAAATAATGTTAAAATTTTGATGATAAAGTATGTTAAAATAATTGAGTTTAATTGAGTTTGAATTAGTTACATATAACGATACATATAACGATAAAAGTAATAGTTAAGGAAAAAATAATTGTATGTAACTAATTAGTAAATAACGATATATATTTCAGAATGTTTAAAAAGATACGAACCATTCAAAATTAACATAATTTTCAACAGTAGAAAGATGATATAAATGGCACTGTCAATCACTGTATATAAAATAATTATGTTTATATAGTAATAAATAGAGTAATAACGTTAAATCTGAGGCACGTGTAATATGAAACTCCACAGTATTTAAAAAAAAAAGACTATATTTTCATTTACCTGGATACAATCATTTCAGTAATGTACCATTAAGTATGTTTCTTGTTGTGACTTTTTATAATCATTGACAAAGGAAGTTCAATATCAGTATCGTCAATTGATCCTATTATTATCTAAATGAAATATTACTGATATTACTCATATTAATTTACATCTTTCTTCAAATGTAATATTCAAAGAAGATTTCTCAAAATAAAGAAGAAAAAAACCAGGTTCGTCTAAAACAAATCACTTTATAAAGATTCCGAAACAGAGCAAGAAAGATAATTCTGAATCAAAATTCTATGGATAAATTCAATATAAGAAGGGCCCATAAATACACATTAGTTTATTTTACGTTTTAATGTCAATTTTAAACGGCAAATTTCTTTTTTGACATTCTAAATTTCGTATTTTTTAATACTTTTCTCTCTATTTTCATAGTAAATAAGTATCTACGAATATTTATCTCAAATACAATAAATTCTGCTATCAGTTATGGATGCCTTTATATAACCCAACTCTCTCAAAAAGGCAAAAAATGAATAATAGCTTTCAACAGATTTAAGATCACAAAGAAAATATTAGCTTCGTAGATACCATAATTTATTATTACATAAAATTTATGATCTTAAAAGAAAATATTCATAGTTTCATAGGTGCTATTTGTATTTTATTATTATATAAATTATTTTACTATTATATGAATTAAGTTACATACAAACAGGTAACTAAAAGTAGTAGCATAAAAAATTTCAATTTTTTCTTCTTCACTATCCTATATTCAGTACTGTTATTTTACATTTTAGAGAGATTCGTTATCCAACGTGAAATGTCGCCGATAAAGCGTCAAAATCGTTGAAATAGTGTGCGAAAATCTTTGGACAAACTACGAAACGGTACATTTACCAGAAAGGAAATAGCACGATCGTGTACATTGCATTCCCTCGCGTTTCATTGCAAGATTGGATCACGATGGAGGAAAGATTTGTTGGATTTACGAGGCTCAGAGGGGACCTCCAATCATGAATTCCTTCCGGTTGTGTTGAAGGATAATGATGTTTGGTTATTGTCGGTCGAATTGTTTGGCTGTCGTTCGGAAGAAGGCTCAAGAAGAAGATCCTTCGAGAAGGCGAAAATCAGCGGAGCTAGAATGAACGGCTCTATTGGAAATTGGAAGGGTATTTGAATTTTTCATTGGTTGTACAACGAGTTTAAGATCGATACGAAAGTGGAACGTGAGATGTTGAGAAAGTCCATACGAAGAGAGGAGCGAATAATTTCTTAATAAAGGGTTTGTTAGCCCAGATTATGCTTAAAAGCGCGGTTCTGGTACATCGAATTAGCTCGACTATTCTTTATACAACGTGTTGGAGTTTTCAGCAGCAACATTTAAGAAAAAATGGTCAATTGTGATTGGTTCAGTGTTACTTTAGATTCTAATTATGTCGGTATCAAATTCAGATTAGATAGGTTGGATATAAGCTTGGAGAAACTTTTTTTTAAAGAAATAGAAAAGAAAATAGGAGTTCAGTTGCGCAAGTATCAAAAAAGGCTATTGGGCTACTATTTGTAACATTCGTGAAATAAACAAAACTTTAACGAAACATAGTGAATTACTTGACTGAAAATCCTGCTTCATCATGACAGTGTTACATTAATTTGCAACGCAAATATTGAAAGTTGTAAACAACGGGATACACTAATCACTAATATCACGAGAAGTGATATTCAGAAATATCCAAAATTAAGTATCAGATTCATGCACTTATAAAGAAATGCATGTGGCTGATAATATTTGTTGTTCTTTCATGGACACTTCATATGGCCAACAAAAAGTCTCAAATGCGTAAATATTGTTCAATTTTTTATTTACTAAACTTATTTTTATTTATCGAATTTTGTTTTTAACTTTTGCTTTTAACATTGATTCTGATTTTTTTTTTTTGCAGATAACCACTTTTCTTCTCGCGACATGTCCTTCAATTTTTCAGTCGTGACCGATTATTTCGTGTCTTAACAAATTAAAATTTCTAATTTCAGAGTTGGACATTCAGATTCTTGAAATTAATAAACAACAGACAGAAATGAGTAAAACAAACAATTGAAGAGAAATTATTTGTATATTTCTGTAACGATAAAATTACACAAAAAGTGTAGAGGAATTAGTATATCCAAACTTTTAATTCATTATCGTACTTTCTGAAACATTTTTAGCACCGATATTTCTAAAACATTTTGAATTTACAGCTTAATTAAAATACATTAACTAACGTTAAAACAAATTATGCGCCGAGGGTATAAATCATTTACTGCGACAACGTTCCGTTTCTAAGAAGCAAAGAACAGAATTAATTAAAGAGACACAGAAACTGGGTTTCTTTCTTCCATTATCCCATCTCATATTTTATCTTATAACAAAGAATACACAGTACGCTACAAAATAATCTTGTGAAAACTCAAATCAGCTTACTTAAAGAGAAGACGTAGCAGACGTGTGAAAATAAACGTAATCTCGAAATAAACTTCGTTCAGAAGAATGTATCTGGAAACAAAGGGCATTTCTAAAAGGTATTCTTTTCGCTAATTAAATTATGCGTATCTTGCGTATCATTTAATAAAAATAAAACAGATAAACAAATGTAACTTTCGTTGCGGAAAATTGAAAAAAATTTTCAGAAGATCTTCAAAAAAAACTTTCTCAGATCAAGAATTTTTTCACATTTTTCTTCAAACCAGAAAAATTACTTAAATATTTGGTCGCAATATTTTGCTATATTATTCTATTTTGGCATACAAATCTTGGGACAATCTTCCATGATCAAAATAATAAAAAAAATAAAAGTATTCGATTAATGGAATTTTTCTTTTCTCACATTAAATTGGATATATCATTAATTCCAATATGTATTTTACTATTTAAGAATGATATAGCTTTTGTTGAAGTTCCCAATTTTTTTAACATAATTAAGAGCATTCTTTGTGCTTCAGATTACCTTATCATTTTCAATTTGTGGAAAAGTTATATTCACATTTTTGTCACTCATAAAAGAAACATTAATTTATCATGAAATTAAATATAATCTCTTCTATGTTATCATAGAAACCTTGTATCTCATTCTTGTAACAATTGAACACGCAATGAAAAGCATCCATCAAATATTCTGTTCGAACAATGGAAGTTTACATACAGAAAGCTCCACTATCAATTTTTCAATCTATAGATGATCGAAATTCAAGACGATTCGAAATTCAATCTACAATAGTTCCATAAAAATTTCAGTCAAATCAAAGTGATTTTTGAAATTTTTCAAAATATCAAAAAAAAATCTCTATTATTCGTTGTAATTCGTGCAAATAATAATTGGTTACACTCGCGATGCAACAAATTCGTCGTTATGTCTCTAATACGAAAGTTTATAAAAAAACATCTCTCGAGAGCTATGTTTTCAAATAAAAGAATCCCCGCAAAATCAATTTCACATTTCCACTTACGTGGTCGCTTTATTAACTTCTTCGATTCGAAGTCGGAGAATTTCGTAACAAAGTTTCTTCCTTTATCGCTTTCGTTCTACATCGTTGGAAACAAGTAAGTGAAACCAAGTGTCGATGGTTTCCAATTAAGAAAATTATGCCTGTCCTTCAACAATTACTCGCCTCGTTTCTTGAATAAATACGCTGAGAAACTACGATTTTTCCTCGCGGCTTTCACGCTGCGTTTTTCACGCTACAAGTATTTTGTGACGATTGGTAACGTAAAACAATAAAGAGAGATTATTTGTGTTTCAGGTTAAATTATAACGTACACGTTGAACAACGTGAAAACTTTTAATTATTTCACGCTTGAACGATACGCAAGATTCACTTCACAAAATCGACCGCGGCAACAATCGCTTTGTAGGAAATGCTGAATTTAACGGATGCATTATAAGCAGCACCGTGTTCTTATTAAAAATTCTAAAAACCGAGGATCTACTAATAATTTGACGCTAGCAAAAGACGGCGTATCCGCAGAAAAAAAAACTAAATCTTTCTAAAGCTTTATGAGCGGTATTGGATAGCCTTAAATCGTGAATTAAAATTGTACCCGTGAATTTTAATTCAGTGTCGAAGTTTGATGAATATCACCATCCCACTCGATTCTATCTATAGATTAACATCATACAGTGAAGCATAAAACAAATATTGCGAACTATTGTTAAACAATATCCTGTGAAATACGTGGATGAAAATTGAAATTTCGTTAGTAACAATAAACATAGAATGCAGTATATAAGTGTATTAATTTATTAATTAAATGTTAATTATAAATATTTTCTATATTTAGCGTAATTAAATATTATACAGAATGTAGAATATCAGACAACATGGAAAAAGTTATTTTCACGAAACACATACATTAATTTGTATCTTCAGAAAATACGCTGTTTAATACGAATTTTTCAAAATCTAATCTCTGGAATACACAGAGTGAGCCATTTACTTCTAAACGATAATATTTAGTAAGAAAACGAGTTTTTAAGTTAACAAATTAAATTCGATATCAAATAACGATATAATAATACAGAATTAAAATACACAATACTATAATAGTTATTTGTGATATATTGCGAAACATTATGGGATTTGCAAATTCTCTAAATTTCTAGCATACACTTAAGGGATGCAAGAAAATGAGTAAAAACTTCTAATTTGACGAGCTAATAACTGAAGAGCACGTGCGTGTCATAAACTTAAAAAAAGAAAAAAAAACAAAAGCGTAAAAAAATAATAAAAAACAAAAACATAAAAAAGAAGCATAAAAACAGTAGGATGCCTACGTATTCGTGACCCCGCAAAAATCCACTCGATCTGCGCTCGACGATCAACGCATTAAAAAAAAAAAATTATTAAAGATGTGGGATCAAAAACTAACAATAATTGCCAAGATAGTAATCTCAAATGGTGCTCATGATGTTGTCCATTCGATACATTTGCAAAGACAATAAAAGTTCAAGTGTTTCTTGAACCTTACGCGCTTTACTAACCTCTTGTGCTGGCAACTGGATTGCGGACCATAACGAGTGACCGAACCGTATACAACAACTCGTCGCTTTCTTTTTCAACTCGTCGGTATGATATCACTGGACAGAAATGATCGAAAACTAATAAATTTATTATTTGCTTTTCCTTTATATTTAAATATAGGGTTATATTTAAATACAGAGTTATATTTAAATATACTTAAAACTGAGAGAATATTGCAATTTTAGGATAAAAAATTCTCGACGTGCGTGGCATGTTATTCCAGCGCAAGAGGTTTACGAGACGATCGTTCACGTCTTCAAGTGTTGTGGCTAATTCGCGACAAGCTTCGTTCTTCAAACGAAAGAAAGTAATCGAGAGGCGTCAAGTGCCGAGTTTGAGCCCGACCATAGGGTTCATGATCGCTGTCCGATTGAAAATGAATGTTCACCGATTATCAGCCGATATCATACCGATTAATAAGTAATTAGCCACAATTTGTTTTCAACCGGAAATCAGCCAACGACCAGACAATGTGAAAAGTCTCTTATTGCGAGTCCACATTGCTATTCGCGAGTAACTGCCGACATTGGAACGTGTTACAGCACGTGAACCCAACATAAGAACATGTGTCTAAACATGTAGCACGTAGATCAAACATTAAAACACATCTGTATACGTTGCAACGTGAATTTGGCTTGACCCACCCAATAAAAATAAATTCCCTACATTTATTGGATGGCCAGATGCATCGATGCTTACCGAAATTTATGCTAATCGGACTACCCTTTGCGATGGGTATATTGCTCCTAACATCTGCCAGTTATAAGCAAAAGATGACGTGACAAGAGCTGACACTGTAGCCTGCAGCTCTAAATAGCACAATTAATGTCAAGCTGAAATTTTTATTTGATCAGCCACTAATGAACATTGGCTGTGAGGTGGATTGACGCGAAAATTGCCACGCTAGTCGAATTATATCTCGATATTTCTAGAATGGGAAATGTAAAGTTTGTAAGATAAACACCAACATCGAACCGCAACGCCGTTTTCTTTCATCATTAACGTTAGAGAATTTTTTGTCCGAAAATTGCAATATTTCCTCGGTTATAAGTATGTATTTAAGTATAACCCAGGCAAAACAAATCATACATTTATTCAATAAAATTTCTCAATAATTTTTACCCACTGATGGACGACGAGTTCAAAAAGAAAGCGACGATTCGGTCGCTCGTTATGGTCCGCAATCAGTTGTCAGCGCAAGTGATAATGGTTAAATTAATAGCTGACGCAAGCAACGGATCTTATTCAAAATCTTTCAAAAACTTTTTCAAACTTGAAAATTTTCATCCACAACAGATTGCTAGCGAAGAGGAACAATTCTGCAACTATTCGCGAGGATTTTATATCTTGCAAACGAAATCATGATCAAACTGCACATTTTCGTGTATCTATTTGAAGATGGAGAAATGCACACGATGCAGACACTTTTAGGAAAACCTATAAAATATCTAAAGTATAATATACAATTACATATACATAAATTAATTTTACACCTAGGTTCCGTCTTCTCAATTTACTTCGTAAGAATATAAAATTGCAAAGCATCCGCATATTTGGATTGATAAGATTAAAAGTATAAATAAAAAAAGAGGTTTCACGAAGTTTTCTACACTGATACAGTTACAAATATTTAGAGCAACACGTAATATTTAAATTGCCCATCACTGCAGACGAAAGGTGTGAAAACTTAATTACATATCGATTATCGTTGCACGTAAAACAAAGATACAGAGGAGATATTTTCAATTATTTTGTCTGGCGAATGCAACGTTGCTCTGTCGGTAATGATTCACGAGGCACGTGGAAAAATCTCGTTATTATTAAATCCTAATTATTCTCATCTGTCTCGTCTCTGTTTCCTTATGAACGTGGAACGAGTTGATGAAAGGAAACATCGACATACCGGCAACTTACTAAAGGAATTCATGGCAATCAAGCCACGGATAATGGAACATCCAGGCACTATATCGTTCGAAACAATTGCGGAAAGCAATTAATCCTGTCCACGACTCGGATAACCTGAATGCAGCTTCCGCCTTGCCCACATTCCTCCTTTTCCAAGTCCCTTTTTTTTTTACACGAAGTCGAAACACGATAACTTCTCTGTGTTTTATACGTGCACTGCCTTTCATTTTAATACTTCTAAATTCTAAATATAAAATACAATTCAAGTGAAATTCTTTAATCTTAAAACGTTGTTACTTATCGATGGTTATCACTTTTGGACCGTCGCTTTTATTTCTAGAAATACAGGGGCGAAAATCACTTTCTACTAAAATAAATCCGTCATTTTTCTATTACATATTTATTTCAATATTTGAAAGAAATAACTTCTAAAATATAACGACAAAAATCATGTTTGAACTTAAATTTAATTTAAAACTAATAAAATTGGTTTTTTCCTATATTTTTATGTTTTGTTGAAAAGAAAATATAGATGGAAAGAAAGTTTTGGCCCACTCTAAATTTTAGGATAATTAAAATAGGATGGACGTCACTAACTGTGAATTTTAAATAACGCAAATAACTAGGTAATATCATAGAACGAAAAAATGTAATATAGTATCTCGAAGAAATTACGCTTTTTTCCCCCACACAAAACACGTGAATTAATAAAATTAATCGTCGGAAAATCGGTAATCGAATTAACCATTAATGGTTTATGAAAGGAAATTAATCGTTGAAAAATCGGCGACTGAACGTCAATCGTCAATCAATTGTTAGTTTGGTTACAATCTCATTTAAATTAAAATTGTAATAAAACGTCAATATTAAAAATATTTAAATAAAACATATTCCTTTATATATATGTATATGTATATGTATATGTATGTACAATATTTTATGTTGAAAGATACATAGCTGCGGGTCTAATCATGTTACTTTGGACTTCTTCAAAATTTCTCAAACAAACAAGCAATAATAAAAAAAACTTTCTTTCGTTTCGTTATTGTTTCACTGTCCACGAGACTTTATTATTTCTCTACATATTGTTGCAAAGGGTCTCGACCGCAAACAAGAAGGCACGTAGAAACGCTAATTTTTCTAATTTCATTTAACAGTATCTTATTCATCAACAGGGCACTTAAGATGCAACGTGATAAAAACCCAAACCTTGATAACCACTGAGTACATAGAACAAATCTGATGAAGATATCTCATCAATTACCTCTGTAATAAATTTTTGAAATTATAAAGGCACTTTATAGACACCCACATGGGGTTATGCTAAAGATATCGTGTATCGAACAAAGGGACATCACGAACGAACATGGCAAGAAATCGAGTATCGTCTCGATGCACCTCGTGCAACTAATGGTGCCCATATAGAAGTGTATTAAATGAGGCAGAAAATAACTTAAATATATAACGTCTGATTTTGTAATAATCTCCACTTATCTGTCGTTTCATTTGCCTTTGTAATAAATTTTTGTAATAAAAATTGTAAAGAGACTTTACGGATAGCCTGTGTACACCAGCCAAGATGTGTTTACGCGTCGCGGATTCCATTATGTTCCTCTTAGCAGCGGAGTTCGTTGCATTAAAGTTCCTTCCATCGTTCTGCGGTGAAGAACGTCACTCGTGAACGCGGGAGGAAGAGGGTGGTTCCCCTCGCGTTTCGTTGCACAGGTGGATACGCGTACGTACTTACGTGCATACCGACGTACCACGAAGAATCCCGGTGCAAAGAGGAACCGCAACTTTTTAAACATGTTCCTTGACGGGTATTTAAGTGGCCGACGTGACACGCTTCTTCCGCCACAGAAGATTCCCCACTGGTTTAACGGAAGGATCCGGCAAGCATCGGGTGAAACCACACCGCGCCAGCCAAGGCTTTTCAATGGAAATTCAATCTCGCGCAGCAGCCGCGGGAATAGTTCCTTGAGCAAAGTTTTTGCCTTTTAAAGCAGCGTTCCTCAGACGCGAGGATTAATCCTTTGATGCTTCGCGAGCTGGAAGCGACAGTGTAGAGTATTCAAATGTAATGTTCTTCTAAATTGTAATGTTTAAAGTGTACGCTCGCGGACTGTGTTTACTGTCTAGACTGAGTGTTTATAAGTTTGACGAAGTCTACGTGAATTAATTTTTTTCTTTTTTTTTTTTTTTTTTACGTGTTCGAGAGGCTTTGAGGCGATCTAAAGCGCTATTTCGAGAGTTTTTTCTTTGCCTCGCGATTTATTTTGGAGCATCACCGGTGAAAAATTAATCGTCTATTGGTTTGATTATAAATTAAATTAATTAAATAAAATAATCCAGAAGAGATAAACTGTGAAAACTGATAAAATTTTATTTTGCGTATTTTATGCTTTACTTCACAGAATTAACTTTTCTATGAAAAAAAAAAAATTTATCATGCTTCTTTCTCCGAAACCGAATTAAGCTTTTTATGTTACGTTAGGTTGTGTTACTACACACCTGAATAAATAATACGATGTCAAGTTACCATAAGAGAATCATTATAAATATGTTTACACTGGTACAAGTATATCATTTATCGACTATCAATCAGAAACTTTATGTTTAGTTCTTCCGATTTCTTTTTTCCACCTTAATTGCACTCTTTGTTAATTATATGTTTCGATCATAAATTTTCTAGTTTAAAATAGCGAGTGAAATTAATAATTTTGACATAAATTCTATCCTTTACGTTAGAGAGCATGTAACAAGCTTAAATATATAATAACGAATTTCTCGAATATCAAGTTTCAATTTTCAGGATTAATGAAACGCATATTAATGATGTGGTATGTCTTTGGCACTTCTTCCGCTCGTAATTAATCATCATCATGTTAATTTTTACACGTATCTAATACCGAACAAAAATTCCATTTTACACGAATACGAAATACACGCAGAAAGTAAAGTACGCTGCTTTAATGGAATTATTTCAATTGTCCTGTATATTAATATATCTATAGAAAGCAATTGTTAAGACAGGTAAAATGCAAAAGCTCTCCTTCCGAAAGTTTCGCGAGTAATAACGAGAAGTTCTCTCTTTTCAAAACAAACAGTACAACAAAATACTCAGACAGCACACGAGAGATTCTAAAAATTCTAAACTCATTTTGAAGTATTTCCGAGGCCAGTATTTCGAAAATTGTCAAAAACGAGATGAAAATGTCACGTCAGAGTGGAGACTGAGTGCCGTGGAAACGGTAGGAAAGAAAACAGAGAATAATTAACGATCGATCGTGTTGAAATTTGCCAATAACTTGTGTTCCTGTTGTTGATTGAACGAAAACCATCAGAATCGCCTAAACGTTTCTATTTCCTTCGCGAGGGGAACTGTTGTGCACGAAGCGGTTTCTATGTCGCGTTGAATCGTACCGCTAAAATTAGATGCGGTTCGCGCGGTTCAACTGCGGTTCGCGCGGTGGATGGAAAATATGTCTCACCCCCGAACGAGCAGTTGACACGGTTAAGATGTTAATACGATTCGATGAAGCAAAATGATCTTCTTTCTTACGAACGATCCTGTACGTACGTACGAAAGTACCTAGCTAGATGAATGAACATTCCGTCGTTGGAAAACTTCTGATTCTCCGCAAATGTTTCACTAAAAAGAAGATCCATGGCATCCTTTTACTTTCTGACATTATGTAACGCTGTTCTTCGAAACAAGTTCTTGCAAGAAGAATTAAACGCAACAGGTTGAGAAGATTTTTATAATTGGTAATTCAAACGTTCCTATTTACAGCAAGGGAATCAACAACAAAATGGCGATATCTATGGTATGGTGTATGTATATATTGCATTATACACGAATTATCAAGAATAATTCATCGCAATACAACATAAATACCTCAATTTCTTTATATTTCAGAAGACTATAAAATTTAAATGGAAGACTCTGTACGTTAACCTAAGCTCTTAACGGGTTAAGATCATTCAAAGAAATATGATTCCGAGATTAAAGTAATAATTAACGAGTACAAAATTATCTCAAGAAATAAAACACCACGATTCATTAAGCCATTAAGAGCCAACGCTGCATTATCGCAAAGTTCCATTTGCAATTTTTTTTCAATTAATCTAGTCGTTCTTCGAAAGAAAATTCTAACGATTCAACAATAACATTTTCTCAGTGCTTTCCTACTTAGATTTTACAGTTGCGTGAAATTTTTAAAAACTGAGATGTACTTTGCAGTCTAAGTTGCATAAAAATCAGAAAACAGAAGCCCAATCTATAACGCTGTTACGTATGTCACAATTTCTTCAATTAGCTAAAACCATATTTGAAAATTTTTAATCTGGCTTACATATATGTATACACACGTCACGACTTTCAAAGCAATCGTAAAAGAAAGTTATAAAATACGTTCCTGTGACCTTCCGTCTATAAAAGAAAAAAAAATGAGCAAAACAAGCGCAAATATTACAAATTTAAAAATATCTTTCAACTATGTGTTTTCTGAATGAATCACAAAGCTACAAACAATGACGACGATATTGAATATTACACTTGATCTGTCACTGCTAATTGATCGCTGCAATTAATACTGAATATAAATATCAAACGTCTCACATTGCAGAAGAAATGAATAAATATCCAAAACGATGTACGTACATCGAAGATCAAATCAATCATTGACTGATTACAGGCGTGCTCTACACACAATCACAACCAATCGGAGTCAATCTCTCTAGCGAAAAGCTATTTCGTCCCTTTAATCCCCCAGTAATTGAAAATACCTGCTTGTACCCGTCGCGCAAGTGATCTCTAGCTATGCAGTAATAAGAAAATAACAATATCCTCGAAGCAGCGTGTAAGACGAGAGAGCGTCAATAGCCAACGAGCAGCGTCCCCCCTAAAAGGCCCGGGGTCAGCAGGCAGCGAAGAAATCTTTTTCCCGGGGTTTGAAAACGGGGGCTCCTTCTAAATTCCATTCCAATCGATTAGCCGCAATTACACGGCAACCTATCGAAGGACCAGGACCCGGAGGAGAGCTCAAAACCGATATTTATCATGGCCGACCGTTCGCCAGGAACGAACGTCACCAGCGGTAGAAAACGGTGGACAGTCTCGTTGCATCAATTACGGATATCCATTAGCTTAATTAAGCTCCGTGACACCCGTTGTAGCGCGGCCCGGTCAAAGCGCGACAGAAACGATGGAAAAAGGGAACGAGACGAAAGGGGAGAGAGAGGGGGAGAAAAATGCACTTTCGATTATCGCATCGAGATCCACGGCACTTTAGACGACGCGTTCGCACGGAACACGTAAACACTTTGAGGGAAACGGAGAGACAACTTCCCGACCTCGTGGAACTTTTGACAAAGGCAAAGAACGAGTCCACGGTAGGTCTTATGGGAAATTACACGATGAGCTTTGTGGATTACCGTAACCTCGTCTTGGTAGCCTATCTCCGTTCTACGGCTTCTTCTTCTTCTTCTTCTTCTTCCCTCAGCTCTCAGCAAGCGACGCTCCTAACCTCTGCGCGCTACACACACTCTCCATCCCGATCCAGTTCTATCATCTCTTAACGCCTGCCACGATTTCCCCGCTAAGCATATTCGAGAGGTATTGACGCGACGGTTAAGCTAAAGCGATGGCGGGAGAAAGCGAAAGAGAGAGAACTGAAAGATGATAAATTCGAAGATCAAGCCGAGACGATGGCTATCACGAAGCGGTTGTCTAATCCGAGACAGGTTCAGACGGCGAGGATCGAATTTTCTTCGTTTTATCTGGGAGAAATATTCTTTGCTTGGGTAACAAAATGATAAATTGTTACCCAAGGGGTCAGGAAAGTGTGATATTCTCAAAAAATCGATTTTTTTTTTGGTCTGAAATAGTAGTTTGAAGTCTTAGACATAAGATGCAAAAAAGTCGTAGCCTTTAAAACGACTTATCTTGGGGCATAATAATAAATCCGCGGATACAGAGTAATTGAATTTGTATCACTGTTTACAACTTTAAGCAGTATTGTAAAGTGTAAATCGTGTGATTTAAATATTACGTTTGGTGAATCGAATATTAGGGGATTTGGATTCAATTTAGTTGTGAACTGTAAGAACTGTGAGCCGCGATATATAAGTGAAAAAAGTAAAGGAGACACATGAAAAACGACGTTCTGAAACTTGAAACGCGTTTCTCTCGAAACTAGGTTTTCAGAAACGGTGTGCAAGATATCTCGGAATCTAACCAACCGATTACTATGAAACTTGGTACGTATCTTTAGTGTAACATTTACTAGGGATTGACGATCGAACGTTTTTTTAATTTTTAACAATTTCGAAAGATATAAACAAAAAACGTAGAAATTTTTGGCATAAATTCGATACGTCAAAAACAAATGGCTGCTATTTCCATAATTTTCACAAAAATGGAAATGTTGGATCGTCAATTCCTAGAGAATATTGTTTACTTTTGAACTTTTTTCGCCTTTTTGTTGCAACTAATCCTATTTGGCTGGAATCATGCACACCGATAGACGATGTAAAAAAAAAGTTATGTAATCTTATAAAAAAAAAATTATGTAATTCTCTTTCTTCTTTTTAAATGTTGCTTTTTATAGGTGTTAAAATAAACCACAGAAGCTCATGTCAATCAAATATGTACTTTTTTTTTTACTAACCCTCCAAAGTATACGTAATTTTTAGACCCGTCAAACTGTCCTGCCCCCTTAAGTGAAATTAATATGCATTCTGGTACTCTACTCATTTCTGCGCACTTTAATTGCATTAAATCTTGACTTGTTCATGTAACTTAATTTCATTGTTAATCTCTATCTCGGAGAATATGATAAAGTAAAATTAATTATTTTAAATTTTAGTAATCTAACATAAATTACTGTAGCCACCCATAATTCAACGATATGTACTATTTAAAGATAAACGATAAAAGATCGACGACTGAAATTTGCATCAATATTTTGATGCTTGAATCTCACACTTGGTCTCGTTTGTTCTTTTTAATACGCGATTTTATAACATTTAATTTGAGATGCAGCAGACAAACATTCACGTGAGTGACTTTACTTCTACAATTACGCGAGGAAACGTACACTTGTACCAATCGAATCGTTTTTCAGATTTCTTCTATTACAAAATTGTCTTCTCGTTCTATGTGCACTTACGTAAAGCAACACTTGAGAATAAACAAACGGAAACTGTTGAACAGACAGAGTCGCAGAAACTCTGTAAAACAGTTGCCTTCAATTCTAAAATGCAGCTGAAAAACAATTAATTGAAAATTGTCATTAATTAAGTGTCTGCATCAGGTTATTGGCGAAATTCTCTTTCCCCGTAGCAAATCTTCAGCCAATGGCACTTGATTGAACGTACTTTCGACTCGGATACGAAGCTGGTCGAGTAGTTTGAACATCTCCGATGCTTAACCTCAGTCATTTCAAGCATCCTGCATCCTGCATCCTGTAGTATTGTCCCCGTAAAGCATCGATTGTTGAGTGAGGTTCGGTTAACACAACACGCATTTCGAATTCAACATTTGAGCGAGTTAAATGCGCCGCTTTCGCGATATCGGAGTCAAAAAAAAAAAAAAATAATAAAGTAGCTTGACGAATAATCGTTAAAATTAAAAAAAAAAACAAACATCGATAAATATATGTAATAGCTATTCATTTCAAAACAGAAAAGTTCACCAGTATTTGATCGTCAACGAATAAAACAAACGATTTAATTTTACGTTTATATTTATTTCCACGGGGAAATAAATTTTTATCAATACCTACATAAATATCTTAATAACACAAAGGACATCGACGTAACGAAATGACAAAAAGTATTAAAAAAAATTAAAAAAAAGAACAAATTTTAAAACGACATAAAATGACACGAAATAGTAAAGAAAAAAAATATTCAGTAAATGTTACAAGATTTGACAAACGTGGGATTAGAATGAGTCTATGAGAAATGAGGATCTTAGTGATTTTACGGATGCGTGCAAATTAATTATGATAGTTCCAGAAGAAGCTGAGAACAACAGATGGTTCCATTAATAAGTTTAAAGAGGAGCAGAAGATCTGAAGCAGTTTACCCAATTTCGAGTTTACCTAATTTCGAGCGAGTACACTGACGATACTGTTTATATTTATGGTGACCGATTATTGGATGTTGGAGAAATCAGAAGTAAGACTAATGCAATGGTGTAATTGATCTGTGATATAATTTCTACGAAACGATTTTTGTCCGAATGCATTAAATTATTAGCATTTCTTGAAAAAAGAGAAAATAAAAAATTAGTGGTTGTATGAGAACAGTACATGTACGCTTTGTAAAAATATGTGATGACCGAACTTTGACACCGTTATGGTTAATGATATCACACGAAATCCAACATCCGAATTTCATAGCGTCGACTTTCATTTTATTTTAAAATTTCGCGTAAAAATGTATCGCGCAACGCGAATATTTCACGTTAAATTCATTCCGAGAAATCGACGCGATATGTACACACCCCTCCAAAAGTATTAGGACACCTGCTTATTTAGTATAAATTGTAATTACTTATAGCTATAACAGAAACCATTACCAGGACCACAAAATGAAGTAAAAAGACTACAGTGGTTTGAAAAATATCGAAATTGGTCAGTTGAAGAGTTTTATGGAAAAAATGTTTTATGGACCGACGAATCTAAATTTGAGGTTGCAAGCGGCGAGCTTATGTTTTTAGAAGACCTGGAGAAAAAATGATTCCTGACTGTATCCTACCCACAGTTAAACACCGAGGGCGATCAATAATGGTCTGAGGGTGTATTGGAGCAAATAGAGTTGGTGATTTAATAAAAATCGAAGGGATTCTGCAAAAAGAACAATATTTGTCTACTTTACGTGACCACACCATACTATCTGGGAGGCGATTAATAGGCCAAAATTTCATTTTCATGCATGACAACGATCCCAAGCACACTGCAAGAGTTTGTAAAGACTATTTGCAACATTTGGAACAGAGTGATGAATCAAAAATGATGCATCGGTCTGCTCAATCCCCCCCGATCTGAACCCAATAGAGAAGATTTGGGATGAATTGGATCGGAAAATCCGTGAAGTGTGTCCAAAGTCCCCAAAATGGACTTGTGGAACAAACTGCAAAATGCATGGAATCAAATAGTACCAGAAACAATGGAAAAGAACTAATAAAACGGATGGCGAAATTAGTCGGACTTAATAATTTAAAAAATCGACGAAAAGAAAATTTAACATTCCTGTGCAAAATTAATGTTATTATTACCAACGTAAATTAATATTGCATTATAACCTCTGCCAGCTTAATGTAACTAACATTGAAATAAATTTAAGAAATTGCAACAATTTCCTAATGGTTTTACAAATTTATTTCATTTTCTGCAAGTGTCCTAATACTTTTGGAGGGGGGGGGGTGTACATACGTAGCATTCTCAGACATGCCGACACTCGAAGTAATCAAAGCGACAATCGAAAGAGAAAGAACGAGAAGAAGCGATAGCCACGCGTAATTACAAGCGCCACACGATGGTAGACACCCTCGGCTGGGTGAAACTTACACGAAATCAGACGATGATCCTCCATTAAACCCTCCCTCAGTCGCTTTTGCGAGGAAGCTGCTCCGGCAGTTCGACGATCCTCGATATTTAACCTCGCTTAGTCCGACTGGCACCCTAACATTCACATTGCTTGCGCTGTCTAGGGCGTGGCGAACCGGGGAAACGAAGGCAGGATGAAAAAGGGAAGAGATAAGAGAAAGAGAGAGAGAGCGGAGAAAGAGAAATGAAGGAAACAAATAAAGGCGAGGAAAAAAAGGAAGAAAGAAAAAAGAGAGGGAGACTAGGCAGAATGTGTTGGATATAGGTGGTACCAACTCTCTCTCTCTCCTCTCCGAATTCGATCTGTGGTCTAAGCCTTTAATACCTGCTTATTCGCTCGCCTGGAAGAGGATCCCGAAGAGGTATCTAAACTTTTCGAATGTTCCTTCCGAAGAGAGCTAAACGGCGAACGATTTTGTAGCTGCGAAGGCGGAGGGAATAGTTCTTTTGATCCATTGACTAAGTCACGGCAATCGTACCGAGTAGACGGTACATTTTTCCCGGGGCTTCTGAGGACTTTGTACACTGGCGTTTCTGTTTGAGATGTTCGCCCAACTAAAAACGTAAGTAAAGTGGATCCTTGCTTGGCCGAATTTAAGGGACGACGGAGAGAGAGAATGCAAACCTAGGAAAAGATTTCCCAACGCGAGTTTAAATCGCGTTTACGTACGTTCGTTGAACAAGGATTATGTATGAAGATGTCCGTCGAGCTGGCGTGCGACGGAAATTTTCATGATAACAACGCACGGATGTGATATACTCGTGCTGGTAACGCCATTCAAAATGCAATTCGATATGCAAACGGACGAAAATTCCGCTTTTCAGCCTCGAACAATGCCAGTTTTGCTTTGTTTGCTAGTCATTATGTCAGAAATAGATCAAATTTGAGACGATACGGCGTATATAAATGTCAAAATAATGCACGGGTAAGCCGATTACGCTCGAAAGAAGATTATAGATGTCCCTGTTGCGTTTATTTCCTCTACAATTTACTATTCCAGTTGACATAGCGTAACTGTTTCTCTTTTTTTTTTTTTTTACCTGGCTTTTTGCCGAGTGCAGTCGCGCATCGCGAAAACTGGCGCATTTTTCATTGCTACGAAGGCGCACGGTAAAAATGTCCGTCTACCGTACGTACAACGCACGCTCGCACGACGGGGCGCTCGCCCTCGAGTTTATCTACTGCCACGATAACGCGACGACTTACAATTATGTAGAACGTTAAACGATGTTACACGTCGAAAAGAAATTTCACGCCTGGCGTCCGATGAAACTCGAAACTGGCGTCATTTTCTTTCTGCTGGAAGTCGCTCGATAATAGGGATGAGCATTTAATAAAAGAGAGAGAAACGAGAGCGTATTTCGAGCGTACCGCTGGCAGAAATACTTCTTGCTGCGTGAATTTTTCTTGTGTCGTACATGAGTACGTATGCAACGAGTATTAGTATATAATATTTTCGTGGAAACAACATTAACATATTTACACACATTAATGTGTAAGCAACAGGAAACAATTTTTCGTTGCTAAACGACGAAATTATGATTAAACGGAACAAAAATGATGGAACAGAAAAGCAAATAAAAGTAGGCACATCTTCTAGACGATATTCGAATCGTGTCAACCACTTGCGGACCGTAACGAGCGACCGAACCGTATACAATAACTCGTCGCTTTCTTTTTCTTTTGAACTCGTCGGTACGATATCACTGGATGGAAATTATTGAGAAGTGCCTGGGTTACATTTAAATATGTTTAAAACTGTGAAAATATTGCAATTTTGTCAATTTTGAAATTTACAATTTCCAGCGCAAGAGGTTAAACTGATTCGAACGATAAAAAGTAAACGGAGGAGAACACGAATTTATATCGTTCGTGTAACTCGAACGGAATCATCGTTATCTCTCTAGCTCGTTCATCTAACCCGAAACTCTCGAACTCCTATCAAACCTTATCGCACTAATTAAGATGAAACAATCAACATCCCCAAAACTTGATTCCTCTAATCGTTACACGCCCCACGATCAGGACAACGAAAGAACGGCCGCTTGTAAGCAAGAAAGATTCTCAGAGTTGGTTCCCAATCCGAAACGACACGTCGATTGCCGTCTCCCCCAGTCACCGCCACCCTTTCTCTCTCTCTCTCTCTCTCTCTTTTTTTAACGAAGATCCGTAACACATCCGTGTGTCCACCAACACAGCCACGCTTTGACGTTCGACCGGACACGCTTATCGATCGTAGAATTTATTTCTTTTCGTATCTCTCCCGAGTCTCCACCACCATTGTCCGTTTCTATCTCGCAGGTTTTTCCACATCTCTCCCCCTTTAGCCCCGCGTGTCCGTCGCCCCTCCCTCCCCCACTTCTCGTTTTCTCTTTCTCAAATGCTCCGTTTCTCCCCCGGAACGACCTCTCATCCAGCCACTATCACCGATCCCCGCTCTTTATCCCGAATCGCCGTGAGCCCGGCCCGGTCTTTCATTCCCATTTTGTTTCCCCTCCCTCCACTGGCCGTGGTTGTACAGATAGGTGAGATTAAGCTCCGCAATGACGTCGCTGCGGTTATCAGGAGATTGCATTTTAGCATAATAGGCACGAGGATGCATTGTAACCGTTTCGAGGGACGTGCGTCGCGAGAGTGATGTGCGTTGGGCATTTATCATGGTCAGGTATTTCGCGTTTCCAACCGCTCTCTTTCACCCTCTTTCGTCCCCTTTCGCCGAACCACCGCTCCACGGGATAACCGCGACGCGTACGCGCGCAACTCCATGCAGACGGCAGCTCACTCCCCCCACACACCCCCCTCGAACGCATTCATCCCCGATGCATGGCTACTCTACGTATTCGATGCATTTTGAGAGCGTAATACCTGATGGAACACCGGTGCGCGCCTTATTTATGCAAATCGACCGCTGTGACGTGGAGTCGTGCAAATCTTGCGTTATCTTAACGGCACCAACCCCCCAATTCGAGGTCGAGTCGGGACAATCCCGGATCCCGCTGGGTGGAATTTTCAGTTCGCCTAATTTTCGTTTCTGCGAGACACTCTCCTTCCTCTCCTCCTTGAAAAGTTTCGGCTGCGTTCGAAGGTTCGAGATGACGACAGTCAGGGTATTTCGAGAAACGTTGGCACATCGATTGCTACGAATCGTTATTTGACGAAATTTTGTACTTAATCTTGCGATTCTCGAGGAAGCGAATTCGTTTGGAGAAATGGTTTTGTTGATGATTAATTTTCAAAAGAAGAAAAAAAAAACAGATACTGAAAATAGTGGAGGAAAGTAATGTAGAACGAAAATTAAGCAACGGAGGCGCTGAAAATTTCAGCGAAATGAATCTTTTTCCGCCATGAAGATACTTGGTCATTCCACTAATGCGCTTTTTCCAAGGGTTAAGTTTAAAACAATTGTCGACTATCGAAATTTTAAAAAATTGGAATAGGAAACTGGTAGAAAAAGATGATGAATTGGTAGAAAAAGATGCAGGGAATTTCACCGTCAACAGGTCGTTCATTTTTATCCTCCGTTCGTGAAATTACTTAATATTAGAGCAAATTTATGCCTCTTTAAAATACCCAATACATTCAAAGTACATTTAAAAACAGATGTTTCTACCTGGATATATTAAAAACACTACCCTGAAGCTCTTCCAACATTAATAGAAACAAGAATTCGTTTCAATTAAAGCGATGTAAAACAATAAAATATAATTTATATCATGCCAAAAATTTTCAGTTATTCAGCCATAATGAAAGTTTTACAGTATCCAACGTATCAGTTAAATTCTTATTTTATTTCATTTAATCCCATCGCATGATTAACTATATTCAACGACACAATTTTCATATTTTAAAAGCCCCTTTTGGTTACGTGCAATGTCTGATGACATGATAATACATATATTATAAATAAATTGCGTAAAACGTTTCAATCTATTTACACATCCCATAACTTTCATACGTGTATTATCAACTGAATGATTCTCTTCGATACAGTTCCTTCTATAGCATAGAACGTATCTCTGCTTATGCTTTATTGTCATTAACAAGATGACTTGTTTCTACAAAACAAAGCAAACCAAATAACGTAGAAATTCCACGTTTTATCTAAATGACAAACAATTTAAAGTTCGTACGAGCAATTAGTAGACTGTGGATCTTTGCACGTTCACGAAAAATGCCCAAAATATGAAAATCTGCAGAATGTATGTAAACTTTGTTAGTTAAAATTATTTAATACCGAGCGAGCCATAATATGGCAAGAATGATTTCTTTTTTTTTTTTTTTTTTTTTTAGGTTGAAAGATTTCGAAGATTTCAAGTCATCTCCATTTTTTTACACGTAATGACATACTTTTGTTGATTTATTAGTCGATGCGTCTCGACATTCTCTATAAAAGATAATTAACTTGTGTATGTCAAGAAATTATTAATTTCAGAGATATTCTAACTTTAATTCTGTAAAATCTCTATGTACACAAGAATCTGTCTTCCCTTGTCTTTCGATACGATAAATTTTGCAAAATTCAAACTAAAGTATCTCCTGAACAGCTTTTCGACATGTATAAGTTAATATTTTCGACAGAGAACGTCAAACTACATCGAGTAGTGGATAAAAAAAATATATCATTCCGTTTTGAAAAGTGGACGTGATCTTGAAATCTTCGAAACTTCTTCATCTAAGAAAAAGTTATTACTGTCTTCTTAGTACTAACAAGTAACTTTCCTTAACAAAGTTTACTCGTGTATCTAAAAACAATAGGGTTATTTAAACGATCTCTATGTGTTAATATCTAATTTTTAATAATTATACAATGTATCATTTAGTACTGGAAATGAATTTCTACTTAGATTACGTGTCTGTAAAAATTTGAAATTGCGTAAAGATCCGTAGTCTATCAATTAGTTCTAAGTTTAAAGTACAAAAGTATCAAACTTTACGAATTTCTTCACCGTTTTCACCGACAGTTTTCAACCGTTTCAATTTATTTCGTCCCTGTGTCGAAAAGAAATTTCAACTTACCGATACGTTCCGATATTCGAGCCCAATTAATTCGCACGCGTGTACACGCGACAGAGGCTGACACTTTTTTTTTTACTAAGGGCGTAATAAATTTCCATCTTTATCCCGTGCAAATACACGAGCGTGCAGATAGAGAAAGACACACACGGCGCAGTCACGAATACACAGATGACGAAACAAGAGTGGCCTCGCCGCTTGCCTTTGTCTAGTTAAGAGTGCACTCTCTCTCCTTGTAGCCCAGCCTCCACGAGAACTTCACTTCGGCGGTGGAAACAGTCGTGTTTCATCGTTACGTAAGCTTAACTCGGATTAATATTTCTTCCTTTTAAAGCCCCCGTCGAGGTCCGTGAATTCTCGGGGCCATCAGGACGCTACGTGACAACGACGTCTTCCGTGCCGCACCCTCATCTTGATTCTCCAAAAGCACTCGTATCCGCATCCATATCGCGACGACTTTCCCATTTACCTCGCTGCCCCTCCAATTTCTTTCCTCCGCGATACACTCTTATTAGCCGTTCAAGCTGACACGTTGCCGGCGAGAACCTTCGTGACTCGACTTTTTCTCTTTACCCTTATCGTCACCAGGCATTTCTAACGCCTGGACAATAATCGTAAAGTGGATAACGTCGCCACCACGTATCGGTGTTTTTAATATGTATTCTCAGGCTCCCTGCAGATCGATGTAAAAAGATGAAACGAAGATGTACAGGGTGTACGCAGGATGTTAAGTTTTGTCACCAGTTTCTAGGCATTTCCGGTAGTGCGATTAAAAAATTTTTGTCAGTACTTGGTGAGCTACGCGTTCCCTCTTAAATCTCAAAAAATGCTATTTACGTAGAAAAAGTCCAAGTCACCTTGACTTTTTTTTAAATGGCACCATATGCTTTTCATATCATAGGATTGTCGCTGATGTCGAGACAAATTCAACAGTGTATTATACTGTGACTCTAAAAGTCTAATACTGAATGAGGATAATACAACAAGGAATGTGTTTTTGTCTTTAAACAAATGTCTTTCAATATATTCAGTATATATTGTAACGTGTTATCCCTCTTGAAGCTCTAACAAGTGAGCCAATTATTTTATTATTGATTACAAGATTATCTGTACAATACCCCGGCACGCACTAAATACTGAAAGGATTAATAATTATTAATCTGTGCATCGTGTAATAACCTTGTTCAAAAGTTATCTTCGATACTTTCTAAATAAATGGTACATGTTAAATTTCAAATAAATCTCATAACATATACACGAAATCTGTTTCACGGCTGTTTATTAATTATGTACAGAAAAAGCAACACGTGAATATATTTTTGCAACGTCGAATTTTATTTAAGGGAATGTTACAAAATTTATCGTACGATATCAGATTATTACAGTACGATACATTTTGATTCATTAATTTTTCTGGAATTAAAAACAGTCATGGAAAATATTAAAAAATCTAAATCACCAACAGATTATGATAACATGAGACGTGGCATGGTTTCCAAAGGATTAATCACATTAACAGAAAAGTTTTTAATATTACATATTCAATATTTCTGTTAATTTTTATAATGTACACTGTATAATTTATTATTTGCTAGGAATATTTTGATTTTGTTATTATCGATGAAGAGTGACGATTTCAGAGTAATCTTTATTTCTATTATTTCTGCAGACAGTTCTATTTACAGACAGTTCTATCTAAAATATTTCCTCCGTAAACACCGTATACTTCGTTTATTTCTTCATTGACATTTTTCCTTTTCCATAAAGGAAAAGATTAAACGTTCTATCTCCTCTCGTCTCGAAAGTACTTTAACTTTTAAAAGAAACAATCAATTGCAAAGGCCATTTTTTTAAATAAAGAACGTAAGAACATGACGTAACATAAATCTCACGAAAGTTCATTGATTCGTCTCGAGGTATTTAAACGTTACTTGCAAGAAATTAGCACACACTTCTCGAGTAAGAAGGTATAGATGTCTATGAAAGTCTAATGAAAAGTTGGAACTAAAATCACAGCTGAGAATCTGTTTAAGAAAGTCGAGGGTAAGACTTTCGAGCGATCGTATCTTTCGCTATTTTATTTAACATTTCGCGAATGAATCCTGTTCGCGTGTAATCCAATTTTTCTACTACTGGAAAAAATGAAGAAGTTTTCCACGGTTTCGAGTGAACTCTTACTTTTCTTCGAACCTATTTCATACTTTCCATCTACTTGTTAATCTTTCCCTTCGGATTCTAATTAAATACTTGCAGCCCCCTCACTGCGAAACTATCCGCAACTCAACGTCATTCAACTTTTTCAACCTGCTGTTTGAAAAATTCCATCCTACGTTTGCTCGAACAAAGAAGCAATAACCTACACAAATTACTTGCTCAACTTATTTATTTATTAACTTACTTAAACCACTACCAAAACAAACACAAACTCAATCGTCGATTTAATTACTTATCGCTCCATTTTTGCAAAAATGGTCACACTCGATTGCAATCGAAATCACAAATGAATTTCACTCGGGTAAATGCAAAATGAAACAAATTTTCATAAAAGAACCGCGCCAAATGGACACAAGAAACGAACGAGCAGATTGAATTAGGTTAATAAGAATAACCACTTTTGTTCTCAAGTTAAAATTACAACGCTCAAGTCGAACCGCATTGTTCTTGCTCTTCGGCAAACCATGATTGTCGCTTGATACGTCATTTCTATTTCAGAACGTACGGTCAGCGCGCAACGATTGCAAAAAGTTATTGAAATCCGTATCAGTGGCGCAGACTTTGTTTATCTGACGACTGCCGAGTGTTTTTCGCGACGTTGCAATAATCTGCTTAATCGCTGTTAATTATCTCGATCGGACGAAATCCACATTTCGAGATGAGTTCACACGATTTTGAAAGAAACAAACTGCTTCGAAGCAGAATTAACTGAATTCTTTTATTTTTATTTTTAACCACTTGCGCCGGCGACTGATTGCGGACCATAACGAGTGACCAAAAACGTATGCAACAATTCGTCTATTTATAATTATTTATAATTCTTTCTATTTGAACTCGTCGGTGTGATATCACTGGATAGAAATTATTGAGAAGTCATAAATTTATTACTTGTTTCACCTAAATATGACTTAAAACTGAGAAAACACTACAATTTTGAGACAAAAAATTCTCGAGGTTCGTGGCACGTTATTCCAATGCAAGAAGTTAAACGCGATCGAAAATAAAATGTACCAAATGTACCAAAGATTCTCTTTTCTTCGCATCATAACAGTCCAATAAAAAATTGTATTTGTGGAAAATCTTGCGTGTACCATCTGTTTGGTTTAGAAAAAGAGTTCAATCTTCCATTCGTTTAAACTTCTTAGAAAAATTTGACACTTGGCGTTTACAAGTCTTGTCAAAATATCCCTAATTTCCCGATAAAACGAAAAGCAAAATTCTTCAATTCCGGCATTCGTAGTATAATATTCTTTGGATTCGGATTGAATCCAACACGCATGAGAAAGCAACGAGTTAAGAAGCTGAAATAAGCTCGAGAACAACCGAAAAAACGCCTCGTTCGCTAAGCGAGCGAAATAAGAGAAATAACACTTCTCTGGAAAGCTGCGAGAAAAACGAAACTCGATAAACCACGTAAGAGAATCACGGTTCCTCCGTTGAGAATTTCAATCTCAAAAGACTTGTAAAAGCAATTCCCGGAGCTTTCTCGCCCGGTGCGCGTGGAACAATCTCTGCTCCCAAGGATTAAAACGCTCCGTGAAACAATCTCGACTTTCCGCGTGTCTCGCGACGTTCGATTCTACACGCGCGGCGCGTCGCGAACGAGCGCCAAATAAAATTGCGAAGAATGGGCCAATTTACCCGCGAAGTTTGAATTTACCAGCGCGCAGAGAAGCAGACGACGACGACGACGATGGCTGCAGGTGATATTAGAACGCAACGCTCGAGGAACAGCAATTTTTTTTCGAAGGGAGAAGGAGCACGCGCAAGTGTCTCCCCGCTGAAATTAGATTCGATGTCGAATTTTACAGATAATGAGTTTTGGAAACGGAGAATATCGAACGACGCGTAACAAACGTAGACCGGAGATTTACTACTGGTATACGCGTTAATTGTACGTTTCAAAGCACGGGGAATGCGAATCGTCGAATTGGACGATTTTTTTTCTGCTACGTCTGGAGCCGAGAAACGAGGGAAACGCTGCAAATAATGAAAATCGCGCGACCAGGGCTTTACCCGCGATTGCTTTATATCCTTAATCTTCGTGGCTCATTACCGCTTTCATTAAGTCCCGGAATTAATTTCCGCCCGGAGTTTTTCGCGTAAGATTTTTTGGGAATCGCCGCGGCTCGGCGCTAGGCAGGAGAAAAAAGTTGAAAGGCCATCCGCCGTGGAAAATGAAAATTTTACCATCGATGTCGCTTGACAGTCGTACGAATGACAGCTCGGTGAAAAAGTGTTTTCGTAGATTTACAGAAAATCACGGGGAATTCGTAATTTCACGAGCCTGTTAAGACCACTTGCGCTGGCAGCTGGATTGCGGACCGTAACGAGTGACCGAACCGCATACAATAACTCGTCGCTTTCTTTTCCTATTGAACTGGTCGATGTGATATCGTTGGATAGAAATATTGACAAGTAATACGTTTATTATTCGTTCAACTTGAGTATACTTGAAACTGAGAAAATATTACAATTTTGGAACAAAAATTCACGTCATTCCAGATCGCGTGTGTAAAGTACACCGAAGTCGCATCGATTGAAGAAACAGACTCGCGAATGGAATATTTGCTTCTTGCATTTAGTTTCTCTCTCTGCTTTTATCGCGAAACTTGCAAATTACGACCGGCGTTTTACAACGGACTTACTACTTTCAGTGTAATAAAGATAACTTTTTATGAGAGAACGAATTTATTCTTACTGGTCTATCGCAACTTTTCAAACAATACGCGAGGGAGATTTAGAAGAAAAAAAAAAATAGAAAATAAAAAAAGGATGTTCTATTTTTTTCTTGCGCTTCGCTTTAATCTCCCAAGGAAACTTCTCCAAGTCGCGAATGTTACGAATAAAAACGCGCGAGGAATAACACGATAACAAGCCCCGTAACCGATCGCTACTAACAATAAATTCGGAACTTTATCCGACGTGACAATTAGCACGAATCGAACTTCAAGTAGATAAGGCAACTATTACCGCAGCAATTATCTACGTCTCATTAATCACGCCGCAAGCACAATATCCAATTTTGCTTGCCTATCTAACGACAGAATCTTGAAAATTTCAAGTATATCGGGGCAGATCGCGATAAATCGCCGGAAAAGAAACAACCGGACGGTCGTTAATTACAGCTGCTTTCCCAACAATATTTGCCGTATCGGTCGGCTGCCATACCGAACTTTCAAACAATATCAAATATTCGTTAACCGGTGAACCACGATGAAACGGCTGAATATCTTACTCGGCTAGGGAGTGCGGCCGGGCGTTCCAAAGGGAAGCAAGCGCGACAAGCAAACATAATAAACTAATTACCAGAGGGGGGGGGGGCGTCGAATTCAGTATCGAAATTAATCCGAATGTCCCGGTCGGTAAAGTCAGATATCATCGATAATTACCGAACACGCATTATTCGTTGACATCCTAATTACAACAAACACAGAGACGCGTTATAAGCGGCACGTTCCGACAAATGCACGCTGATTGGCTGAAACCAATTACCCTCCGTTGGCGAGCGAGCGAGCGAACGAACGAGCCCAGCTTTCGGTTAATCGGTATTGCCGAGAGTATTACGCTCGCTGCGACGCTCCGTATCCCCCGGCTAAATAAATAACGCGAGATCTACCGGTCTGTAGCCAGAGCTGTCGAGCAGTCGCCGGGAAATATTTCGAAATGATCGGCGACAAGGGTGGAGGTGTGGGGTGCGTATTGTATCGCTCTCGCGACCATAAGAGAGGAAACCACCAAGAAGAATCCAGTCCTCTCTCTCTCTCTCTCCTCTCCTAGGCGTCGCTCGGGGCTTTCTGTCTGGAGGTGCAGGAAGTCTGTAAATTTGATTCAAGCCATCTTTCTCCGTCCATCGAAAAGGGGTGAGGGGAGAGGGGAGGTAAAGCGTTCCTTTTCGTCTGGTCTCTCTTTGCTCCTCGGCCGTATATCGTATCCTGCAAAGTTACGGTTGCGTGGTTCCCGGCTCTCGGTTATAACGAATTCGGGGATCGCCTGGACGAGGGAGTGTAGTACGAAAGGGTACATCGGGGCCAGCCAGACAGTGAGAGAGAGAGAGAGAGAGAGAGAGAGAGAGAGAACGATGGGAGGAGCAGGACGACGATATTCGAGGATATAATATGCCTCGACGGACTTGAAAACGATTCGCACGATTCGCACGAACGACGGAACGGGGAACGGAAATTAATCGGCGGAAATCTCTTCTTTTTCCCCTGGCGACCCCTCGGTGGTATTTTATTCTCCAAGATTGTTCTGGGGGCTTTGATAGAAGAAACAGAGGGAAGAAGATAGAGAGAGAGAGAGAGAAAGAGAAAAAAAAAAGCACGGAGGAAGAAGGAAAAAGAGAGTGGGCGGGCTGGATGCGCCATTTCAATATTTGAATCGCAAGAAACTGAGGGAATGTGGCCGACTTCGAAGATGTATTGACCTGCCGCGGGCTTCGGCAACGTACATAATGCATGCGGTATTCGATGAAAGCGATTTCAAGCAATAAAACGTTATGGACTTCTTGGGTGGAAAAGCATGTAATGTACGTTTTAGAACTCCGTGCTATCTGCTCGTCGTGTTTTATTAACGATGTGGCCGCCATTTAGGTAATTCCTTTACAGCGAAATGGCTACGCCTTTTTTTTCTTTTTTTCTTCCTTTTTTTCTATTTTCGGGAAAGTACAAATGGAATATCGAGTTGGTGTGAATTATTGGCTCTTATAACATTCGTTTACATACCAAACGAATGTCTATAAAGTTGTGTTAAAACGGCGCGTACGGAGCATTATTTCGGCATTTTCAGCACGTGGCCTGACATACTCGATCATTAAAAATAACATTATGGTAATTTACAAAAAGGTTGTAATTACAAAAACATTACTTAGTCACTGTTATTGCTTTTTGAAATGCGTCTTGTTTCGTCAAAGAGTTTTAACGCGATTTCATCAAAAACGTGAACAAATGTTATTATAATAATACTGTTATTAGAACTTCAAGAATTTCAATATTCGCGTAACTTTTTTATGCGAGTTTAAACGCAGAGAAGGCATCGTAACAGCTACTGAATGTATGAATTTAACATTTGGAGAAGCTCATCTAAATGTTGGGATAGTTTAATGTTCGTTTGTAGAATTCAAGGCTGATTATCTTTTGCCGTGAAAGTCGAGCGAAAAGTCAGAAAACGACATTAGTAATATCGTTCGAAGGTAAATTATTGAAAACTTTTATAAATACATCACCTTGACACCGAATGACAATCAAATGTACTGGATATTAAGAAACTACTTAAATTCTACTCAACAGCAAAAGACAAATACTGATGCTCGTCTTTTCATTTCAAAGAAATAAATAGGAAAGATTGGAACATGATATTTCATCTCTTCCAATTTTGTTTTCGAATTTAAAAACTTTTTTTCTCGTTCGAAACGCCAATATAAATTGGAATAAAAGAATTATGCTTCGATTTTAAAATCGACGACATCTATTACAAACGCGAAACAACAATTCACAAAGTGTAAAACTTTGTTCAATAAAAGGTGAATGAGAATATTTCATATGTATGAATGTACGTAATGTTCCTTCCTATCGATAACGTGCAAACAAGAGGCAAATTTTACGAATGATAAATTGATTTATGTATCATGTGTAGAAGTTTTCTGACTCCCGTAAATTTTGGCTGCTGCCGATATGAGAATTCTATACAAACAGAATGCGTTCGGGTAGAATCAATCTCCCGCTCAGCAGTAGCATGAAAAATACACGCGAGAATCAATAACAGCGATCTTTTTATTTTTATTTTCGCGAAATTTTAATCTTCGACTGAAGGAAATTCGAACCAGTTTTCACTTTCACAAATATTGAGATTAATTATCGTTCCGCGTGATTACGCTTAATGAGCTCCGATTGGCACAGTTGAGTTATGGACAACTTAAAATTTAGATTATAACTTACAAGTATTTAATTTCTATTTGTATTTGATTTGATTTCTCTCATACAAAGCACAGAACAGAAATTCCGTAATTCATCCTGGTAGTGGATATCTTTTTGCTACCGCAAGAGGATAAATAATACGAGCATATTGTTACTTTTATGAACTTTCAATGACTTTTGATGAACCTTTGATAATTTACTTTGCAAATTCACCTATTTCCAATTTTTCTTTTTTAATTGATCGAATAAATTTTCCGCAGCTACGTAGTACTTTAAATTTACTCATTTAAATTTCATATAATTTCATTCTAATTAAACTTTTCCATATCGCTTAATCTCATAATCTTCATAATTAACCAGTATTAAAGGCACAAAGAAAGTAAAATTTTTGACACGTAAATCCCTGAAAAAAGAAGACATATTTTTTTGGATAAATTCAAACGTATCCTTTCTCAATTCTAATAAATTTCTCACGTGAATTCGATAAATCACAAACTCCAACGCATTTTACCAAACGCACAACTCCTTCTTCTTCAAACCCAGTTTCAATGATTTCAAGAGATTCAGATTACATTCGATAAGTAACACTGCCTTACGTTTGCGAGTACAACTCGAAACATGGCATTTAAATTATTCATCGCGTACTACCGTCGCACTTGCTCAAAAAAGTTTCAAAGTTCTATATCAACGGAACTAGAGGCCAAGTCACTGCGCGTTAATAACTTATGAAGAGCTAAACAGACAGTTTTCTGGATGTTGGGGATCGAACGAGCTGCAGACATTCGATGGTTTACACGTTCACCAAATCAAATACTAAACTTCCCTCTGTCAGATGCTATGAGTGCAAAATTCTTCGCGTCTTTACGATGTCTGGAAACACGTGTGTACATTAAAACCGCATGCGCCAATGTTTATGAACAGCTATTGATTTTAGCCACAAAACCAAAAGTGAAAGAAAACTGGTGGATACTTTTCCGCAAAGTGAGAGTGTGACGAAAATATATTCGTCAGTCATGCGTCAATCAGTGAATTATCGAGAAGTACAGAAACGAAATTAAATGTAAATTTCATGTTACGGAAACATGTGCTCTACCGCGAAAGAGTATTTGGATACATTTAAATTATTCACTTCAATTTTATCAGGGTGTATTTTGACCTTTTCGCGCAATTATCTCTGCAAGGAAGATAAATGTTCTCTGTTCTAAAAATATTTGAAATAAAACTTTTGTTTCCACGGGGACATATCCTATACTTTATTTTTCAAAATGTGTTAATATGTATGTGGACAAATTATTAATTTAGAAGATATTTCAACTTTAATTTTATATCGCATGTCTTTCAGATTTTACAAAATTACAGTTAAAATCATTTTTCGATATACATACGTTAGTACATTTTTTTTTAATAGAGAAATTTATCGATTAAAGTATTAAAAAATAACGAATGATCTTGCAATTAAGAAAATGTTTCCATCTAGACAAACACGGTGATTATTGCAAAATATTTCCTTCGAAAAACTTCGTAACTTTTGAAACATTTTTCACGATAACGAATTAACTTTTGGAGTTAATTGCGTGGAAAAATTGAAATGAGATGTTTTGTAGAGGTAGATATTGATAAAAAGAACAAATAAATATAGTAATTATGAAGCTAAGTCTGTTAGTTGTTGAAATTTTAAAATTTGGATTGAAATATGTATTTTTCAATTACACTGAAATATTTGCGCAGATTTTATGAAGCATCGACTATTTATTAAAATTAACTATGAGGCTTGAAAATACAGAAAATTAACAATCGAAAAACGTTCGTCAATCGTCGAAACGTAATAAAAATATCAAACTTTCAAACTAGCAATAGTGTAGGTATGCGTATCTTTCGAACTAGTCTCGCGACTAATGTTAATTCGTTGATGAATGTCATCGAAGTAAGATACTTTAAAATATTATACTTACGAGTGATCTTTGAATTAGAAAAAGTTATTTCAAAAAATTGAGAATCGAATACATTTCACTTTCCAATCTTTCGTTTCGGCGTAACTAAAATTTTGCTTTTCGAGAGAACGTTTCTATTTTCCATTTCTAACCATAACGCACCCCCGTTTGAACGAGAAATAAAGATGAACGGTAAATAACGTTGGATTTTTTTTTACAATTCAGAGAACACTGGAAAAACATTTGTGAGACGGACAGGATGAATTGAAGAACTCGTTAATATAGATAGAGCATCAGCCGCGAACGGTTAAATAAAAAGCTCGGCTGTTTAAAGTTAATTGAAACCGATAACTCGGCGGAGGCGGGTTTAATTTCCTCTCCAGGGCGTTCCCTTTCGCCAAGATATATAAATAATTAATTTCGAGAAAAAATGTAATTCACAAACTATCACCGGACTGAATCGCGAAAATTACAACGTCGTCGTCTGCCGGCAGGAGGAAACAGGCTTTAAATATCCGATCGGCGGGGTGCCCCGTTAATAAAGAGCCTCGAATGATTTAATATCAGAGCGGTAGGTCGAGACAAAACGCAATAGCGCGCGCCTAGGATACAACACGCTTGAGCAGGCCCGAAAACAGCCGTGGCGCACGATTCGCACGAACGACGGGCGAAAGAGAAACGGAAATTAATCGGCGGCAACCTCTTTCTCCCGTTCTCACGCTGTGTCTCCTTTTTTTTTTCACCCTCTCCCATTCGCCCATTTCGACACTTTCGTCCGGGTAGATAGAGATCGTTCGAAGGACGACCGCGACGACTAGAAAGTGTAACCGTACGGTTGGAAAATCGCATCGAGGAATCGGCGATTTGGCTGCCAAGGGGGAACGGGGCACGTGAAATCGCTTACCATCGAGGCGACGCTCGATTTTCCAACCCGAGGAAATCGCGCGCCTCTCGAAACTCTCGCCCACCCAGAGAGATTACACGGCACGCGCGATATTCGAAACGCAGCTCGGCTTAATTACGAATCAATTAACGAGGAACTTTCCGCCCTTCGACGATAGTCGAATTCGAAACCGTTCGAACGTGGAGAAAAACACGTTCGACCGGGGTGGCGTGGACGAGGAAACAAGAGAGTGAAAAATACGAGGGGCGAAATTTTGTCCCCCTCGGTCGGATCGATTCGCCGAAATGCGGGCCAACTTCCCACCCGCCATTAATACGTATTTTTATAACGAAGTATTCGGAATTCACGTTTCTTTTTTTTTTTTTTTTTTTATTACACCGGGCGCGCGTACAATGAGACCGATTTGGGGCAAAAATTTTGTTCTCGAAAGAATGCTTTTGTTCCAAGAAATAAGGATCCTAGATCCGAGTGAGAAAAAATTCGCACGGCAGAGAGACGAGTGACACATCGATGACATTAGATCGAAAGATCGCGTGGAATTCGTGTATGAATCTCAGCCGACGATGCAATGATGCTGCGAACGTTTGTTGAATTATGACGTACGCGTATGTAGAAAGAAGAGAATTACAAAACAATGTGAATGCGGATATATCGATTGCCAATCAGCACCAGCAGCATATTTCTCAATATCTGTATTATTGTTATGCGATATCTCACATGTGGGAAATCATGACTTCGATAATTAAAAATAAATTCTTCCCGTATGGCGATGCTACGGGAACAGATTGTGGATTTTTATGCGTTTGAAACTGCGAAAACACGTGAATTATATGTTAAATACGGAAAGATGAACAAATAACCTTAAAATGTGGTATTCTATTATAATATTTAATAAAGAGCGGTACCATTCATAGGTAAATATAATATACTCGCAAAAATATATTTTAAAAACAGTGCAATAGAATTAACAAATAATTTAACGTTACGATAGGCAATTAATCCCAAAAATAATGAACGAATGGGTTTTCAATATTCTACTTCCACTAAAATTTATTTCGGTAATTATCCTACTTCTAACAGCTCTATAAATACGTAATTTTTGTAATTCAACGTACAGCTTTCGTAATTTTATCATTTTAGAACATTCACCGCGAAATAGAAAGTTATTTCAAAATCACAATCGTGAAATTATTTTAAAAAGTGGGGGAGGGAATTATTTACCATTTCAAGGAAGAAAAAAAAATTAGACTATACATAATCAAACAAAATGATAAAGCAAACGCGATTTATAACGCAACTAATTACTTACGTGCGAACATGTATTATACATAGGTACGATAAATCAGTAAGTTAAATCAAAAAGCTGCGACTGGTTAGCTGAGACGAATAATAGGAGCAAGGTGGAAAATCACGAGACCCGTCGCAGACACGCATTTATAAACAGGCGACACGACCGAATGTTAAAGTAATCAAGAGACTCGCGCCTGGAGGAGGGCATAAAGGCAATAATGAATCCCGGGCACGGCTCTGCACGCTCGAAAACGGGACGTTTCGCGCGAGAGGGAAGAGGAAATAACCGGCGATTTTCTTTCTTTCTCTTTTCATTCGCGCGTTTAAATCGAGCCGGGAGATGAAAAAAAAAAAAGATCATCGAGGAATGGTATCGATGGCTAACGAGACCGGCGTGTAACACGCGTGCACACACGCTGCCACTGGTAAATGACGAAAGTGGCAAGCTAGGTGCCGCGGTGCCCTAGCAAGCATAAATTACATTTGCATCTTGTAGCGTATTTTCTATCTAGGGATAGCCGCGCCAAGGGATATGCAGATCAGGGTATGAATAATATATTATATTCCCTGAAATTAAGCGGATCGCCTAATCCGGCGACTTTTGTAATTCAGATGGGCGGAATAGAGGCTGGGACGAAAGACGAAAAGCGGCGACGTGGTCACGTTTCAACATGTAGCAACGATTATTCCATGGCCGAGTGTTACGATCCACGATGAAATTTTTCCGGATCCGATTGTTCGTCGAATGATTTCGTCCGGTTATTCAATTGGCGATCGGCGCACGACGATTGGGAATTTAATTCGAATGTTAAACGAATAATTCCTCCGCTATTCGCATTATAATTCGAGTACAATTGAATTTGTCCTTTATTATACCCAGGCTCGCTGTTCGATCTGTTTTCGGTGATTTCGCCCTGTGAACGAGCGGCGATCGAATTCACGGGGAAAATATTTTGTCAGTCCGAAATTCCGCCTCGATATTCCATTTCAGGCAATTACGCGCGTGTAATGACACGCGCAGGATGATTTGAAAATTTTTTCGAAATTGCCACTGAACTATTTATGTAATTACCTCCAAGTGTCGTTGATATTAGTACTTGTAATTGACGATTTAACGAGCGTACGATTAATGTGTTACCGTTACTTGACAAATTGCAATAATAAATACACCCCTACCACGAACAATTTAAAACATTAACGCCAATGTAACAATTTAAGGCGTACAAAAGAGCAATCCAGCGCAATTATGTGTCAAGAGAACGTTGCGCGACGATGAACGTGAAAATGGAGGCGAATTTAACGCGAATAGCAGACGATAGAGCAGCGAAAATTAATCCCCGGAGGAACTCCGTTCTATCGAGCTTCGACATTTTCCACCAAGAGGTAAAAGACATGCAGTAAGAGATTACGGGGCTTTTCGATGGAAAGTATGGCGAATGAATTAGACGCTTCCGTCCGTAAAATGTATAATCAATGTGTTCGGATATTACGTAATTACGGTACAATTTATGAAAATAATTTATATCTAAAAGGAAAATGTTACCACATTTGTCAATATTATCGATTACATTGAATACAAAAAAATAATATAATGTAATAATATTTTTTATTAAGTATTTCATTTTCCATTAGCTTTTGCAATATTTTTTTAAAAATACGTTACTATTATACCGTAAGAAAGTCCAATTATCTTAATATCATGTACGTAATATGCGTGTCTAATTCATTTTTTAACATTCTATGTCATAATAAAATTGAAAGGATAATATACTAAAAATTTCATTAATAGTTGAATTTATTTACGATATGACAGATATTCGAAATTTAATTGTATCGAAGCTACAAAACACTTAATACTTGCAACACATGAAAGTGCATTAATAAAGAATTCGAAATACTATAAGAATTTAAATTGGTATTTGACATGAAGAAATTACTGAATTGATTTACTCCGTCGGAAAGTCAAAAAAAGAAAAAAAAAAAAAAGACGCACGTAATAAAACTGCTAATTAAATAACGTTTCGATTTTCATTTTTGACGAAAAATTAAATTGCCGTAACTGGCGCGAATCAGAGTCTAAATGTAGGTCGTAATGTGACCTGTCGCGAGATAAATAATTGACGAACAATGAAATTCAACCCGTCCGTTAATGTTTCGAACAAAAATATTTATTAGGGGTGCGGTTTTAAACGCAAAAATGCGGAATACAAAATACTACTCGGGCTGCAGTAACGAAGCACGAAGTTATTATACTCGTCATGAAGAAAAAAAAAAAAAAAGAAAAAAAGAAGCAACGCAATATTCTGGAAAATCAGCTTTTGGTAAATTTTTCATCATCGAATACCTTTGAAGACGTACCGCGGTATAATATAAATGTAAATACGCGTGCGGCATAACTTGAGAACTGTTTTCCATTATTACATATAGCCGACCGAGGCCATTATCCGCGAATTACTCGCGGTCGCGGGATAAAAGTTCGCGAGGCGGAGGAAAAGATCAGGTAGATAGATAAATCACATTACAACGCGAGACGCGTGGAGCGGTGGGCAAGTTCCAAGTACGTGGCACACTTATAAATAATTAATAACTCATACTGCATAATACAGAAGACAGAAGAAAAGGCAGACGACCGAAGTAACGGTCGAAGAGAGGAAAATGATGCGACCAAGGATATAATACGGTTCGGAAGGATGCAAAAGAGGGAGTTGCCTGGCGTACAGCAGGCAAAAAGAAACGAAGATTAATTGACGAGAATCGTTGTTTCTCTTTTTTTTTCCTCTCTTCTTTATTTTCTCTCCCTCCCTCCTGTTACTTCCTTTTTTCTCCCCGCACCGTTCATTCTTAAGCGCGCTTTTTCGCCCCGGGAGTAGTACAGGTACATCGAGGATCCGGCCATAAAATAGCAAACCTTTATCAGGAAAATTTATCGAGATATCGGGGAAATCTGGCGTCTTGGAAACGGTCGGTCGCTTCGGGTAAAAAGCTCCGCTGGAAAGAGAGGGTAGGGAAAAGGAGAGGGCCGACGTTGGGAACTCTCGCGGAAGGTGAGTATTCGGGGAACAAAAAAATTAATCGACGGTATCGAAAAGTGAAAAATATGGTTGGCCAGCGTCTTGGAAAAAGCAGGACCGTGCCCCGGGGTCCTATGTAAAACACACCGCGTTATTTTCTTTTTCCGTTCTGGCACGTCGGTTCGAACCTTCTTTGGTATTGTGGATGTGTCGCGATCACGTGCCTATCGGATGATCAGAATCATCTTTAACCATCGGAATTTTACAGCTGGAAATAAGATTCGGGCGTTCGTAAATTTTCGTGTGAGAGAATTTTGAAACGTTGGATCTCACGTCGATGGCATTAAATTGGCGCGTCCATCGCCCATGAGCCCACATGTTTCGCAGCGTGTTTGCAAATCGCTGTATTTCCGAAAGTTAAATCCTAAACAAACGTACTTGTACCGGAGATATCGAACGTCGAAGAAAGTGAAAGGCAAGGGAACTTCGAGCGGCAACGTTCAATAAGCGTTCCGGTTGCTCTTTACCTGACGATGTGCCTTAAAATGTGGCGTGCTACCTGCATCTTCTCAGGTAGTTGGGAAATGCCTGATTGGATAAATCTTTGAAATGGTTTGAACAGGTGCTACTTCTAAATTACCAAACACCGACGATTTACAACGATTTATGGAACTATACACTACAAATATATTATTGAAAAATTGAACAAAACTAGATTATACGTGCGTATAATTAGGAAAAGCAGGTATACGAGAAGTATTATTAAAAGCTTTAAAAAAATCTCTTGTTTAAGAAATGACATATACGATATGAATAATGACGCATAAAATAATATACAGAGCGTTCCGTAGCATCTGAAAAGTACAGCAGGAGATGATTCCTCGTGGAAAAAATAAGAAATTCTTTTTAAGGCTTTCTTTTCGAGAAAATCTAATTTCAAAATTTCATTAAATAAAATTATATACAAACTGAACTTGCTGTAATATAATAACGTAATAATAATATTATAAGATGGCAATCATAAATTGCAATAACTGGCAAGCAAAACTGTAATTTTAATATAAAATAAATGTAATAGTAAGTAAAATAAATGTTTGGATATAACTTTATTTAACTTTATTAATAATTTCTTTAAATGTGGAAAATAGTAATATTTAACAAATATGTTTAAAATACAATTAAAAATACAATACAAGAAAAAAGTATACTAAACAAATACTGTGCACTACGCAATTTTCATTTAGACATATTTCTACTTCCATGTTTAATTAAATAACTTAAATGATTATTAAAATTTGCACTGACAGTATTATGTTCATAATTCAAAATCATACTACTTCAAAAATATTATTTTTAAAAAAAAGTAGCATCAGTGTGCTGCAGAATCTCATACATGAACGTGAAAAATGTCGTAATTCTAAATGACATAAAATACACATTCAGTTGGTACTCTTTGCGTATTTTGTGCTAATAAATTATTTTTTTCGTGAGTAAAACATCTCATTGTCAATGTACATTTTATTATATCATATCACGAAGACAAATTATTTGTCCGTACCTTAATTTTACATAAAATGAATAAAACTTATTGGTGAAACTGAAACATGGAAATTATATTGCGTTATTCATCTGTGAAATGTATCTTAAAAACACATCTTGCATTTTCTGTATTTTTCCCCCTTTCATAAAAGTATACTAGCCTGTTCTGTTTTCGAATTATGTATACGCTTCATGTACAGACTAAGAGATGCTAAAAAATTAATGGGAAATAAAACGCGGAATAACACGAACCATAAACGCGTGAAATAACAAGAATCATATAAAAACGAAATAAAACGTGCTACGTATTTCGATTTTTCATGAAAAATTAATTTCCTTATTTCTTCTGACGAGAAGTATACAAGGTTATCTCAATTTTCACGATACAACCGAAAAGAGAATAGTTTTACGTACAAAAATAAACTGAAAAGAAAGAATAACATTTTTTCATTTAAGACCTCGTTTTCAAGAGTCTAAAAATTTTTCAAATACACTTAGCCTAATTCAAGTGCACGTGAGAAATATACGTTTTAAAACATTTCATTCAATGTTTTCGACTTGCTCTTGCATGTAGGGTCAATATTACGTAGTATTTTTCCATTTACAGATCATCTCTTACTCTGTAACAAATTCCACATCTTCAGAATAACTTGGAAGAAAGAAATTCGATCACAATTCAAATAACTCGATTTTTAAAGTACTCGCCCATCCGCCGAGTTCACATTTCTATCTGTGATCAACAAATTCATTTTTCTTCTACACTTTCCATAAGTGACTTTTCGTTCTCCTGTCCACGATCAATTCTTTTACAGATGAATCAATCTCACTCGACTTTTTCACGATCTATCTTTATCTTGGAGTTATTAATTAACCTAGTTTTCTACTTTCATCTTTTATTTCTTTATTTTCCATCTCCTTTTTTCTATATTATACGTGGTTGATTGACCATCTATGCTTTTTTTTGTGTTTTCACACATGTCACAGCAATTTATTAAATTACGATGGCAGGGGAAATCGTGCGAATTACAGCATTGTTTATTGTATTTAATCATATTAAAAAGTATTTGTTCATATTATACACACATATATAAATAAGATTATTTAAATTTGACCTTTTTATTCAATTATGGAAATAATCAATGATATACCATAGTTTTTGCACAATGTAACTAATCAACATTATATTCCTATAATTCCCTATTATTATTCATCCCGCTTTTCCTATTCTTCGTAAATTTGTTTCCCCAAATTTGTATTCATTTATAGTGAATCACGAAAGTCCGGATAACTTGATGTTTGCCGAAGAAGAACTTTGAACATTTTATAGAAATTAATTTTTTGTTATTTAAAATTAAAACGTTAAAAGTTGCTAGTTATTTGAGAGTTGACAGTGTTTTCCAGAAAATATACACAAATAAGAGAAAAAAATCATAAAGTCTATTATACAACTACTATGAGTGCTACTTAATTTATACAATTAAAGTGTTATTATTATTACAATTATAATCAGAATAAGTTTCGTACGTACATTTAGTAATTGTACATAAATTCGGACTTTTTCGTAAAACTGGGTTTATTTTACTTTCAAGCAAACGTGAGAAAAATTGTCAATAGTTTATAAATGGCCTGATTTCAACTAAAAAGATCGATTACAATTCATAAAGTTATCCCGATTTTGTATAATTGTATTTCTTTGTGGAATTTTGAACTCTGCATAAAACATAAAACTGTTTCTCGACAGACTGACCGAGTTATAAATAATGGTTCGAATGTCTCGAGACAGAAAAAGAGGAAACGACTTTATGGTTGTATACATAAACTGGTAAGAGCAGCTGCTCGGTAAATATCCAAGTTCGAATCTCAAACCAACAGGCCCATCGACCAATTCATTTCTCTTTTCTTCTCTCTCTCTCTCTCTCTCTCTCTCTCTCTCTCTCTCTCTCTCTCTCATAAAGGAGCTTCACAGTGGGTGTCAATTTTTCGCCTCACCTTTTCCTAAGATTCCAATGGTCAGAATAGAAAAGGCATCAATATAATCTTCGAGTGAAATGTTCCGTTTATTACAACTTTCACTCGTTGGAGACGTTTCAAAATTGTCGCCCTTCTTCTTGGGGAACACGAATATCACGTGTTGGAAAAATCACGCGTTGGTTTCTTATAGGTGAATATCGAAACTGTGAAATGTTCGTTAACAAACGTCAATAGTTTTCTTTAATAGTTTGTTTGGGTGTTTGTTAGTTTCTAACCGCTCATACTTCTTTAAATGTTCATACTAGCTAACTCGATATGTTTCCACGTGTCCGTTTTTATATTAAAAAAGAAAGAAACACTATAAAATCAATAGAGAGTGCATATTGCACAGCCGGTAACAGTTTTCTAGCGAAAGGATATTATATATTTTATATATCACTATATTGCATAATAAATAAATACTGAGTATAATATATACTATTACTGTGATATATCATAATCTATTATTATACGTACAATATATAAACAATATTGTTAGTTTAGTTTACCGAGAAATTATTTCAAATTTTCACATGTTCTTAACACTATATCTCGCAATATAACTGCAGTTAATTTTATCATTTATGAACATTGTAAAAATATTATCAACATAAGCAAAACTTACGATATCGATTTCTTTCCAGAAATTTTAATTCTTCAACGTTATGAAGCATATTAACAAAAGTATACATCACTGAAATAACCAGAGTCATTGAATAAATATATGAACAATATCGCGCAAATTTAACTATATTATGATAAACGAATATGACAGAATTTACTTAACCATTAGGGGCACGCAATTTTGAAGAAAAAAAAAAACTCTGCACGAAAATTTTTTTAATATAAAAAAAGGGAAAAAACGTTTATTTCAATTATTAAACATAAAATATTTCTTAAAATGAAAGAAAAGTAATATTTAAGTAAATTCTTTATTACAGAGTGGGGCGTAAATAATCCCACCATGCAACTAACGTTTTAAATGAAATTCACTGAAACCTATCTTCAGATGGGTTAGAAAATATTCCACCATGCATTAATTGTTAAAAAAAAAAAAAAAATGTGGTACAATTTTAAACCCACCTAACCCCAAAGAGTTAATTTACTCTTAGAAGAGAATCGACCGTTACTTCGTAATAATAAAGAATGGATCTCAGGCAAATTCAAAATGTGTCATCAGGATATAATTCGTTGCACAGTGTCGAAATAGTGAAAAATTTACGTGCGTTCGGAATAGATTTCGGAATAGATGGTAATAAAATTTAGATAGAAAGGACATGCCAATAAAAAGCGGCGATACACGTATAATGTAGGAACGTGTAACGAGTTCAGTGGGTTCTCGATAAAAAGTCAATAAATTTACCGATAGACGAACGTAAAGTTACAAAGCGACATCTGTCTCTATTTGCGGAGCGCGCGGATCTACACGTTCCAGAATGACAGGTAAAGGACGAGAGGAAAAATAGGGTTGGAATAACTGCGCTGCGAGATCCAATTCTGTTCTTGTTGATTATTCCTTTTCGCTTGTGTGTATTTTTTTCCTTTTTTCTTCTTCTTTCTTTTTTTTTTTTTTTCTTTTTTTCGATCCTGCGAGCACGTTTGCCCGATAAATATCGAAACGGACGGCCCTTACGATCGTGAAATTCTTCCGCGACGATGATACCCGGGTTCCATCGGCATAACTTCTTCCAACTACTCCGTCTCGTGCCTTTCAAAGGACCGATGCACGGGGGACGACGTCACAGGCGTAAGAGCCCAGACGAGAGAGAGAGAGAGAGAGAGAGAGAGAGAGAGAGAGAGAGAACTCTCCTCGTCAAGCCGCGCCACGGCGAACGAAGTTTGATTCGGTTAGCAATAAAAAGAAATTGGAAAATCAAGCGACCCTTGACACGGAAATTGAATCTCGCGAAATCCACGCTAGCAATTTTTACAAACTGACAGAAATTGGACATTTACCGAAATACGGCCAAGTTCGTTGAAAATTCTCCACGCGTCTCGGGGCGTCGCGCGTTCGTTGTAATAACCTTGTAACAATCGAGTATTCATACACCTTTTAACCCTCTGCGCCGGCTAACTGGCCCGCGGACCATAACGAGCGACCGAACCGTATACAATAACTCGCCGGTACGATATCACCGGATAGAAATGATGGAGAAGTAATGAACTTATCGTTTGTCTTGCCTGGGTTACATTCAAACGTACCTGAAGCTGAGAAAATGTTGCAACAAATGATTCTCAATGTGCGTGATTCCAGCGCAAGATGTTAAATAGAACAAAATCGAGGTGGCACAACTCACCGGGTGTCGATGAACGTCAGCTGTCGCACGAGACGCGAATCCAACAATTTGTTAACTATCTGCACTCACTGAGCAACTTGACGTCGTACGAAAACGCCGCTCGAAACGCTGCGATGCCGAGCGCCGCTGTCATCGTGTGCGTCCTAATTTCACCTTCGAATTAACGACCGCGCGTTGCACAAAACGTTCCTTCCGCGACGTACACAAACGAGAAACACACGAGCGTCGATCGTCGACGTGAGATGGAAAAGTTTGGTAAAACGGACGGTTTATACATAGTATAGCAACCGTAGACTCTTGCAACCGCGCTCCAAGTAACGGTCCATGGCGACGTGCACCGATGCAACGCGATCGTTGGACTGCAGAGCCATCTATCGATGCGAGAGATCGACCCTGATCGACGCATCTCGGCCGCTCGCCGCGTGCAAACATCCAAACGAAAGCCATAACGGCGTGTTTGCCGCTTGGCCGTGCTGTCCTGGAGAGATCGTTCGTTAAATTCCGTATAGCCGAAGATCGCTTAAATACGTTGAACGTCGGGGGATCTTTCCGTGGCTTTCGATCGTATCGAAACAACCGTATCGCAGATAACCATTGACGTCACCATTTGGATATTCGACTGCCGCGGATATCCGGGTACTCGAAGCCACGACCAAAGTACCGGCGGCTCCAGATGATCCGCTGCTATTCCGCTGGCTCGCGATCGGCAGACAAAAGCGCAACGGAAGTTAATCGACGGGAATCCCTTTTTATCCGCTTGCAGCGTCTCTACTCGGCGAGATAAAATCATTTAAAGAACGACACTGGATTCGCAGTTATCGATGGAATTTCGTTTTCTCTCTCTCCCCCTCCCCCTAGTTTTCTCTCGGAGAAACGTTTGAGGAATCGAATCGGCCGTTCGCACGGAACGGAATAAAACTGACGGAATGAATCGGAAGAGAACAAGAGGGAGATGTACACACACACACGTATACATAATATATACATATATATATAGAAAAGGGAAGAGAGAGAGAAGGCGGGATAAGGGTACGAGCCGGCAAGTACATACGTCGACTTTAAAAGAGAAAAGCCTGGAAAATGGAAGACCGGGGAGATCGATGGGTGCCAGAAAAATGTGCACCGAAATTTATATAACGAGGAATTCCATTATGCCGGGGCTCGATACCCTTGGAGCTAGGCGGTGATGGCGATGGTGCCTAGTATCGGAATATCGAACGGCGTGCTTCATCGACCGAGATAAGATCCGTTTACATTTCGAACCCCTTCCATCGGCCAGCCACTTCCTTCGTTCTCGTGCATGAATCACGCCACCGATCGCAATTTCACCCGAAAACTAATTTTTCCTTTTAACAGTGTTCCACCCCCCCTCCCCCCCCCGGTGCCGCTCGAGCGGATCTTTGTCGTCGATGCCCACGGCGGACCTCACGATTCCACTGGGATAATGGAGGGTGGTTGACCGTCAAGGTAGAACAATGAGCGATACGACCGGGAACAGATCCCCCTAGCGTAGAATAACGTTTAGAAGCCGATTTCAGATGAAGAAGAATAGTCGAAACTCGTACTCGTTGTTTTGCGCACGATAAACGGAGGACAATGGCGGTTCGCCGGAAATGTACAGTCTACGGGATGCTGATGAAAACCCCTGCTAAGTGAAGGGGGAGGAAGGAAGAGAGTAGTGGCGGTACTACGAAGAGTACTGACCGGATAATTACCGACCTATTTGAATTAAACGTTCCGCAAAGTTTCTGACTGGCATTGCTTTCATACATTTACGTGTGTGTGTGTGTATTGTCAAAAGAGGTTTAAAGGGTAATAGGAAGAGATCCAAGAGAAAATAAGAAGCACTGAATTAAATTGAATTAAATTGATGAAAAGAAATACTTTTAAAAAGATTTAAGAAATATTTTCGAGTTCGTTCAAGAATGTTCGCGTTGAATGCACGTTCGATAAATATTCAGTCGTTTGGGACCGAAGTTTCAACTGAAAAAAATAACGTTGCTCTACGTTTTTGTTCGTTCTTTTTACGCAGACTCGATAATATTCCCCGGCGTTTACAAGACGGCCAACACCGTTGAAGTCTGTTTGAATTCCCAACTCTTCCTACTTTTCCTACGAGTTTAAATTACGGAAGAAAAATAGCAGCTAACATGGCGGACCTCGTAACGAAAACGGATATTTACAGTCAAGTGGACACGAATGCATTAATCTGGAATTAAATCGCGAATTAGGCCGGACAGCTGGAGAAGTAATTGTCGAAAGAAAGGTGCAATTTGGATAAATGAACGTCATTGTACAAATTTGCGAGGCATTTCAACGAAACAATTAGAATTCTATTGAAACAGAGGCAGTAGTGCCAACGCGCATACTCGCAAAATGACGAACGGCAAAATGCATCGCCGCGTGATAAGAGATCGATCGAATACGCATAAATTCGCAAAATTTCTAACGTTGCGTGGATTATATTTGGCGATTCTTCGGGAAGTGAGCTCGATTCGACAGATGCACCGTGAGCTCAGGGAGCAGCGGCGTCAAATTGAATTTTCACTCGAATCGTCCGCCTGTCGCCAACAATTTTTCCTCTTCCATCGCTGGAACCTGTTTTCCAGTTCGGAGAGGAGCGAGCCTAAATCACCCTTAATTGGAAACGATCATCAAGCCGCACTTTTGTCCACCTTTCGAGCGTTTATTTCACTCTAGCTCGCATCGATAAATTTCGAGCATTCCGGCGAGCTTTCGGGAGCAAGTAAAATGCAGATAAAAACGACAGCTCTAGTTAAAGATTGAATATCTCTCCACGATCCGCGACAGAACAATTTAGTTTCTATTTCCTCCCTCGCTTTTTCCTTCTCGTTACTCATTTCCATTTCTGCATCGCTAGTACCATCATCAACACTCTACGATCATCAACGTTGGCAAAATAATGAATGGTACCGCGTCTGCGGCCGTTGTTATTTCGTCTCCCGATTAATCCTGCGTCTATAATTAACAACTTTACAAATACAATGCTCGAAGCCATATTTAACTGGAACTGAATTTTCGATAGGCAGGCCCGTTAATATTCAACGTGTTTAAATTCATATTACGATAATACCCCGTCGTATATAATTTTCGTTTGCGCACACGATTCCGCCACCAGCTAATTTATTCGACTGCGGCAGATTCAACCGATTTCAATCAAAAGAGGAATACTTAATCCAGTATTAACCCCACAAGCTGTTACAATATCGCTCCTTTCTGCAAGCATCCACGTCATATCGATTATCAGAGTTAAACATAATGCTAGTAATGGCTGTCGGTTTACTTGCGCTGTGATCTCGTATTTGGTAATAAATTCGTGGTGTCAGGGTTAGTCTGATAAATTTAAATAATCGGCGCAACGTTGTTTTAAACAGATAATTATTCTCGACATTATTCTGTTATTAGTTCCGAAACGTCAACGTTTAAAATAATTCGAATCGAAAATAATTTCCAATCTTCTTCACCATATTGATTATTACACAGTGTTAAATAAACTTGATTGGCTGAGATTAATAATTACATTCGAAAATACTTAAATAAGTTAAATTTAGGCAAGACAGTTAGATACATAGATAGACAAAAAGGGAGAAAGAGAAATATTTTATATTTGTTGCAAACATAAATCCAGAGGCGAGTGTACATACGTGTGTATAGTTGAGCTCCTACATTTTCGACGATATACATCCAACATTTTGCAATATTGTTTAACGAACGCTTTATGAGATGCAAGTGTGTCGTGAAGGTGACTTGTTGACCGTGTCCTTTTTGCACAAAGATAAAGCTATAAATTTTCCAATGCACAATTTATTGCAAAGATTTCTGTATACAGCAGAGAAATGCACCTCATCTTTATATGATGGCAAATATTAAAATTAGATAATTTTGCAGGTTTAGCAAGTTTGTTGTTGGAATATATTTCCTTTCTTTTTGATACCTCTATAAGCTTAGGTGATGAATCATGAAATTAATCGTAAATTGAGGACAAGAGAAAGCTATGCCCAAAAATGTTGATCTCTTGGCATTTCCTTCGTGTTTCTATCCCTTAATTTACAAGTACATAGAAAAAAAAATAGCAGTCTTAATTTCTTAAGGACTACGCTATAATTTGTTATAACGTTAGAAACAATTCAATCTCCTTAAATCTCATAAAATTATAAAATCTAAGCGAGAAACGTAATTATAAGAAGCCTCCCTTTTCGTAGAAAATATTAGAAAATAAAATATTAGAAAATAAAATTGCACAATACAAATTGATTGGAAGGAAACAAAATCATACGCTAACGCAACAATCGTACTTGACGAGTTAATACTTTTTTACGAAAGCCTTAACATCCCTCAATTAGTTCTATTGTCAAACGACGTTGAACATTTCATTGAAATAGTAAGAATTTCGATAAATTTAGGAATCATCTCTGACGACCTGGCGAGTAAAGAGACTGAGCGACCGAGGCGATTGAAGAATGTTTCACTGTAGATAATAAAAAAAATTGGCGACACTCGTTCCAGAACTGACGTCAGCAAACTTCATCCCATCAAATCGACCGAACTTGTCGACAATATTTCCCTTCGCGTGGTCAACAATCACGACGCACGCATTGACTGCGTACAGTGATCGATGAATATCCTTGCGTCCGCGCTGGTTTCTCCGGCGGACATTCCAACGCTCGGTTCATCAAGCATTCCACTCGACGCCAATAAATTTTATAAACGTCCACCGATATAATAGAAATTTCTCATCGGCGGGGCAACGGCAGACGCCGCGAAAATCGTTCGAAAATCGTTGCGATTCGCACGGAGCGAAAAATGCACGGTGACACGCTTTCAGGACGCGCGCATTAATATTAAACACACGCAAATTGATGCGTACATTCTTGGACGATTTAAATAATTTACAATATCCAACGATAAAAGGAAAAAAAAAAAAACAAACAAACAGATACCATCCCGATCGCTGAGAAATATTCATGACGTTCAACGCGTGTCTGCCGTTCAATCGTGACATCTCGCTCGAACAGGACAAATTAAAATGTCCTGATTTCGTATTCCCGCGTCGGCTTCCGGGCGCAAAATTTCGCTGGTCGAACCTACATTCTGCACGAGCAAATCGGAAACAACGAAAATGGAAGGCGAAAGAAAAACGAACGAATCGAGGCATTCAAGCAGCCACGCTTACGGACGGCCAAGGCCGTCGCAGATTGTATTTTAACGCGATCGATATTTGGCCTAGCGTAGCGGCGAGCCAACAATTTTTTCTCTTCGTTTCGATAGGCCACGGATCGTAGATTTTCGTCGTACATCGCGCACGAGCTACGAAACGATCGTTGCACGCGGACGAATATCACCGTTTCTCGTTTTCTTTCTTCTTCTCTCTCTATTTTTCGACAGTCGAGTGGCCTAGACGAAGACTTTTTTTCCCAACGCGCGTATTTCGTTCGACATTTTCGTTTCTGTGTCCACGAGTCAAACTCGTTCGGTTCGGGAGAAAAAAAAAGCATGGTAGAGGGAAAAAGGAGTGAATGAATGGGGAAGAGAGAGAGAGAGAGAGAGAGAGAGAGAGAGAGAGAGAGAGAGAGGAAGAAATTGCAATCGGCATTTTATTAAATTTAATTGAAGTATGGATATTGTTCCGTATCGCGTTTGAAGTTGAATCGAACGCGATTTAATTTCGACGCGACCGGTCCATCGAATTCTATGATTGAATTTCCTAGCTCGATCGCGCTGCTTGAGTATTTGGATTTAAAAGGGTACACGTTGACCTCCTTTCTTCCTCCATTTTTTTTCCTTTTTTTTTTTCTCTTTTCTCGCGTCAAAAGAGAATCGGCGTTCGTCCTCCGTATATTTAGAAAGGATTACGAACGTTCGGGCCGTTGAATTTTTCATTACGCTCATGTTTAAATGCATACATCGATGCCCGAAAGTTTAACGCGACCATAATTCGTCTTACACGCTTTTAAAAGCACAGCGGAGTAACTAATTGCGTTATACGGAGTGATAAAAGATGTAAAAGCTACTGCGGAAAGCGAAGAAAATAGTATTTTGCCATTATGCAATTAAAAAAGTCCGATAGTCTACGAGGTAAACAAATTAATGGATTCTTCTTCCATTAAGTGGTTAATTTCGCCGTGAACGAGATTTATTTCTGTCACATTTATCTTAGGCAACAACGTTCGGTAGGCAGTATAGTTAATAGGAAAGTTACAAACTTGCTCGAACATGTTAAATACATAATTATTGACATTCTTGAAATTCCATTTAATAAAAGGAAAGCAGCAGTCTCTTGGTATTTCATATTTAAACATTCACTATTTAAGTAATTGTTTTAATGTTTGAAACAATTGGAAATGTGTTCTTAGCAAAAGAAGTTCCTTTTCTTGTTGCGAATATAGGATATGCATTTTTATTTATTCGATCAGTATATGAAATAACTGAGAAAGCTGAGAGCTCGTGAAAGTGCGGAAAAATTAGTGAAAATGAGGAAAGGAAAATTTATTATTGCATTGAATACCACAAAATTTAAACAAACTATATATATTCAAAAATTGCTTGAAAATTTGTATCCGTTATTTTTCGGGAAATTCAATAGTGGTAATTTAATAGAAATTCACTACTGTTGTATCACAACAGCAAGTAGCTTTTGCAAATAGCTTTTTACTTTAAAGTGTCATTAAGATAAAAGTAACTAGTACTTACTGAATTTAATACGTTTGCAATCAATTTGGGTTGAATACATTTTTGCAAGGAGCTAAGAAGCAAAACAATACCTGAAATAAAACAGTTGAATTTACAGTTCAACAATCTAGAAAACATTTAATCAAAATGATTGCTGTTTATTCGTCGCATAAAACGATATTCTAATAATCGTAATTTCGAAAATTTCTCGAGTTCCAACTTTGAACATAAATCACAGGTTCTGGTTCTTTTCAATTAATATTCCCAATAAAAAGAGCTGCACTCGACGAAGAAGTCGGCTTTTAACGAAACGAAGTATAAAAAAAAAAAGCGAGTAGAACTTCCACGAGCGTTCCTCAACTCTCCTAAACTTTCCGAGCAAAAAAAGAATAAATTTTACAAGATATCCACGAATATTTTAGTCAGCTGAAAAAAAGGATTCTCGTAAAACAGCGTACGCTATTTAAAGAATGTTGCGCACAGAATTTAACGCTTCATTATAGCAGAGAGTTCCTCAAAGAACCAGTGACATTTTGAAAATGAGTTCTAGTCGTTGACGTAACGACGACGACGACGACGACGAAAAAAAAAAAAAAAAAAAAGAAAGGAAGAAAAAAAGAACAAGAAAGGAACGGCCTGGTGCGAACGTTGCTGCGGAAGTACTTCCGTTCCAAGCGGAGGAACTTTATATTTCTAAAAAAATGGATTAAAAAAATATACGCTTCTCAGCTAATTAGTAGGTGCACAAACGTGACTTTGTCAACCTCGTTTCCGGGAATGATTTTTTAATCTCGTTCGTTTACTACTTCCACCGGCCCCCTCGAAATCTTCTAAAAGAGCAATGCGATTATATGCCGCATTACCTGCGCAGCAAGAATTTCTGCAGCAGCGTTTCTCATGCGAGAATTACGATCGATGATTTGTCAGTGTGTTCCAAAAGTGTGAAAGCTGGATATATCAACGATTATATATACAAATCTTTTGCAGAAAGTTACTACGAGTCGATGAATTTCATTTTTGAAATATGATATGAAACGTTATAACAAATAATTTACATTGAACGATCTATAACATTACATGTATGTGACAATATCGCTAAAATTACTTTTCGTATTACGAAAGATACGATAGTTAAAATTTTTTCGCGTTACTTATCTATTGTTAAGTGAGAAATCGACCTTCCAACTGTAAAATCGTTTTAGAATTTTCCTTTCGAGAATTATTTGTAATTTTTGAAAGTCATTGTCGAATGTACACAACGTTGTCAAATTTTGCGCAAGTTACTCTTTCGCAATGTCATAACTCGGAAAATAATTTCTACGTGCATGCACGCTACGTATAATTAATACAAAAGACAAAAACTTGACAATCAGTTGCAAACAAAGTCTATTATTTATCAAGAGATCAAGATCAACACTAAGTTAACACTAGAACTACCAGGATGGTCAAAACGACCAAATTTATAATTTTTGTTAAATATTGTATCGTCGTAAAACTACGTGTTTTTAAAGATTTAAATAATTTCTCGTAAAATATACAAATGGAAACTTGTCTAGTCTATTGTGACACAAAGTTTGTCTATTTTTTTGACTTCGATGTTTCTGATGGAAATTTTTAATCGTCGGTCAAAATTTTCAATTAGTTCGGACATAACAGATATTTCCTTACTTTTGAGTTTTCTGTTCTGTAGGAAAACAGTTTCATATATACTGAAACTTATATTCCATACATATATGCGTAGATGGAAAACTTTTATTTTTTTCGAAAGTGAGAAAAGGTGTTCTAGTTGAACAGAAACAGTTATTCTGCTTCGAAAAAGTTAAATTTCTTTCAAACAAATTTGTTTGAGTGTTACATAGGTCTGAGATTGAAACCTTGAATCATATAATTGCACAAAAATCCCGAATTACTCATCTATATTTATCCTGTTTTATATCCCTTAAATAATGCTAATTGTAAGTGAAAGAGTATAAATTTTTACAGTTTACTTTAAAACATCCGTTAAGAAATAAATGTTCCTCCAGAATTTCTTTATTAATCAAATACAAAGTAACTGTTGAAATTGAACTTTAATAACAGAAATACAATTTTAATGCAAAAGTTAAATTTAAACCAGAGAAACAAGTAATTTAGAAGTTAAAGGATTTACTAGATAACTTATATTTACAAGAGTTTACAGTTGACTTCAAGCCCTGTAGTCGGTAATTCCAGCGTTGATAACAGAATAATTTTCACTAACGATTTCCGTTCGAGAATGACAGACAGCGAAATTAATGCTTCCTGAAAATCCGATCGCCGAAAAATACCTGCCCCTCCCCCGAATCGTTGTCCCTTTCAATGATACCATCGCCCTAACCACTTGACGCACAGGCATGGGACAACGTCGACAGGATTGCACGCGGAAGCGTCGAGGACAGGCACGTTGGGGATGGTGGAGGAGACGGCCAGAGGTCGCAGGATCGAGTGCCATGTCCACGGTATGGTACGTGGTATACGCTCACGCAGGCCATGAACTGTGAGCGACACGACAAGTCTGAGGGGTGTGCAACGGCACAGCATGGAAAGTGTAAGGCGATAATAACGCGCTCTAGCGCTCGATCAATCGGATTAGCCGACATATATGCCGTAGCCGACTATTATTACGGCCTCGCTCGTACCTCGAAACGCTGTCACGCTTCGTTTTATAGAAAGGTATTTTCCACGGTAGTGAGCGTGCACACGTGCGACACGGGAACGCGTATACCGTCTCTCTCTCTCTCTCTCTCTCTCTCTCTCTCTCTTTCTCTCTTTCTCTCGACACTCAGCGCCCAGACTATTTCGACCCTGTCGATTTTATTGTCCGCCATTGAAAAGCGTATCCGGGACCGAACGATTACATCGATCAGGTAAAATAGATCACAAGGAAACCGGAACGGTGGCTGTGTCTCGAAATTCCTCGTGTTTTAGCCAGCCGAGGATTTCGGTACGAATCAGAGAGATATTTCCCAAGGAATTATCGATTTTCCGACCTATTGACAAGGCGAAAATGGAAATTAAGAAGTTAACGGCGGAATGCAGACAGATTTAATTAACATTTTAAATGGTTCAACTTGTCGTGGGAAAAGAGGCAGCTCTCTCTGACGCTTTTATTTAAATTTCATAAATAATATGAAATGTAAGATTAAAAAATATTGGCGAGGCATTGGGAAAGAGAAGGAAAATTCACTTGAAGAGAACTGTAAACTGTAAACAGTCAATACTGCAGCGTTTAAAATTATAATTTGTTAAAATTTATTTGCTTATCTAGCTTTAGATTGCTCAGTAATTGAGTAACAATTTGATAATATTTTCTGGCAAAGACAGGAACAGATTAAATTTAGACTTTCAAATCTTTCCCATTTGATTTTTCTTGTTTCTCTTTAAACCGATTTCAATTTTGTCAATATCAGTGAATTTGAACAATATCGTAACGAGTAATTCAACAAAAAAAAAAAAAAAAAAAAAAAAGAAAAAAAGCAAATCCCAATTTTACAGCAGATATATTTATTCTCTGTTTGATTAATTCTATATTTATTCTAATTTCAACTATATCGTCAAAATTTTATATACCTCTTATTGTTATAAGTTATATTTACTATATGAATTTATTTAGTATTTGTCTTGTGTCATTTTATCATCCTCTTTATTATGCTCTTTGCAAAATAAACGTTACATGATAAAATTCGCAAATACGTGAAACGCAAATACCTCCGCGACAGTAAAACGCAATTAAAGTCCAGCTGCGAAGTATAAATTATAAATATTAAAATTAACGAAAGCCCAGCCATCTTTCGATATAAAAATAATTTAATGGGCCACGGTTTAACGGTACTCGCAACTCGAAAATAATGGGAAAGTTCCGTACACTCGGCGGGAAACGACCTGTAGCGATATAAAAGCGGTTACTGCGAAGGGAAAAAGAAAAGCACGCGTTAAATATCAACGACCCGAGAAACCCCGACGTGTTTAACGTTGAAATGCGTACAAAATGCGCCGAGGAACGGCCGCGTATAGATTTTTACGGAGTTTAACACGGTTTCAATTTTCCGGACGATCCCTGTGGGAAACGAGCAAATTCTGTTTTCATGCTTGCGTTTCGCACTCGCGCCTTTCCCCTCCCGTGACATAAACGAGAAACATCTCGTCGCGTGCTTTGAATATTATAGCAACAAAGGGTATGCATCCGCAACATTGGAAATGTCAACGAAAAGAAAAGAAAACGAAGAAGGAAGAGGAGGAGGAGGAGGAGGAGGAACAAAAGAAAAGTGGTCGTCTGCGTGGATAAACCCGTAAGCAATCGTTGCATCAAGTGACTTCCGTTTGGTTTATGGCACGATTTCGACTGAATTTCCCTCTTGTTGTGCCGACATGCGCGCCGAGAATTGAATTCGTTCATTCCGCGAGTAGCTATAGATTTGTCTTTCTGGAGAGGGAGGGAGACAGAAAGAGAGAGAGAGAGAGTCGAGAATTTTAGCGATCGGTGGTCGATTATCGCCCTGAAACCGCTTCGGCGTTTCGGAAGCCGCAAACTGCTTCGACATTCCTGAAATTTTTTTTACCACGGGACTCGTTAACGAATCGTTGTTTATCGGAACAATGCGCACTCGATCGGCGAATTGTTATCATTGATCTCGTATTTCCGGTTTCGGAGTAGAAAAGAAAAAAAAAAAAAGAAGGAAAGAAGAAAAAAGTTCTTTACGTGCCGATTTAGGAATACCGACTTTAATAACAGAAGCGGATTAGTGATTGATTTCTAAGAATTGTAATTAGAAAATTACCGTTAATCGTGGAACAATAGCCAATTGAATTGGTAACCGTGTTTTATAACGTTTATTTAACGTTTATCAAACACGATGTCGGTGTAGCTTAAAAAACTTCACCTAGAATCAACGCTTACAATGAAATCATGCGTTTTGAAAGAACATAAAGAATTATATTGTATTATACAGGATATAATCAATTCAGGCACACCTGATAAATTTTCAAATTCAATTTTCTCGAAAACAAATGTTTCAACGACAAAATTTTATTCCTCTCTTTCGACTCATTTTTTTTTAAGAAGAATCACCTTCTACTCGGTTGTACGACTATTTACGAAACACTATACGAATCACTTTAAAAGGAAATGACAGGTGTCGTTAAAAACAGTTTCGGACTGAGAAAATGTTAAAATATAACAAACAGTAAATATAAAATAACATAAACACAATAGTTCGCGTGCAATTTTTTCTTAATGATTTTACCTTGTTAAATTGGCTCTTCAATATCGTACTACGAAATGGAATTACAGGAATTACGTTTAACATCATTTTCATCCAGATTTCTTTTAGCTCAGAGCCTTCAATCGTATAAAATTAAAATTAATAGACGTATTTTTAACATTATGTATAAATAATTTTGTAATTAATAAAAAAATGCTTTTCTCCCCGCTTCAACGTATACAACATATATTAAATTAAAACTTTGTTGCTAAACTTATATAAAACTATATATAGTTAGTTAATATATATAATAGTAAGTTAATATGTAACAATAATACAAAACTTATATATAAAACTCTGTTTATAAGTATTATTCTAAACAATTAGTTAAGTTTCGATTAAGATAAACGTACAGCAGAACTACCGTTTTGTTCTACGCTGCGTCTGTTAATAACTTCATTTGTAGGATCGCAAAGAGAGAAGGTCGTCGCAAACACCGTCGCCTATCTTAACATTATCTCACTTCCCGGCCGATTTTCTGAGAATATCCGTTTCTCGAAGTTCGGCGAATTCACCCTCTGAATGTAATCCCTCGTCGTTTCCCCCACGTGGTCCCATTCACCGCGAGCAAACTGTTCTCTGTTCACGAGCAGATTGGCGACCCAGGCGGAGACCTGTGCCGCAGAGATTTAACAATTCCGGTCATATTTCGAGAGTAACGAGCCGTTATCCGTCATGCGATCGCGAGTCAATAAATTAATCGCGTGCAAAACCGACACAGCCGAACAACCCTCCAGAATTCACCGGGCTGATTTTCTGTAATTGCCACGAGCGGCAAAATAGTTTCTCCTCGGCTCTTTCCCGCGTGCATCCACCGCCCCCCGGAAGCCGCGATCTTCCCCCGCGTCCCTGTCCAGCTAAAATCGAGTTACCTGGCGGCGTCGATCGAAATGTACCCACCTACCCGACAATTGTCTGTCCCGTGGCCTTACCTAGCCTTTAACGCGGCCAATGAAATTCCAGCGACGTAATTGCCGCGGTAATTAGATAATTGTGTACCAGGCCTTACGATCACTCGACGGTGAATTCGTAACGAAATAATCGCCCTATAAAAGCCGGCCTGCCTCTGTAAATTGCATTTACCAGACGGCGCGTTCGAGAAGAGAGAGAGAGAGAGAAAGAAAGAGAGCTTTCCCCGCGTCGAGCCGGGCAGTTCTTACATTGTTCCGCAAAAGCGGTTGCAGGCCGTTTGAACGACCGAGTAAATCATGCACAATCCACGCCACGCCGTGGCGAGCAGTGCCGTACCGTGCTTGGACGCGATTGATTGAATTCGCCCGGTTGCTTGGCGAACGCCCGGGACCCTGCCAATTTCCGGCTCGTTGTTTTTATTAAGTTGCCGCTCGTGCCACCGTTTTAAGCGGTGGCACGCGTTTGTTCTCGCTACTTCTTTCAATGCCCTCCTCCTCCTTTCACCCGCCACTTGTCCCCGTTCCAATTTACCACGAGAATCGATCACTGCTCCCGCGATTTATTAACGTCTGGTCATCGATAATAGCGACTTTTTCCCCCCCACTTTGAGGGAATAACAAAGACAATGCGCGTACGTGTCTGAAGAGAAAATGTCGAATTTCTAAAGTTGTCGTAGCAACAGGACAGAATGAAGAATCGTGACAGTGAAATCTATTCGTACTGCATACGTGTACTCCGTGTATTTATAATTGTACATATGTACGTTTCTCCCGTAGTGTGAAAAGTAGCCAATGTACACGGTGCACTCCAATTTTTTATATTTGCAACATTGATCAAGAAACGGAGGTGACGTTTGACAAATGAAATGATATATTTTTTGATCCATTAACCGATGCACTTGGACATCCTCTGCCGAAAGCTATTAACCTACATATGTCGAGAAGCTGTTAGTTTAGGAGATATTTTGATATCAACTCTGTGAAGTTCGCTAACAGACGAAAATCTATTATCAGAGGTAAGACAGAAGCAACGTTCTTGCGTTTACACTTTTCAGTCGTGGATTTTGTACAATTAAAATTAAAATATCTACCAAGCAAATATCTAATAATAATTTTTCGACATACATATTTTTTACTTTTTTCACAGAGCCAATAGATCAATAGATAGAGAAAATATACATTTGAAAACCTTCGTTACTCGTACAACACTGCAAGTACAAAAAATTCGAGTGCGTCATCGTATTGCGTGTAAAAAACATCACAACTTTTTCCTCTTTCACTTCATACAAAAACTTATCATTTACGAGAAAAACGCTGGTCCATTATATGGAACACCGTGTATACTATTTTACGTTCTTGTATTTTATACAGAAAGGAGGAAAATTCGAGTGATAGTTGCCTTGAGTTTGCAACAGATTAAAAGTTAAAAAAATCGTTAAATAGAAAATTATCGAATTAAATATTGCTAAATATTACTAGACTTGACTCTATGAGGTTTCATTTCAATTATAACATTATTTGTTAAAAACGTCACACCGTTCCCTTCTAATTACGCTAATGTTCATAATTGATTGAACTCTGTTTTTCCTTTGTCTATTTTAAAAAGAATATAGTTTTGATATTCAATTTGTATTTATTCCGTGGAGAATGATAATTTTATTTTATACATGTCAAATGTTGCAAAAATGGTATTAATTAATGATTTTAATGATAATTAATTATTTTTAATACGCTGATGGTCGCTGATGATTGATAATATTAGAGTTAAAAAATTTCCTGCTAATAATTTCGTTAATGATTGGCAACATCAGTATTGAAAGATTAAATGAAATACACAGATATAATAAATACAAATGTAGTAGCACGCAGTACAAATTGCATCGTAAAATATTTAAAAAATTTATTTTTTCAATAAAACACGTATAATACACGTGAAATCCTATTAAAGCGATTTGCAATTTACTACATATTTTTCACGCTTTGGATAATAAATTTTTATTGCTATTAAAAGCTTCGAAATACCAATGTGAGCATCAGAACTGAAGTCATTACAAAAGCATCCGTAAAGTTACTTCAAAAACATCGAAAATGTGTTTTTCAACGTAATACCAACAAAATTCTATCTAGCAAACTTTAAATGTGTCTCTCCGCGACGACAATGCGCAATCTTTGAGCTTAATAAAAACCGTTTCTCGCATGCTCGTCGCTGAATAAAAGTGTTTTACATTTGAATCGGAATAACAAATTGCGCTGTACACATTTACAAGTGAATCTGCAATCTCGCCGAGAGTTTCTTTATTCGGCAGTCAAGCAAACAGCTACAATACTTTTTTTCCCCTCTCCCCCACAGCTGTGTTTTCATCCGTCGTCTCGCGATTTCGCGAGGAAATACACTTTTCTATATTTTCCTTCGCCGTTAAACGTCCACCACCTCCTCGTTCTCCGGAGTTAAAAATCTCGTTCGAAGTTCGAAGTTAAAGCGGAAAGTTGAAAACTATCCTCTCCGCGTGCAAATAAAATTCACATTGAACGCTTCTTAATTCCATGACAGCTGTTTCGCGACCGCGAAGATTTTGATTCACCGAATCACGAATCACGCGACGAATATCGTTATCAAGGACGTCTTTATAACTTTCTTCGACGAGTGAAAATAAGTCGGTCGACGGGAGGAGAGACGGGGGAGGAGATAAATAAACGAAAGAAATAATAAGAGGAACATTCCTCTTTTTGAAGGAATTACTTTCACACCAAACTTGATAAGCCGCGAATAAGTAAAAATGGAATTCTAATTATGCGAACGACGAGCGAAGGAGAAAAACGAAATTATCCCCCCAACTAATTACACCGGGCTCCTTCCAGTCGTTTCCCTCTTCATCCTTCTTTCTCTCGATCCGTTTCCAGTGAAAGGTCCTTTTCATTAACTCGAGCGAACCGCGCTCGCGCAATTTAAAAAGGAGAAACCGCGGAATTCCAAGGCCTCGAATCGTCTCGATTCCGCGGGTCAACAAAGAGGCTGCCCGCCAGGAAAAGGAAGCAGCGTCGTCTGTTCTCTTCGTTCTTTCTCTTCGCCTTGCCACGAATTCCGGCGATCAAAGGGAAGAAAATTTTTTTAACAGATTCGACGGATCGACACGGTGCACGCCCGAGAAACGGATATTCGATTACTCGTATGATTTATTCCGTCGTTGCTGCAAAACTCGTACACGTCACGTCCGAACAGGGAAGGAGCGACTAATTTCCTACCGGGATAAACGTGATTTTGATAGTTGAAGCGTTACGCCTCTTGCAAATGGGGAAAAATGAATTTTGATTGCGACGAGGTGAGAGAGAGAGAGAGAGAGAGAGAGAGAGAGAGAGAGAAATACAACGGTACAAGAAAAGTATTAAACTCGAATGTTTTACTGTTTCAGATGAAGGACATCTTCGAGGAGGATATTCAATGTTCATGGAGGAACATTTTACTGGGAGGTAGGTTTCTACGTTTCCAGCAAATAATTTCAATATTGAACTGTACTAGCGTGTGTTTCATAAAATATCATGTTCAATGACAGAGTTCTGCCGTTTTTATAATGTTAAAGGGTGATGCAAAAATATTGAAAAAGTGAATATAATTTTCTTTCATAATATTTTAATGAATTTTTTACATTTCTCTTTTCTTTTATGAACAACCCGTAGAAATTTCCTTACAAAATGTGATAATGATAAACATTTAAATTACAGTATACTGTATAGTATTAGTATAGTGCAGTATAGAATATTATAGTATAGTATAGTATAGTAGATTTTGTTATTTTAAAGAATACATTAATAAATAACATTCTTATAAATATACAACATTTACATAATAATTATAGATATTATTATTACATTATTAATCTGTATCATCCTTTTCTGTCATAAAAGAAACGACAGAACTTTCCCTATTATTGAAGTTGGAAACAGAAGAATAGGATAACTACAGTTTTGTTAAATTCTTCATTTCGATATGTATTTAGTTAAAAGGATTTTCACGTAACACAGTTAAAAAGAGAGCAATTCCATTCGGTTCAAAGGTATTTTCAGCGACAGGCGACGAGTTTATGAAACACTACGAAGAAAAACTATTAGTATGTCTGATATCTAAAATATGATAATCAATATCATTGAAATTGGCATGTTCTCAAAGTTGAAATCAATATTTCTCAAACGAACGTTCGTCGAGAGAATCTCAATTATAAGAATGTGCGACAGTTTCAATAGTATGACAATTCGTTATGACCTGTCGTGCATTTCAAAAACTATAAGACATCTGTTGAAAATTTATAACCAAGCTCCGGCTTTCAAGTAGGCAAATGAATAATTCTTAAGAAGACGAATAAATCAAAATTATAATACAGTGAATTTTTACTTCAAACAATCAGAATACGTGATTTAATTCTCTTACGTTTCCGCTCAAAGAGACAACGACATCCTCTGCCGAGGATGATCGACATTTTATTCATAATATTCATAACTCCTTTCATCGAAATTTCTTCATTTTCTTACAAAATGTGGTAATAATAAACATTTAAATTATAATATATTACATAGTATAGTAGTATTGTATAATATAATTATAGTATATTGTATAGTATAGCATAGTATAATGTAATTACAGTATATTGTATAGTATAGTGTAGCAGATTTTGTTATTTTAAAGAGTGCATTAATAAACAACAATCCTATAAATTTACAACATTCACATAATAATTATAGATATTATTATTACATTATTAATACACATGTATAAATCTGTATTATCCTTTCCCGTCGTAAAAGAAACGACAGAACGTTACTCACACCCAAAACTCAAAGCTACAATTACCAAAGCAGAAAGTTTGTTTCGTCGATTGCCCTCAATTTTCGAACGAGAGTGTACACGATTTTGAATAACGCCAGGATTATCCATTAGGGGATTACCAAGTCGTGAAGTTGCGTCGTTGACGATTAAATCGGTATTAACTGGGTCGGTCTCGAGGCTTCGATCGAAATTCTTCGATCGAACGATTCCCCTTATTATTCCCCTTATTATCGCCGACGATAATCACCTCGAGCCAGCGTAAACACGAAGAGGTAATTAACGCGTCTAGACACCGTCTCGTAACACCGTGTCAACGAATTTTCGAAGATCATTCACGGCTTGCGGGGGTGGAGTGGGGGCAGAATGGGCGTGCTGCGGCAGAGCGCGCAAGCTCGCGATCCAAACTGTTCGAAGATCAATACACCGCCAGCGGGAACCGGTTGAACGTTCTCCGCGCTAACGAATGTGTTTCTCTAACCGGAGGAGGATCCTTCCTGATGACCTTTCATCTGGATCCTGACGGTGAAAAATCGCACGTGCCGCCCCGTGGAACCTCGCTCCACGCTCCAACGCTGTATCCAGTTGTGTATGACGTATGTCGTGCGATACGCGCACGTTGGCAAAGATAACAGCGTCGTTATTGTCACGAGTGCCGTGAACATTGTTTAACAAAGTCGTTTCCAGAACAAATAGTTTCGAAAGATATCTGTGGCTCGCCCTCTCGGACGCGTATCATCGCGGCATGTGTCCTCCTTTCCTCGGCGATTTTTGAATCCGCGAATTCGATCCTTATTCTTCAATCAAAATTTCGATCCGACGCGCGACTTGTATCTGGACCTCTGTTCAAACAGATGAAAAGGGGAGGGGGAATGTTCTCTAATAGAAAGTAAATCGCGATCGAGTTGCAATGATTGAAATTTTGTAAATCGGCGAATGTTTATTTTCTGCTTGTTCGCGTAGAAATTTCTCTACTCGTTCCTTTCATTAGTACAACAGCGTGCAAACGATGATTTAAATGTTTTACAAACCATTGAATATCTGCGTGAAACACGGATGAATATCTTTTTAATCTTACGTTTGCACTATTGTGAAATTATCACGTCTTGAACGTTTACCTCATGTATATGTTTTTTTCTTTTACGTAAAAGAGTTAAATCTTCCTCAAGCTTTATTAGCATCGATGTTTGGTAACAAACTTACGTATTAATTACGTGTGGTATTTATTTACTGCACGGTCTGCTCAAATATCCATTCATATCACTGAAGTTTAAAGCGTTCCTGAAATAAACTGCTTTCTGCTTTGTTATCTTTCAATTTCTTTCAATGTCTGAGTGTCGCAATTGTTGTATTCTTATAAATTTGGAGTGTTATTAATGTAAATTGTATAATCAGTAAGATAAGTACAGTGGCTGCGAAACGCATTAGCATACCGTCGTATTTATTATTAATTAACTGACATGTAATTTGAGTATATTAAATTACACGTGATTTAGTGGCACTTTTATACGATTATGAAAATGAAATGTAAAGTCTGATAAGAGTACGTCGGTGTGTGTCGCTTCAAGTTTGTTATCTTTTCACAATAATTAATTTATATTTATATTTTTCATGTTCCACTATATGTGTACTGGCGATGAAAGTGAAAGGATAGCGAGTTTTAAATTATCATTACAAGAATGTTATAGAGATCTTTATAGTTTGGCCGGTAGAAAGCAATTATGACACGTGTCTTGCAAACACATTGATAAAATGAAAGTGAACGATGTATTTTGAATTGCACCGCTTCTTTTTCTTCTTTTCTTCTGCTTCAGAGAAAAATCTAATTACAGCAAAATTCGATCGAAAACAACAAATAATATAGAATTAGGACAAGTTTGGAATTGGTCGTACTAATTATAAGCTTACACACACGTTACATACAATTTCTAAATTTAATCTATCAATGTGTGACATTTGTAATTGTCAAACTACTGTTAAACATGGTGCTCTTCAATTGTCCCAAATTTAAAGAACTCAAATCCAGATTTCAAATTTAAAAAATTGGCATTTTAACTGCCAATCTCAATAACAAGAGAAACAGATCTTTTAATTACAATCGTATTCAACAAAATCTAGTATCGTCGTTGATAATCTAATATTAAATAAGAATTTATTTCAGAAAAAAAGGAAAACAATAATAATGTCTAATACTGTTGAAAAACTGGTTTTCGCTTTTCCCTCCCGGAAAAACATATTTTTCCGAGTGTGCGATATGCATCTTCTACAAATAAAAACACGTAAAAAAAAAAGAAGAAAAACAAAACGAAATTTCAAAATTTTTTTTTTTATGATCTATCTGACATATATAGATTCTTTCACTGTGAAAATTAAATATTATAGATTGTGAACTGATTTTCGAACGAGCACACAAATTATCAAGAAATATTTCGTAAGCTTGGAAATATTTATCAGAAATTGGGGCGAGATCCCGATCGTCACGAGCCAACGCGTGAAATATTATACGAACATTCTATTCATACTGAATATTAATACAAAATCGACACGGGGTAATCGATGCAACGATAAATCATAATAATTTACGATGTATCGTAACGCATTCCTATCACGTAAAATGACCAAATAGATGGCTATTTCTGTACTGTCATTCCCGAGATATATTAATCTTTCTTTTTTTCTTCTTCTTCTTTATACGTATACTATATCCGAATAAATGGCTGCACCCTGACAAGATAAAGTGGCATCGAGTTCAATCACAATCTTCGAAAGGACTAGACGCAGGGAAAAAATGTACGATCCTTATTGATTGTTATACGTTGGATGGTCTAATTACGCAGGAAATCCTTCGATTAATTTCACCGTGATTCGAGGATGAACGAGAGTGGTGCAGGTGCGTAGTCTGGCCGATAAACGATCCTGTTTTCTTTTTCCACACGTTACACGCAATTACACGCAAGGATATGTCTTAGTCAAGGGGCGGCAAGCGGTAGAAAAACCACCCCTGATCTATTTCCTTGCCTCCGATTCACTCTCCGCCCACGCACTCTTTGCCCCTCTTCGTCAAGAACGACGTTTCTATCCATTCCACTGTTCCGTTTCTATCTTTTCTCCGATTGCTCCGCGGAAGACGACGTAAGGAGAAAAAAAAAAAAAAAAAGAAAAAATGCAATTTTGTTTCTTCCTCTTCTTCTCGTTCCTTTTTATTTTTCTAAAACGAGGTAGACGAGTGGAACAAACGATACCGGTAATTACGGCATCGATCAACGAGCGAACGCGTACCTTGAGGCACGTACCTGCCGTTTTTCATTATTTTCGAAAATTACGAAACGCCTCGTTCGTATCGAGCGGGAAGGAAAATATTGTTTTGACAGTGGCGTTCGATCCATTTTCTCTTTCACGAGCCTTCCCCCTCCACCCCCTTCTTGCGGAGTTGAGCGAGGGCAAGGATCGAGTCTGCATTTTACAAAATAAATAAACGAGAAGAGGGGAAAAAGAGAAACGTAGTAGTTTTTCGATAAGTCGGCCAAACGATCTCCGTTTCGACTGAATACGTCAATGACGCGAGTGTTTTTCGTTTGCGAAACAGACAGAGACGAAGAAAGGTTATAACTCGACAAGCAGTCTAGGTGACGCTGTTGCGAAACATTGAGTCAAAGAGCATTAAAACGGTTGACTGACCTCAAAGCTGCCGTGCTGGTGTCGTCGAATGTTTATTCGCGAATTAACAAACGTTCTTCCTGTAATTGTCAACGCGTTTCGATCCTCTGCGTTCAGAAACGTGAAAAAAAAAAAAAAAATCGACCGAAATATCATGGCCACCCTGTATACGCGCGGTTCAACATCTTTTCCCAACTGTTCCTCGCTTCGTTGCGCATTAGCATGCTTCTTTTTTGGTCTCTGCTCTTCAACTCTCGTCTTTCCTTCAACTCTCCTCCTGCACTGTTTTAAGTCCACTTCACTCACCCTGGCCCCTCCGCCGTCCTCCTCCCACATCCCCAACTGTTTCCAACCCCCTCCCCTCTTCTTTCATTCGCCTCTTCTAAATTGTTCCTCCATGTTTATCCCACATTTTTCTCCCCCTCTCCCTCCCTCCCCCACCCGCCGCTGGCTCCTCTTCGTATTATTTTAATCCACATTCATCCCTTTCAATTTCTCCGGTACTTTCCATTTGTTTATCGCTCTCTTTCACCATTTCGCCGTTCTCTCCCCCCCCCTTGTTTCCATCCAGCTACCCTCTCGCAGGCTTTCCTACCGCCGCTGCCTTCCCTCTTTTATTACGTTTTACACCGTATTAAGCTCCGCGAATTTCCCTCAATCTCTCGTGCCCGTTCATTCGAATCTTCCTCCGTGACAAATCTCTCGTACTTCTCCTCGCCTTCGTTCGCCAGCGTTCCCAGCGTGTCCTCCTCCTCGCTTCGCCGATGTCACGGCGGCGCATCTGCGCCATCCGCACCCCAGCCGCTCTCGAGGCACACGAGTGCACGAGCGAAAGGGAAAAAGCGCGTTTCGCGTTGTCGCCGGGGGCTTTCAACGTCCGACGGTAGGAAACAGGACAGGAGGGGCGGGATCCGGGGAAACGAGCGGTGCCGCGAGACGGTTTTAGGGTGCCGTCTCTCTTTCATCCTTTGCCCAGCCATTCGTATCTATCGAGGTATAAACAGAAACGGCACGGCCAGACCCCCCCTCTATTTTGCGAATGTAGCACCAGCAGCGAGTCGTCGAGTGTCGAGCATTAACGTCGAATGCATCGTGCTCGAAGCGAGACCGAGACCGAGAGAGAGAGAGAGAGAGAGCACATGACGGAAGGACAGATGCACCGTGCGCGCGGTAATGCACCGTGTCGGTGTACGCGATTGCATTTATGCGCAGTTGATAACCGAGGGACGCGTGTGGGAAGGGTCGTTTCGTTGCAGCTCGGCTGCAGAGGGAGAGCCGTTTTCCCAGGTTGGTGATAAATCGTTTAATTATTGGCCGTTTTCTCGAGAAAACCGCGGACGAACGAGGATGCACGGCCGGTGGACGCGTGTCTCCGTTGATCACCGCAATCCACTTGTTCCCGGACGAGGCGACGATCATTTGTCTTCCAATTTCGTTGGCCGGCTAGCAGCAGCAGCAACACTCTCTCTCTCTCTCTCTCTTTCTCTCTCCGTTTGCGGACGGTCGCCTCGATAAAATCGAAGCGTATCAATGAGGAGAATTTTACGAAAGGACGGGGACAAACGACTACGTCCCGCTGTGCGCGCGACGCGCGATCTCCAAGGTAAACGGATTACGCGCGGATCGATTGGTCATTGAAAGCCCGGCCCGGGGAGTCATGTTTAGGACCCGGCGTGTGATTCGATTAATAATTTAGCGCTCGTGTGAATCTGGATGAAAGTTTCGGATTAGGTTAATTGAAAACAGGCGCAATCGAAGTGATACGTTCAGCGGAACGTACGAAGCGCGCGGAGACGATCGATTTTTACGCGCGGTTGACTATCGCCACGTGGCTATCCGACGATCGAACAGACAGACAGGTCAGATGCCCTGTCTGCTGTTGCTGCTGCTGCTGGCTTGTTCAATCTTTGCCGGTAACGGATGTTTATTCTCGGGAAACGGAGACACGATAATGGAGATGGTCTAAAGTCTGAGGCTTCGGTGCCCTTCAGCTCCGCCCGGCGCTTCATAAAATTACGCGCGCGGTTCTCATACAAAGAAACGAGGGGCATTTCCATTTGTCTTCCGAAGGAAACGACGACCTATAAAGAGCTTTGGTTAGCGACTGAAATCCCAAGAGCCGCTCCACTGCATTACTTTCTTTGCCTGGGCTCCCGACGAGTCGTCGAGAACCTTTCGCCGTGCCGCGTTCTACCTTTCTCTTTTTCTTCTTCTTCTTCTCTTTTTTTTTTTTTTTTTTTTTTGTCATCGCTATGATAATGCGCGGCAAGATAATCCCCGGTTAGACTCGAGATAACGCTCGCATATTGCGTTGGGTAGATATTTATGCTTTTGTCAATTTGAACGTTTAAATTTCTCGTGAAAGTAAGATTTCAATTTGAACGTACGTAATGCACGTAGTATAAACAACAACGTATAAAATATCGGAAGGAAGTGTCTTATACATTCAGAGGATGGAACGAATACACGTAATGTATGCGAAAGAACCAAAAGAGAATCTACCAGAAATATATAGAGGATGAAACAATTCTCCATTTCGGTTTTATTCCTTTTCTTCTGCTTACGGAAAGATGTAATCTTGTTTCCATCGCAGTCAATTTGCAGCTGTTCGTATTTACACTTGCACGGAATTCTTACGTAATTTTTAAAATAAAAGTACAATTATACTTTCGCAATTTCACGAATTTCTCAGGGGAAATATTTCGCTGATAAAATCGTAATAAAATTTAAAATGATGCGATGCGCATGCGATCCGAGTGTAACTTTGATATTAAAGGCCAAACGTTTATTTTAATTAGGTTTTAAAATAATTTGAAACAATGCACACGTGATCCGAGTATAACTTTGATATCAAAGGTGAAACGTTTATTTTAATTAGGTTAACATTAAATTCGGTTGGTACGATAGAAGTCTTGAAGAATACATTCCTACAATAAAATTTTTATATAAAAATTCCTTTAACAGAAAGAACTTAATTCAATTTATTTCTTTCGCAACATATCAGGATTTATATTCCTCATAAAACAGGCATATCTTCGCACAATATGCGTTCGCTGATTCTGTCTGATATCCTCTCGGTATCACGGGAATTTCAAAATTCACGTTTCCGTAATTAATAATTACTCACGAGTCCGCACGTGTAACCTACATATTAACAATTTTCGCCGAATTGAAACGCAGGGCACGGCCTTGATACACGTGAAATATATTCCAGCGCGCGAAACGCAACGGGCAGAATTTTCTATCGGAATAAAAAGTCACGTTATTGGGAAATCCGAATATTTCGCGTGTCCACGCGTGTGTACTAGCAGAAATGTTTGACCGTGTGTTGTCGGGAACGTGAAATTTTCCACCAGCGTTCCACAAAAAGTGGAAAAACTCGAAACGTAGGTATTACACGCGCGTCGAACTGGTCGAACGTCTTGGCGTTAGATCGAGCTCGGTTCCACTCGAATAAAATGATGGATTCGCGTTTCCTCTCAAGCTCTCCAAACGGAGACATTTCGTCGCCATGGCGGTTCGATCGCAGATTTAACTCTGGCGCTTGGAAAATTTGCTCTTACGATGCTACAAGGCGCCTGTAGGCGCTTAATCTACTTTGATCCGAATAGGCGTCCGGAACATTTTTATCGACCGTAATTCCAGCAAGTCTCAATTGAACCAGACGTAAGTGAATGCTGATTCGACAGTCACATATTCCGTTAGTCGTATATTATTTAAATATGTGTATTTTACAATAAAATGGTCAGAAAAAGTGGACGCAACAAATAGTTCATGTTGTGTATATTCATATTTTATAGATACGATGTAATTATTTGATAACTTGGTACAATCACCGTACTACGGAGAGAAAGAATAACTGCGTACTTTATTTTCAGAACGTATATTAAATAAAATGTACTCAACGAAATATATATTCTTGTACAATGTAAATTACAACGAATTAACTTAACTACGCTCAAACTCTCCCTTTCAATTGAAAATGACTATGCGTTTATCTCCTTAGTGACTGTTATATATATATATATATATCTCTAACGATTATTTATAAATCTCCTTGACGATTGTTAAATTTTTATCTCCTTGATATGTTAAATTTTTCGCATGTGCACCGACAATTTAACGCAGAATACGAATAAACAAATAATATTGGTTTAATGGAATTCAGTGTTTATTTGAATGTACTTTCTCGGAAATGCACGCCTAAACGAGAAATTTCGCCGTTCTCGGTGTAGGTCGCGACTGAATTCCTACCCTGTGCTACGTCTCAAAGTCTGCCGTAGTCAAAGGGTGAACTCACTACGTCGTAGATTTAAATCAAACACAAATTCACGACGAGACTCCGTTTCTTCGATTATTCGAGCAATCCGGGGGTCAACGTATCGCCACAGGCAGGAAAAAAGAATCGACGAAGACCGAAGGCAATAACGCCCTGATAATTACTCGCGAGAAGTATTTGCTCATTAAGGGAAGAAGGCATTCCTTCGTCTCGCATCGATTCTCCGGCGTTTCTCGTTATTATACATTCCTTTTTCGTCGAGGTAACGAGAAACGTATTCACCAACAGACAGAAAGAACTGCTGACATCTTTGTGTGATCTTTCTGTTCGGCAAATATTTTCGATCATCCGGATTGAATCGTTCCGCGAGCGAGGATGACGATTTTTTTCCCCGGTACCAGTTCGAAGGAGGTCTCCATCGAGGTGTCTCTATCCGACCATTTAGGTTGTATCTCCTCCCTGCTGAAATACATACCCATTGCCTTGTGTTACCCCAGAGTTACGTGAATAAACGGAACGTAGGTAGCGTGATCCAGCATAGACGTGTGAAAGGGACGAAGGAGGGGAGGGGTTGGTCTACGTCGGTTTGATATCATTTTTTATTTGGCCACTTCACAATTGGCCCATTCAACGGCCACGCGGCTGTCGCGCCAAGTTTTGACGTTGATAAACGATTAACGTAGACTGTAAACGTATCAGTATCTCGCTGGTTCTTTATTATATGTACATACATGTATGCAAACTGTGCATTGAGATTCAGTTGCGGTTATCGTTTGCAAAAATCGTATTGATTCGACTGACGTACGATCGCGTCAAGTGAAATTGAATGAACCTTGGTTTATTCTATTTTTTTATGTACTTTTTATGTACTTTTATCCATTTATGTACGCATTCTATGTAATTTATGTACTTTTATCCATTTATGTACATTTATCTGTCGTATATAAAAATATTCCTGATGCAATAATGTTTTTATATTGATAGATGAAGAAAGATGTTGCATCCTCCGTAATTATAATTGAAATTTAAATATTCGATAACGCACAGAATGCACGTAATGTAAAAAGATGCTATATAGAATATCTAAACTGTACTATTCTCTGAAATATTTAGTGAGTAAAATAAATCGCCATCAATTTCAATTGTGCTTCAAAAGATGTGAATTTGTATAAAAATTCGCAGTTTAATTATAATATTAAGTCAATGCTTTGCATACTGTTGCAATATAAGGGAGGAATTTGTAGTTAAGTTGAAACTATACTTTTTCTTCTACAGAAACTAATAAACGTTACTAATAAATTTGATAAACGTATTTTTTTAATTATGGAGACAAAAAATGAAGAACACTTGATGAGACAAAAAAAAAGAAGTTGCGATTTGTTTCTATGAGAAATTCCTAAATGTCCCTAACACGTGGGTGTTTGATCATAATACTAACTAAAAATTAATGTAAATATTATTTAATTTCACTCGTTCTCTTTCGCTATCCACACAGTAATCAATATTTAGAAAAATAGATTAAAACATCGAGATTAAACTATATATTGCTAATAACAAAACACCTTATTTAACTCCTTGATATTGAACGACGTATCTGACACATCATTGTTGTTAGAAATTCTAAAAATTGTCATCGTTATCACTATACCAGTGAAATAACAATTTCGATTTAATTTCTTACTTAATTTCAATTTAATTTAATTTAGTTTCTTCATCTTCAACCAAACAGATTGAATAGAAGATAGATAAACATGTAGTGTGAATAATGGTACTTGCTATATATATATATATATACACACACACATATAAACTGTCTAGTTTAAAAGTTTTAATGAATGAGAATGAGTTAGTTGGTTGTCTGCACTGTATACCATAGTATACCGAATTGACAGAGTGGATGGCGCATTAGTTTCGAAATTCAAAATTTCCGTATTCGTTTCCCCGTTGGGTTTATCAATTCGTTATTATTATAATAACCTCGGAAGAGATGTTTTGGCATGTTAATTCCCAGCTACTAGGTAGTAAATTATCGTTAATATAAACCATTAAACACGTTTATACTCCGTAATAATTATGCAAGAACAAGAAGTGCTCCAATAAATATCAATTTTCCATTAAGAGAAATATATAATGCGCATCTTTAATTTGCAAACATTTGTACATAAAATATCTTTATAAATGAGACGTATATATTGCGAATTTCTGAGAAAGCAATTAAATAGTTAGAAATGTAAATTTAAATTAAATATAAAATTAAATTAAACATAAATTTAAATTTATATTTCAAACTAATATAAATATAAATTTAAATATACTATATAAATTTATATTTAAATAATTTAATACACTATATAAATTTAAATTTAAATAGTTTGAAATTTATTATAATATCATCATTATCTATTGTTTAATTTAAAAAAATATACAAGCCTGGGAGATTACTGAAATTGTAAATATACTAAAATTGTAATTTACTATATAAATTTAAATTTAAATAGTTTGAAATATAAACGATTAAATTTATTATAATATCATCATTATCTATTGTTTAATTTAAAAAAATATGCAAGCCTGGAAGATTACTAAAAATTTTAAATATTGTATAATACAATTAATATACATACATACATATATATATATATATATATATATATATATACGTACGTGATTAAATCTGAAGTTCTATCAAAATGATGACGAGAGAAATTAAACCGCGTGTGATATTTCGTCCAAACGCGAGCGCGTTATTCAAATTTTATTGCTCCTTGGTGCGCGTCATCCTGCGCGGCGGAACAATGCCCCCCTAACCCCCATTTATCTAAGACAATCGACTGTACACCTCGGAGTTACACTCTTCGCCGGGGACAACGAAACAGTAACGCTTCGTTAGTCGGAACGGAACGATGCAATTATCTCTGGCGCACGTTAGAATACTCGAAATGTCCCCGAGCCGCGGCACTGTGCACGCCCGCCCCAATGGTCGTCCTTCACGGTGCTCAGAAATCTACAACAACGTAGCACACGGCTGATTCTGTCCGTGACGTGATATATCCGCGTTTAATATGGGAACTCGTGCACGTGGGCCAACCGTTTGTTCCGATTTCGAAGCGATACCGAACGACACCGAGGGTCGGATTTTGATTAATGGCCCTTCGTTTACGCGAGCCCCTGCGTTTTCAGACGAAACGACAACGCTTCGCCATCCCCACCCACTCCTTTTGCATCTTTCCAACGTTTTCCACTCGTCTCGTTTTTCTCTTTCGTCTTTTTTCTCTCCCTCTCTCTCTCTCTCTCTCTCGCGTTTCACACAATGGCAGCAGATTATGTTACGACGGTTGTAACGTCAAGTACGAAACGTTAGACCGTCGACAGAGTACAGGCGAGACCGCGCGCTTCCGGTCGCGGTTATTGTCCAGGAAACCAGCGTTTCCAACGCTGCCCTTTCTTCCTCGTGCTAAATTAGGGCATGGAGGAATCTCGAGACGGTGTTTACGAATTAACGAATTCGATCGAGATTCGCCAAGACGGGAAAATAATGAAAACAATAAAAACTAAATAAATTAACATTATATATATTATAATTAAATAAATTTTTTAATTGGAAATTAAATGCATAAAATTTATACTATATATATAAATTAAATCAATACATGATAAAATAAATATAAAAATAATCAAATTACATCTACAAAATGTCAATGTCAAATTGATAATTCATAATTAATATGATGAATTAAAGAAAATAATGACAATAATATATTCGAATTAATGAAACTATTAATATTAATGTACCAACCGCACCGGGGTTCAAGAATTAATTTCCGCCACTTTGTCCTCGCGGTCCGCCGATTCTTTCAAAGCGCCGATGCTCCTACGCGCGATGCTTCTCGTAAGAAAACGGTCGTGCACGATGTTCCTTTGTCACGTGTTCTGTGCGTGCGTCCCCCTTGTTGTCGACCATTCTTACCGAGCTACCCGCTTGTGAATTTTCACTTCGACATTTTCTATTCTTCCCTCCCTGCCCTTTTTGTTGCTCTTTCCTTTCTTTCTTTTTCTTTCTTCTTCTTTTTCAGTCGAAGTACAAGCTAAAGAACGATCTGTCGGTCAGTAAGTGCAGAGCGAGATTCCTTTCTAGAAAGTTAAATGAAAAGCGCGGAATAAAACTTTTCGGTTTCTCGCGTTACTTTCCTTAAAGATATTAAAGTGGGAAGCGAGGGAGAGACGACGAAGCACGAGTCTACGCCTTTGTCTATGTTTCTGTTTATCATTTCAAATATTGACGTTGCTGCGAATTTTCCGAGAAATAAATGCACAGTAGCCGCGTTCAAGAGAGCAGAGAACTGTAGATCGTTCTCCAACGACGCGTGCATTCGGATTTTTAATTCGTTCAAATGTTACGAACGAAGAAGAAACGAGACTCGACTCGAAAAAAGAAAAGTAGGAATAAATTGCAAGCAAATATTTCGATCGATCGTTTATCGTTAAGTACAGATCGAAATGCGTATAACGGGCAATAGCTCAGCCTTGCGCGAACGAATGTTTGCATCGTATTTTCGTTTCATTTCTACACGAGTTTTCACATTTTTATACAAGTTTGTTTTTAGTTTAGCATGCAGAAACTTCAAACTGACCTACATTTTTCAAACTAAATTAAGTGTTTGTTGTAGGTGCCAGGCGAATAAACAGGAAGTTTTATTTTAAATCCACATTTCGTGAAAGTAATTTTCAGAAACCGGTGGTGGATACAAATGAATGAAGTAAATAGGGGTAAAAAGTGTTGTCGATATTGACTCTTTACAGATTGCCATTTGTCCTGGTTAGTTTATATTATAAATATATTATATATTATATATGTTATATATTATAAAAACGTGCAACCTCCATTGTGACCATTCTTGTTATCTTTAACTTTTGTATTTTTATCGAAGACCATTGAAGACATTAAAATTCAATAAATCAGAACATTCGTCAAAGGAAGATTTTCCATAATTTCTTTTGATTGTCTCACAGTACTATCCTATAAAGGGTTGAATCACCGGTATGAAAGCGGCAAGAAAGTACCATTAAACCTAGAATAACTACTTCACGTTCTAGTTAAATCGCCATTTCGAAGTTGATGCGCGCCTTTAGATGAACTTTACGTTGTAAAAAAAAAAAAAGACAAGAATCTCGCACATCTCGTTCCACGATCGAGCGATTAATTTTACGAATAAATCATTTCGCGATACTAACTTGTTCAGTTAATCGGTTTCGTTCGAAAGACAACAGAGTTACAAACGTCCACACGTAACTGATTTCATTTGTACTTGAAACTTCTCACGTTTCGTTTTTATTATTGTTATTATTATGAGATTTACATCACACTTGGCTTATTAATTGACTGGCAATCCTTGTGCAATTAGAATTAATGGTAATCTTCAATTTAATGCAATCACAGTGTACGCCGAAACAGAATAACAATATTTCCCGATTTATTAGTTGAATTTGAACGTATATTGACAATTTTAAATAGTCTGTGCGTGTTTTTCAGTAACTTCAGACAACTGCTTCAGAAACATCCCTGGAATCGTGATCTCTTTCGTTAAAAATCGGCAAGAACTTTTCTGTGTACCTAAGTGTTTATTTTAAATTCCTATATTGAAGACGACACACGTACAGAGATTACTTTGTAAAATCACTCGTAACGATTATAATTTTATTCCGAGCAGATCTAAATAAAAATCGAACACTGCACCGTGGAAAATCTGTCGGAACACACAGTAAAAAAAAAAAAAAAAAAAAAAAAAAAAGGAAGCCTTCGTGCGCTATTACTTTCGACCCCACCGAAACGACGAAACTGGAGAACAGAAAGACGTGGAAAAATCTCGTTTCACGAACGAGCTGGTATTTCTACCGGTGGTGAATAAAAGTACAGTGCTCGACGGTGCCAACCGTCCGATAAATCAATGTTTGTCATCGCGCGGGTGTCATCGCGCGAGATACCTTTAAAATCAATACCGTCCGGCTGGCTTGAATGACGAATTTATGCACATCGGAATGTAAATATCGTTGATGAATTTACGATCGCGTGCAACGGGAGCATTTGCGCCGCGTCTAAGCCAACGAGCGCTTGTTATCGGCTGCTTTTCAAAATTAACGCCCTTCATGCGACCGGACGTTCGAATTTTCTACCCCCGTGCACCTGCGAGCACAGCCGCGAAATTGCGCGCCTGTTCTCCGATAAGCCGGTCACTGACACCTCGATTTCATCCTGATAGTCTTATCATCGCCGTCGAGAGACAACGGCGTTTCTTCGGGGCCTGTCGCGACGTTGCACACACGGATAACGCGTCAGCTATCGATGAGCAATCGAGTCAACACATCGTGAAGAACACACGCGACATCGTGCAAGTGGTTTGTACTTTCGTGCAAATACAGTGAGAACATTTGCTGTTTTCCTTTGTCCTTGCGAATTTTGGTGGAGGAAATGACGAAACGTTTTTGAAACGAGAGTAACAAAAAGAGGATCTGTACGTTTGGAACGAAAACGTGTTTATTTTGTGCGGAGATAATAATCCGATTGAAATTAATGCTTTAATTATCTCTGGTAAATAAGGAACAAATTTGCACACCGTTTGGTTAGTTTGTGCATTTAGATAAAATGCAATTTCTAATAAGTAACGAGTAATCTGAGAAAGGCTCCAAATGGAAAAATTAATTCAGGCTCTGAGATTTTGAATTTGGATTTTCACGAATATAGCTATTGCTGATTTAAGAAGTTCCCTTTTGTATAGATTCTTCGTCCTCTTTCGTTTATCTCCTTTTCATTGTCACATCATGAAAATTGACAAGAGGTATGGAACATTCTGTCTTAAGAGCATCTCTTTCAGTTTCTTCCAAAAAATTAAATAAATGATACGAATTCTTAAAATACATCCATTTTGTACGTATATGTATAAAGGAACTACAATTTAAATCATATTCATCAATCTTGTCAATTAATTTCTTACACTTTATATTTAATCTTTAAATTTATTATATTTATCAATTTAATTGATTTCTTACATAGTTTCTATTATAACAACAAAATTGTAAATAAGAAGTATTATACTTTTAAATATATTATAGTCAATGCGCGTAAAAGTATTTAAAATTTTCGTGCATTTCATAATCGTATAATTGATTTGACTGTTTTAAGTAATATTGTTCTCCTAACAAGATATTTTCTACTGAATTTTACTGTTTTCCAAACAAAGCTCAACCATCCATATGACCTAAATATTTCTGCATTTACATTATATAAAATTTTCATACAAATTTATACCTATCCAAAGCAACCACAATATTGCAGCTTAAATTATAGAAACACTTTGTATGATTTGTCCCCATGTTTTCCTTTCTCTTAAATTAATTTTTATGAAAGAATTTAAATTAGAATAACTAAATAATAAATAAAAGTAAAAATAACTTTTAGACACTAGAATTTAATTTCCTAAAACTATTAAATATGTATGAACGAATTTAAAGGATATTTTTCTCTGCCTACGCAATAATGAAGTAGCAGGTGTATGTAAACGTACGTTTTTCGTTAATTAAAGTTTATTTTTGGATTACGTGTGACAACACCTGTAAATGCAGGACACGTAAAATATGATCCACAAAAAAAGGTATTGCATCTTTCCATAGAATTATTTATTATATAAATGCGAATTTAAATGAAGCGCCATGTGTCGTTAAACACAAAAAAAATATCAGTTACAATTTTACAATTGCAACCATTTCTTTCGCTGCTATTATTTCACATTAAGAAACAAAATTTATATATACATAATGTTCCTTTGTATAATATTTCAAATGCTCTTATTTAGTAAAAATGTAAATATATATCATTATATATAAGCAATGTAATGTCGATATAAATTATTTATATTTATTACTTTTATTTAAATTATTTAGTAAACATACAATATAATAACAACAGATGTTTCAATTAACGAAAAATTTAATTTGCAAATTGATCATTAGTAGACTGCGAGTTAGTATTTTTTGAGAATGTAATTAAAAAAAATTATACTTAATTACTGTAATCACAAAAACTGTACTTGCGTATTTTTCTTTGCATTATGATCGTTACGCGCAACTTCGAGCTTTAAAATCTGCTACAAAATGCATAAAAATCGACGGTCTAGTCATTACAGTAGTATTGGATTTGCATGCATTCATAGGAAATTTCAAAATGCTACACGAAACATCCAAAGCAAACGTGACTTCTGTAATGTCACGCGGTACGTATATGAAACGAACTTTTGTCAAGTTTACGTTTATTCCATTTTTTTTTCAACTTATACTCTCTCTCTCTCTCTCTCTCTCTCTCTCTCTCTCTCGATCTCGTCAAAATCTAACGATGCCAGTTAAATCGGGTCGAAAACGAAAAATCGTGTTACGTGTTATTACACAGTACCCATATAAACTCCATTTCCTTTTTGGTCGAGCCGGGCCAGCTCGTGTTCGATTTCTATTTCAGGCCAGTACCACCGCCATTGACGAAACGCGCGTTTTAATCCGTCGAAAAGGGCAGAGTGTCGAATTCACGGTTGTTGGAAGAACGAACTCGAGAACCGGGAGAGAGGAGCGTCGATTCTCGGCGGATGGCGCGCGCAGGAGTGAATCACATTATCACGGAACTGATAATGTACCGAACAACTGTTATCAATCGCGGCATGTGTCACGCGCATTACCGAGCATCGAATGAATTAATACAAGCGACACGCGAGACAAACGCCTCGCTTAATCCGATCCTGTAGCAGTCTCTACGGTAAAGGGATATATTTAATTATTATCACGCTCTGCAACGTGTTTCACCTGGATTATCTCCGCTACGTGGGCCAACATTTTTCCGCTCGTCGCACCGAAATGTGAAATTGTTTTCAGGGGCAAAGGTATAAATATCGGATCTTCGTCGAGCAAAGAAATTCTCTCTTTTTGTCCAGAAACAATAACGACGCGATATTTTAATTTGCATTTATTTGGAAGGACACAATGTCGAGTGATTCGCGCAACTGCAAAGGCTGCATCTTTTTTTTCCTTTTTTTCTCCTTTTTTTTGGGGGGTTGAAAAATTCTATCTACAGAAAGAGGATGAATGGCTTGCACAAATGCAGAATACGCACGTATGTATTTTTCAATTGCGCCGCGTTTTTAAATGGAAGCCCATCGTTCATTCGCATTCATCCTCTGGTAACACTGCATAGAGTGTGATTAAGATAACACCATTGAAAATTGGAATATTTTGATTTTAATTCTGTAGAACTTGTGGAAATTGAAAGGCAGGGGAACGTTACTCTTATCCTCGTCTTCCATAAAATAAACTTGGCAGAATCGAAATTAAAATACCTTTGAAATGAATTGTTTCTCAATTACGTTGCCCCGAATTATATTAATTTCAAATTTTGTCTTTCGTTACAGTGTCGATGAAATTTCCAAATATTTTACACGAAATGCGTAATATGTCATACGAAATACCTTCGTAAAACGACCCTATTGAAAACCATATTCCAGATATTTGCAAATTGTTACTTACACAGACGCTTCACGGAACAATAATCGCCGACATCTGTCACTTACCTGAAACGGAAAAGAAGCAATTTGATTACTAAAATTCAACACGTGCTAGATATCGAGCAGGAGAGAAGAATGAATTATTTAGTCAGAAACTGAATGTCTGACATTGTAAATAGATCGTCAATAAATTGGCCGGGCCGTGTGGAAGCTAACGTAAAAATGTATCCCAATTTAATTTAATGTTTACCATCGCGAGGAACACGCGATCGTACGTTTTCGTTGCCAACTGAAACCGCGCAGGCCGGAAAACATAAAAATCGCGATTGGAGATAAAGCGTGGCCGAAAATAATTTTTCGCGAGCACACACATGCGAGCGAGAGAAAAAAATGTAACGTCTCTTATCTAACCCGCAAGAGCATTCTTCATTGCGAAAAAAAAAAGAGAAAGAAAAAGAAGAAAGTTCACTCGTTTATTTGTCAACGCGTTCGTTTTCAACCTCTTGCGGACCATAACGAGCGACCGAACCGTATGCAATAATTCGTCGCTTTCTCTTTCTTTTGAACTCGTCGGTGCGATATCACTGGATAGAAATTTATTAACAAGTAATCAACTTATCATTCGTTTCGTCTGGGTTACATTTAAGTATACTTAAAGGGGTAGTCTGATAATCCGGATTGAAGAAATCAATTCTTTTTTTTTTTAATTTTCTCAAAGTATATGTTTTTGAGAATGCCTATGTAAGAGGATTTGTTTGAATTCGTAAAATTGGCAAAGTTATAAATGTTTAAAGGAAACTGTGTATTGCTCGCAACGTAAGTATGAATATTTTTGTACAACTGGTAACAAAAACTTCAAATGTGTTTTTCTCGAAAAATATTTTATTTTATAATATTATTTTATAATATTTTATTTTTTTTTACTGCTCGATTGATTGTAAGTATGAATATTTTTGTACAACGGGTAACAAAAGCTTCAAATGTGTTCTTTTTTCAAATCCATAGTTTTTAAACTGACTGACGAGATATTTCATGTTTTAGTTGACCGATTGACTTAAAATTTGCAGGAGATTTTCATCGGATGTAAACTACGGATTTCAAAATCTGATGTTTTTTTCTATTTTTTTTTTTTTTTTTTTTTACCATCAAAAAGACGAAATGCACAAGAAAAATCGATATTTTAACTTCAAAATGCTGCCATTTTTTTAATTTCCGAAATTTCGCTGTTTCCGTGGTTCACGCGATAGCCACATTTATACCAATTAAGATGCATTTTGGCCTTTCAGTTTCAAATAACCAGGTGGACCGGAATCACGTCAGCCATTCGAACCCGTTTTTAAAAGCATGCTTTACCCAAGGCTATGCATATAATTTCCACAACATTCATTAATTTCGTTGAAAGGAAATTGTAAATACTTTTTAAATATGAATAAATCTGTGTGCGAAAACTGCATACCAAAATGTATCATTGTTTCCTCAGAAGAAATTCGATGTTTTCAAGCCCAATTACCAGAATACCACCTTAAAGCTGAGAGAATGTTGCAATTTGGGATAAAAAATTCTCGACGTGCGTGGCACGTCATTGCAGCGCAAGAAGTTAATTTCATTGTCCCGATAAATTGGGGGATCAAACGGCCGTCAAACGATAAATTATGGTGTCGATCGACGGTGAAGTATTCGAGAGTGTGCGTCGACGTGTCTTACGTAGCTTCGGGATTGTGATGACGTCGCGTTGAGAATGATTTCCGGGGGTTGGCGCGGTGACGGCGCGCGCGGGCGCGCGGGCAGAAAATCGAGATAAAACCGATTAATTTCCGCGCGCTCGTAGATATTTGATAAACTGATACCGTTGTAAATTCAATGTTTGACATCGTTGCGCCATCCAACGGTCCCCTTAAATTGAAACTGTTTGCGTTCCGCGGCAAAATATATATATATATATATATATCGGCATTAAGCACTCGAGAAATTACATAGCATGTTAATCGAGGAATGTAAAGCAGATTAATTTAATTGGCTATCTCGCCGCTGGGGAATCCATTAAGATTTATTCTAATCCGATTAATATTGTTTCATTTCACGCAATCGTTTGATTAAACTTCCACGATCTGATCGGTATAACGCCGGTTATTCATCAGCCGCCGGCGGCGAATTAAAAACCGTGAGCAAATTTAAATTTCATTCGCCCGAGCGAAAATCTCTACACGGCCCCGTGTGATCGTCCGGGGCCGTGTTTTTCGCTTTGTACATTTCACTTGGCCAAACCCTTCGCGCGGTACGTTTCGCATTGTAATTGCTCGACGTGAAATTTTAAGATCGTTCCATCATTTTGATGTATCTTCTTGACGATTGAATCAACTTTGAACAACACGTGTGTTTCTGTTATTAAAGTCGTAAACAAACGTTTCGGAAATTGCTACTCAATTGTAATTTATTTCTATTTGCGTGTATGTCATTCATAAAGAATAGAGGGATAAGTATCTTTGGTTCAGTTGAAAGTTGAGTTTATTTTTCGATGATGGTAGATCTGAAATGTGACATAGTCGAGGTTGAAGCTGAAACTGTTGTTTGTAATACTCATGTAGATCAATTTTTCTTTATTTGAGAAGATTGCCTTCGCGTGAAAAGAATGAATACTGATAGCATGAATTTACGTGAATGATAAATTAAATCTTACGATTTCATAAAGTACAATTTAGATAGATTATGTAAAGTTATGGATTTTGTGGAATCGAAGTTAAAATATCTCTCCTAAAGTAATAGTTGTTCGACGCAAGTAGATTAATGTCTATTTTATAGAAAGTAAAAAGATGCATCGATAAAAAGAATATATAGGGTTTCTAGGAATAAACAGATTTCGTCAAATTACTTCCCCTTCGAAACATAACAAGATTTGTCTGAAACATTTCTTCAAAAATGAATAATGAATTTTTTTATAGATTAAAAGGACAGCCTGTATTATAAGTATATGTATTACATGGATATTATAGGTATTACACACATATATGAATATTATTTATTAATTAATTAGGCAAGGTACAAATTATGGAAACATAGAAAATTAATATCTATTAATTTCTTATAAAAATTTATTTCAATTTTCTCATCTTCAATTTCTTAATCCGTGTTCGCTAGGAATATTGATATTCAACAAACGAGTATCTGAATCAAGTAAGAATGAAAATTGATCCGATTCCAACAGTATAATAGTATTTACAGGGGATTATCTCGGATTACAGCATGAATAAATATATCGCGTAATTACTGAACACGATCACATTACGTGTTTATGAAAGGTGTGTCATTAAAAAGATTTAATTTATTTAAACTGAAATATCGATCGCCATGTTTTAAGATATAAATCAAAATGTACGCGTTTAAACAGTAGCAATGAAGCAATTGAGAAATAATTTGACTTTTCTATTCTTTTATGTAATATATTTTCACGCCATCGCGTTTCTGTTGTAAACTGGCCAAACTTCTGTAAATTGTACGAGTACTATTTACTTTCATCCTTCTAATTGTAGTTGTATGTGTGTATGTAAAAAAAGTTGAACGATTTATAACAATTGCTGAAAGGGATGAGAAATATAAAATTTCTACACTGCTTTCGATCGAGTGTGCTATTAATTTAAATATCTTCTAGCAATATATAAAATAGAAATTGAAACGCAGTAATTAAATTTGAGAGAAAATATTGCAGAAAACAATTGTAGCTGTGGTGTAGGTAAAAAAATTATATTCAATCGTAAAATGCACTTTAATTTCTAAATATATTGCACATTATATTTCACAAACTGATATTTATTACTATTACCATTAGCTGATAAACGTATTGCAGACGAACTTGAAATCGTAACAAGGCAGATATTTTTATTTCTATAAATATTTATTATTACTTCGTACTATTACTTCGTAACAGTAGATTTTTATTTATCTGTACAACAAGTTCGTTTGTATTTCTTTGGACAATTTGATAATTTCGTATGCGATTTATTTAGTCAACGACGTATGCATTATTTTGTTCTATTATTTTCTGCGAGCAAGTTTTGCATTATTTTTTTCGGTTCTTTCATCAAAAAATTTTAATACGTATGTTTCTATATTCCTCGGGAATGTAACGGAATTTAATAACTTTTAGAAAAACGACGCAAGATGGTAAACTTTATTTAACGAAATGCGTTTCTTCGATAAAATAAATATTTTTCAATTATATTTCAAAATCATTATTTCTTAAACTCCTCATATGTGCATTTTTCGGAATCAACGATTTACACGAGCCTGAAACGTTCAAATCCTATAATTCTCTCACCACGTAATTACCTACTACAGCAGAATTCCATTTATGTACACAAACTGCATTTATTCGACCGAAATTTTAGTCGATATCCGATTAAACGAACTCCTGCTGGTGGAATCCATCTATTTGAACCTGAGTGAATGAAAAACCACGGGGCTCCTAAATCAGTGGACTCTAGAGATACGCGAGAAAATGTACGGTCGAGAATTTATTTCGGGATTGGATCGAGCTCCCAAAAATATCTCGCGAGGATTTCGGAAGTCGAAGAATATTAGAAAACTGGCCTTTTTTTACACGAGAAATTAAAATAACATATGTCTATTGCGTATATAGTTATTACCTCTCATGGAGATGTGCGACCACTCAAAAACGTAGGATCGGATCGGAAAATCTGAAAATATCTCACGACAGGAGATTCTCGGGATTTCTGAGAATTTCGGGATTCAAAGAACATTGAAAAACTGACTATTCTTACACGAACATTCAAAATATCAGATGCATAGGTCTAATATCTAATATTACCTTTTGGTTAAAATCTTTCAAATTTTAAAATATCCCAATTTTATCCCGTATTCTTTCTAATTTTAAAATATCCTAATCTTACTCCGTAATTTTAAAATATCCTAATTACATCCCGTATTTATCTTTTGGTTAAAATCTTCCAAATTTTAAAATATGCTAATTTTATCCCGTATTCTTTCTAATTTTAAAATATCCTAATGTTATCCCGTGATTTTAAAATATGCTGATTACATCCGGTATTTATCTTTTAGTTAAAATTTTCCAAATTTTAAAATATCCTAATTTTATCCCGTGTATTTCCCAACTTTGAAAAATCCTATTGTTATTCCGCAATTTAAAAATATCCTAATTATATCCCGTATTTATCTTTCAGTCAAAATCTTCTCTTCCGAGAATTCTACCTCTTGAAATTTTATAATTCCCAGGAATCCCAAAAAATCTCGAAAATACCGACATTTTCGACAATTCTGAGAATTACAGAATTCTCAAGAATTCTCGGATGTCCCGAAATTCACGAATTCTGAGAATTCTACTTCTTATAATTTTATACTTCTCAGGAATCCCGAAAAGCTGGAGAATACCGTGCTTTTCGACAATTCTGAGAGTTTCTGAATTCTCAAGAATTCTCGACAGTCCCGAAATTCACGAATTCTGAGAATTCTACTTCTTATAATTTCATAGTTCTCAGGAATCCATAAAAATCCCGAGAGTATCGAGCTTTTCGACAATTCTGCGAATTCCAGTATTCTCAAGAATACTCAAGACTGCCGAAATTCACGAATTCTGAGATATTTTCATCTGAGAATTCCTCTTATAATTTTGTAGTTCTCAGGGATCTCGAAAATCTCGAGAATACCGTGCTTTTCGACAATTCTGAGAGTTTCTGAATTCTCAAGAATTCTCGACAGTCCCGAAATTTACGAATTCTGAGAATTCTACTTCTTATAATTTCATAGTTCTCAGGAATCCATAAAAATCCCGAGAATATCGAGCTTTTCGACAATTCTGCGAATTGCAGTATTCTCAAGAATACTCAAGACTGCCGAAATTCACGAATTCTGAGATATTTTCATCTGAGAATTCCTCTTATAATTTTGTAGTTCTCAGGAATCCCGAAAATCTCGAGAATACCGTGCTTTTCGACAATTCTGAATTCTCAAGAATTGTCGACAGTCCTGAAATTCACGAATTCTGAGAATTCTACTTCTTATAATTTCATAGTTCTCAGGAATCCATAAAAATCCCGAGAATATCGAGCTTTTCGACAATTCTGCGAATTGCAGTATTCTCAAGAATACTCAAGACTGCCGAAATTCACGAATTCTGAGATATTTTCATCTGAGAATTCCTCTTATAATTTTGTAGGTCTCAGGGATCCTGAAAATCTCCGACATTTTCGACAATCCTGAGAATTCTAAGATACTCTCCAGTGGACTACTATACCTATCATATCAGCTGTACAAATTACTTGCTCCCCCACAAAGTTCCACGAGTTCGTCAATTGAGTTGGCGCACAGTACACTTATCGTTAGTTTAATTTAATGCGGGCAACTGACAATGAGAGACTACGTTCCCGTAACAGCTCTTCGCTCTCGCCGAAGTTGCAAGTCAAACCAATTTCCCCCGTGAAGCGAGAACGCACTCTCGGAACGTCTTTCGCCGGCGGAAACCGCGGTTCGACCGCGATATCCGACACGATAATTCGTCGTGGCTGTCCGCGGGGAATCGATCGCGCGACGACGAGCGCCTCGTTCGGCCTTGTTGCACGAAAGCGTCAAAAGCGCGAGGCGATTTCCGCGTGGCCTGCTCGTCGAAGGATTCAGGTCGACGCAACAAGTTTCGCGGACAACGACGACGACGACGACGACGACGACGACGACCAGGGAATTCCCGGTTTGACACGGGGTGTCGAGAGTTCGGAAGATAATGTTGCGAAACATGCGACCGCCCGAGCCGCCGCGTCTGGCCAACTATAACAATAGACGCGACTGCATTCTGCTGTAAAGCTGCGTGCAACGTTTCGCTACATGATCTCTACTGTCATTCGCTGCTGATTGCAAGTAGCGATGGGATCAAGCATGCGCCGACTCTAATCAATATTGTAAATAAACAAGCAAATTACTGGAAATTCTTTGTAAGCATTTGTAAAAGTAAAATGCATTGAATTCTTGTTGATTATACTGCATAATGTTTTACGAGTATATTGTATATTTAAATAAAGCGAAGAAACTGCGTGAAACATAGTCGAACCGAATTATAATAATCAGTACATTTTTAATCCGCACGAATAAACGTATGGTGATGAACCGATTAACATAGATAGTTATTAAAACTGACATAATAATATTGTGATTTAGTTGTACTATGTAGGTATTTACTACATTGCATTTATCTGTCGTTACAATTAGGGAATTGGCGTGAATTAGAGGAATATACTCGTTGATTTGGTGATAAAGTAAATTATATTAACATTTCACTTGTAAGTACAAATACATGCTAGTTTTGAAATCTAGATTTCGAACAGGCACTTTATAAGTACACCCCAGATTAGAAACTGTATAAATATAATACTACATTTGTATAATAAAGATAGCACAATAAATATCAATTGCTACTTATTGTATATAGATTAGTTATATAGAATAAATACAATATTTACAATACAAATGTAAATGTAAAGTATAAATTATATGTACGGTATGCAATATATAATATAAATTATTGCATTTACAATAAATACACACGATATAATCAAACACGATAAATATAGAACTTAATATAGTCTTTGTACAACAAAGGCTTTGTTAATATATTTATTAATATATTATACATACATACAATATTACTCTATACATTATTCTATTATAATACACTTATAATATTACTGTATGTATAATACTGTGTTATAATACACTTATAATATTACTCTATTCATATAACTAAGGATTTCGTGTTCCGAATATGGGAAGATCGCATGTTTTTGTTAATTTAAGAAAACATAAAAACACGATGGAAACACCTTACAATACCCATCCCAATATGCAAAATTTCGAGACGTTCCTCCATTTAAACCGAGTCTACGAACTATTAAAAAAGAAAAACTTCTAAAGGGTTAATGGTAACAAGGTTCGATGCGGGACCGCGTACCTAACAATCTGTTTACCGATACCAGCGAGAGAGTTTTATACTCGTTTAAAAAAGTAAAAGCACGTTAACTTAGGTACTCTGAAACGGGTCACTTTTTCGATATTTCATCGAAACAGTCAGACCCAAGTAACGAGTCACGGCAGTAACAAGAAACCGTCTACGTTTGACTCGTTAGCTAGCTAACAAGTTGTGATAACAAAGCAAAATGCGATAACGAATTTGTACACATACACATACACACACACAGCGTGAGCGAAGGACGCAGAAACGAGTATGTCGTTCGGATGATGGTCGTCCAGGTGGACGAATTTATAGCTCGCCACTTTGTTTCTGTCGACGTTACACGCGCGTTGTACTAAAGTAACACGCGATTAGGACTCGGACAAATTACGAGACCAGATTCGTCAAACCCGTGTCCTCGGAATACGATGACATTAGTTCACATCGGTGAACGCGAACTGAACTTTCACTGAGGTGGCCTAGAATGTCGACAAAACGTTTCGCGACATTCGTACTGTTAATCGCGGTTCACATCGGAGAAACGCGGCCTGATGGATGGCGACGGTTTCTGGCCGCGACGACGCTTATCGATGCAGCGATTGCGTTTAACCCTTTGACTACGGCAGACTTTGAGACATACCAGCCGTACCATACGTAGGTAGGAATCCAGTCGCGACCTGCACCGAGAACGGCGAAATGTTTCGTTCAGGCGTGCATTTCTGCGAAAGTGTATTAAAATAATCGAAACACTGAATTCCAATTCACATTAAACCGATATTATTTATGTAGGAACCACGGACGAGCCCCCAATTTGAAGGAATCTCGCGCTGAGATCCCAATTTATAGGAATTTTATGAATAGAATGTTTATTTATTTCAAGTTGAATAAAGAAAACTGGTTTACTAATATTAATTATAAATTAGGTTTCACGCTAGGTTCTTGACTCTCGCGACTCTCAATACACTCTGTTCTGTTTCACGTTTCAACACTCCGTACTCTTTGGCTTCTCGACACTCACTGTTTTCTTCGTCTTCGCAAAATTCGTCACTCGTACACACATACACGCATACACGCAAACGCATCCATACCCTTAGTGTCCTAGACGTTAGGCCTGGAGGGCTAGCCACAAACAGTCTCAAGGCCCAGGCCTAACTTTCTCTGCTCTTTATTTTTAGCACCAGAGAGAGTCCTGGGCCCTTTCCCAGAACTGCCCATCCCACATTTATTTATTCGTATTCTGCATTGAACCGTTAGTGCACATGCGAAAAATTTAACATTGACATTGAGCTTTTTGTAACAATCGTCAAGGAGATTTATAAATAATCGTTAGGACGATATATAACAGTCACTTAGGAGATAAACATACAGTCATTGTCAAGTAATTAAAAAGTGAGGGTTTGAGCACAGAGAGTAGTTAAGTTAATTCGTTGTAATTTACATCGTATAAGAACATATATTTTATTTAATATACGTTCTAAAAATAAAGTACGCAGTTATTCTTTCTCTCTGTAGTACGATGATTGCACCAAGTTATCAAACAATTACAAAACCTGAATCATTCGTTGTGTCACGTTTGCGTCTACCTTTTCTGACCATTTTGCTGTCCCAATTTTTCATTTTGAGGATATCAAACGAAATAACTGTAAAATAAACATATTTCAATAATATATGACCAACGGAATATATAATTGTTGAATCAGCATTCACTTACTGGTTCAAATGAGATTTGCTGGAATTATGGTCGATAAAATTTTTATGGAGCCTATAGGCGGCTCTCGTGTCAGTGGATCAAAGTAGGCCTACAGGCGCCTACAGTATCGTAAGAGTAATTTTTCAAAGCGCCTTTAGGCGCCTGCAGTATCACAAGCGCAAATTTACCGAGCGCCTTTAGGCGTCAACAGTGGTCAAAGGGTTAAAAAGGAAGTTTGCGTTCTTGGATTCGGAACAGATACTCGTTCTGGTGGCATTCAACTCTCTCGATCTTTCCGCTTCTTCACAGTTTTCGAGGATTGAAGTTACAACGGGAGCGCTGCAAGCTTCCAGAGAGTATTCGCATACGCGATGAAAAATTATCGATACTTTAAACTTCGCGAACAATCCGGTGGAAATTCGTATAACAATCGAGGTTGGCCTCGTTTCCAAACGCAAAACATCTACTTTGCCAGCCTCAAGTTCTTTTTTGCCTGAAAGAATTTTTTTGACAGCATCGTGCAGCTGCTGGAAAAACAAGAATCATAATCTTGAAGGTGACGTTGACGTGCTTAAAACTTGCTGCGTGACATTTTCTGGCGACCTTTCTCGATTTATCGATCATCGAACGATAAAAATTCGAGAAATCTCAATGTTTAACTCTGATATTCAAAGTTCAACAAAATTGGCGGAGAAAATCGCACAGGAAGCCTCAAGATGTCGTTGTAAATAAGAAACTTCGACATTCAAAATCGTCGTAGATTTAGTTATAAAAAATATTTGTTTTAGAGTTGAATTTTGACAATTTTTTAAAGAACAAAAGTGTCCTTATTTTCTCATTTGTTACGTGACGCAAAAACATCTTTGAAAAAGGAAACTAACATAAAGCCGTCAAAGTGGACATTTTATCCTGTAAAATGAGGTCAACTTCATTGTCCATGCGACTTTTTTCTACGAAGTTACAAGTTACGAAGAACAAACAATTTTTCATTAAATTTTCAGTCAATGTCTCGAAAAATTGACGATATTTAAATTGTTAATTCTGATAGTTTCGTAACGAGAAATAATACAGCAATGAATCCGGCCTCGTTTTAAAGCGCGAAGCTTCTACTTTTAAAATCCTGGAGTCATCGTTCACAGAAATCGTTTCTTGTATCATACAGTAAGAGCGAAAAATGAAGATACTATTTTCCCTCGAATTAATGCTGTAAATTCACGGTATTAAATTGTTTTCAAAACAACAAAATTTCCTTTTAATTTAAAGACCGAAAGACATTCACAGCGACCGACTGAAACTTGCTACACGATTTTCATTCGCGAAGCTATTGAATTTTGAATATTTGGGTTAAACGACACAAAATGTAAAATATTCTCGCGAATGAACGTCAGAACGGATTTCAGTTGAAAAACCCGTGCTCTTTTTCTCTTCGATGCGAGTCGGCACTGCTCTTGGAAATTCGTTGCGATCCGACTCGAAGATAACAAATTCTCGTATCGTTTCTACAAACGGATGTAAATTTTTAAACACGCACGCGAGTGGCTCGCCCGCGTCTGACGTGTAAATCACTTTGTAACCAGCGCGGATTGAGTCAGATCGCAAGTAGGATACGCGTCGAGTTTCCCAACGTTCGCGCTACTTTTTTGCGCCGTGAGTGCGTAAACGCGCGAATAAAACAAGTCGTTAACAATTGCAGCGCTAACAAGTGCAGCGCGGCCGTGCCGGCTGAAATAAATGCGAGATTGCTCTCACGCCGACCTAATTTGACACGCGCTCTCGTTTAACGTGTTTCTAAATTACCGAATTGTATCCCGTGCGTTTGGCAAAATGCAGAAACATCGATTCGCCGGCGATCCGACCATTTTAATTACGGATTTATATACACAAGCGTGTCGCGCGAGCCTTTCAGTTTATTTACGGGAGTTTCAAGATCACACCCCCTCCCCCTCTCCTCCCACTCCCCCTCGCGTTCCTGCCCGTCAATCCGGTTGAATTTTCGAATTTCGAAAATCCATCGGAACACGAACGCCGAGGGCCGTTATTTAAATATGGAAAGCGGCCAGGATCAATTCATCGAGTAAAGATGATTTGCAGCGCGCGTTTTTTACGCTTCATCTAATTTCACCGACCGCGGCGGGTTATTAAAATCCGCGACTGCTGCCGGGATTATGGAATATTCAATCGCGGCAAGATATGGAGTAATTATTATCGCGCCCAGGAGTGGAATAATTCTGGCGATCGATGACGCGATTATTTGGAATTTCAGGGGGATGTTCGGACGCGACTCGCTCGACTTTGCGTTGAAGTTTATTGAAAAATGGTGTAACCTTATTGGTGTAACCTTAGCGGATTATTTTTTAACAAAAAGTGACGGAACTCCATTGAGCTGTACCATGGATGTTTCATGGATTTTTCGAACAGGGTGTCTTAGGTAGTAATTAGTGATGTTACGAGCAGAAAAAGGAGAAATAAAATTGTTTCATGAATTTGAAAATTTACCGAGTGTACTTGAATTTAAGATAGGTGCGATTAATCGATACGAGGATATTCTACGCGCAAGAACGAGTGAAAAGCGTGGTGTAAAAATTTATTCGTTTAGGATGTCACTTTTGAAGAAAAATTGATTCAGAATACGTTTCGTTGAAACTTGCTTCGATAAATTTTCAAACTCAATTTTCTCGAAAACGAAAGATTTAATGGTGAAATTATATCTTCACCTCCTACTGGATTGTATCACTAATTACGAGACACCCTATAGAATTTTACACTTTAAAATACGCGATATATTTGCTAACTTTAATTATGTTAATTTGAACGTCTCGGTATGATAAATCGACATTTATTTTCATATAAATCGTATCCTCAAATATTTCCTTCTTCCTGGTTATAATTTTCCAAACGTGATGCGCGATATCGGCCAATTCTTGCCTCGTATAACGTTCAAGAGAATGGAAAAATAAAATGGGAGTTTTGATTTAATTTTACGATTAAATGGAAATATTTTGCATTCATAAAGGCAACCGCGAGCGTGAAACTGTTTTCATTTAAAATTGTCGTAAATTTGAATATGTATTTTGCTGTATTTCGGTTGATACGTAATTCAAAGAGATGAAAAATTTAAAGTTTGCCGAGTCTACAAGTTATTACAAGCGAAAAATATTTTAATCGTTTGGTATGAAACGTGGAATTAAAAGTGAAGTAAAAAGAATGTTGAATGTTGGCGTATTCAATTTTTAAATGTTAAAAGAAAAACGTTTCGTACAAGAATATTATCACGATTTTGCTCTGTGAGCTAAGTCAAATTTAATTTCTTCGCGATCGAATTTATTATTAAATAATCACGAGTTGGATTTTCTTACTTTTCTAAGACAAATTTGTATGCAATTTATTCGTAAAACACTATTTATTATAACTTTTAGGATCGTATGTTTGAAAAATTGCACGTACATACTACACTCCGACTCAAAAGTCTTGGCAGACTTTTTATTTTTAATAATTATTTATTAGAGATCATTTTTAAATAATTGTTCATATATTAACGTCTTACAGATTCTTTATTGTACAGAGTATATTTTCATTTTACAATTTTGAAGCAAATATTGTACTTGTTCTGAAACTTTGAAACAGGAGTTTAATTAACTGGATATTCCCAAACAATTTGTTAGTCGCAGAAAGATTAAAATTATTTGATCCTAAAGAAAATTCCAGATATCAAATGCGAAAGGATATTTCGTCTGTCTGTCAAAGCTCCTTCTTGTTCTCAAATTGTACATCAATTTTCCAACAACCAAAAATAGTATACACGAAATTTCTAAATGTTAAAACGTAAAAATTCGCAGGGCAAATTTTTCTCTACTGGCCGTCTTTTAATCTCAGTTCTCTCCTAAAAACAACAAAACAACAAAATTGTCTTGGAACAATTTTCCGCTTGTTGATCGTGGAACGAATGAAACTTGCTCGAAATTCAGGGGACAAACAAGAAGAAGAAGAAGAAGAAGAAGGGGAGAAAAAAAAACAAAGCAGCCTTTTTCAGTTTAAACGTACAATCAACGATGCAGAGAGACTCGACGGCTCGAGTAGAACGGAAATCGCGATGGAATCGCGCGAGAATCGCGATCTACCGGCGCGTTCCTCCGGTGATTTTCATTTCCTACGCGTAAAGAGTCGTCATAAGAGCAACGGGATACAAATTCCTCCATTTAAGTTTCAAATTAGATTTTTCCTTGGCAATCCCGGCCGAGCACTCGGCTTACATTCAAAGCCCTCTCTTTGATCAGAATGGCTGATCGATTTGGCATGGAACGTCCCACTTACTTTCCTTCGTTCGTTCGTTCTTTCTTCAGCTTCGTTCTTCCGTTAAGACTCCCCCATGGCCCGCGCCTCTGGCGAATCTCAACGACGTTGCTCAATTTACGTCACGCCGGAAGTATGGCAGTGTTCGCGCTCCCGCCGCCGGAGAAAGAAAAAAAAAAGCAAAAAAAGAAAAAGAAAGAAACGAGCGAGAAAAATGGAAACGAGGTGGGACGGTGAGAGTGGCTTTATTAGACTTTGCCAGTAATGAATCTTCGGAGAATGGTCCGTGTCCGAGTGGATCATAAAAAGCGAATTACGGGCGCGCCGCTGTCGATATATACATGCAGGTGTGTATGTATATATCGCGGCGAGAGCGGCGTGTTCCAATGAAATTTCACGCTCAGCCGTCTCTTGGACAATGATCGAAACTCGGCGGTAGATATCTCAAATGTTCAAAAAGCTGTCTCGATAATTCTTAAGAAGAATTGTATCACTTGATTATGACGTTCGTGGCTGCTGGCGCGTGAATTTCAGAAGCTTCGTTTTGGTCGTCGCTGAATTTCGAGCGCGTTGTTTGCTTGGAAATAAATTGCCCGGCAGAGGAAAATTAAGATCATTTTATAAGGTAAAAATGATATCGAATGCGATTCATTTCGAGTTTGTGAAAATCTGTATCGGAAATTACTTTAGGAATTTTATGAATCGGTGTGTGGTTCTCGGTAACGAAGACGATTACAAAATTTTCAAACCAAAAGTGCTGAAATCTAATTGCTATCGATCCGAGTTGTTTCGAATTTCATTGTAAATATTTTTCGGTATAGCTGTCTTTTATAATTTCAAGAAGGATAACTGAAGAATCGGTATTGGTTAAATGTTGAAATCAAGTATTAATTGGTATCAGTTAATAATAATAATCAGTATTAATAATTGTATGCCTTAATGAATTTTAAATGATTTATATCCATCAGTATAATTATTGATAAAAATTTACCATTTCTTTTTATAGAATTTATTAGCAGTAGACAGACGTGTCTACAGTTTGAATTATATTATCGAATAAATAAAATTTCCAATATTTTTATTTCACATGTAATTAATAACAAGTACGTATAGAAAATTTGAAACAATATATCAACAAAAATTTGTATAATAGTTTTCATGATAGCACGATTATGACTTTTTAATACACATTCGAAGATTGTAAAAACAGATCTTCGCTACTGCAAAATGGAAAAAAAGAAAATAACATAACAGAAACAAACATATTTTTAAAAAATAATCATGAATAGCAATGTCGAAACACAGACGACACATGCATTGATTCATAAAACTTTGCCTCAACATGCAACGACGATCTTCCATTCATTTATATTACGACGAATATTGGAAACGTTTAATTCCCGTGATCAATCATCTTCATTTGGAGATGCTACGCGTATTCATACATTCTAGGTCAAGTCTTCCGTGTTATCAAATTAAACGTAAACATTGCGCATCGTTCAGAAACGACGATCATTTGCATCAAAATTAACATCTCACTTCAATGAAAGATCGTTTCCCTTTGCGATTAGGTTCTTAAAACGATTCGATCATCGGAGTACTTTGATTCACTTTGCACACACAAACATACTACGCGCAACAAAGCGTAAATTATCTATGGCATTTAATATTAATCACACGCGAACGGCATTGTTCATTTATTATCGACCAATACTGCTGCACGTGAAATTAATTTACAGCGTAATACGTTTATCCTTATACTACCGACGTTACCCAGCGTCGATCCCGCGTGTGCACGCACAGAGACATCCCTGTTGCAAAATAATCTGATAATCCCGCCATCGAAACGTGTCGTTCTTGCTTTTACTTTGAACCACACTTTCCCCGCTCCGCCCCCTCTTCGACGGGCGACTTCTCTTTACCGGACGATGTTTTCAATTTTTCTGTTATTTCAGTTATTGATCGATCGTCGGTCGCCGGGAAAGTTCGAACGGCCGGGACAACAGAGAGTATTTTTAATTTACAAAATTGGAAAGTTCTCGGGCGGCAGAGGCGGCTCGAACGACGGGCCGTCCGTTTTTTTTTTTTTTTTTTTTTCAAGGCGCAGAGCCGCGAAGAAGAGTCGCGGTACGACCGTGAAATATCGTTATTGCGTGGTAGAAGACCGCCGGGTATCATCTTTATGCGCTAAAAGTTTCTCACTCCCACCCACCTCCCCCCTCTACCCCCGAAAGATAAAAAAGTTCCCGACTCTGGGAGAACGAAAGAAGGTGAGGCTTGTAATTATTTGTCGATGATGCATAAGCCGCGATATTTTCTGCAAACGGAAGTCGCACAATGGTGAAAACGTGGCACGAGGAGAGGGACGAAGAGAGAAGAGGGCACGGCTGCGGGACAAAACTTTCCACGGCACGGTGTAGATTGGTAAGAAACCACCGGAGCGTATGGCGCCAAGTTTGCGTGACAGATGGCGACCTAAAGTCTGGAATTTACAGCAAACGTCAGCTGATGTTGCAATTATTTCAGCCATCTAGTTTTGCTGTAACTTGGAAACTGGCTTGATTGTGAATTGCGTTGCAATTGATAATGTAATCTCGATTATACGATTCTCGAGCGCCCGCTTCTCCGTTCCCCGCTGCTTCCAGAGATCAACGGGTATCGGAATGCCCGCGCTCTCATTAGGATTAAACGACGATGTATATGTATCCCGAATTTCTCCTATTATTAATGTGTCGAAATTTTCTGCCGAATTCTGCCAGCGATCGATCTCTTTGGCGTCTGACCGTTTCTTTAACCACTTGCGCGGACCATAACGAGTGACCGAACCGTACACAATAATTCGTCGCTTTCTTTGTCTTTTGAATTTGTCGGTGTGATATCACAGAAATTACTGAGAGGCAATAAATTTCTTATTTGTTCTGCCTGGGCTGTACTTAAATATACTTAAAACTTTGGGACAAAATATTCTCGACGTGCGCAAGAGGTTAATCGATGATTCATCAATCCCAAGAAAAGATAATTTATACGTTTATCGAGACTTTGATATAAATTTCGATCGCTAGAAACAGATGGATAATTTCGATCTCATGTAAAACGAATATAGCGTTCTAGAAAAATGGAAAAATAAATTTTTCAGCAGATCGATTTGACACTGAGGGCTTGAAGTGCAAAAATAGTAATCTGAACTATTTGGTAATAAAATCACTTTTTAGAATCCAGGTAATGGTTTTTGAATTTCGTGAATTTTCAATGAGATATTTTTATAAAAATATTATGCAATGTTAATAAAATAATAAATTAACATTATTATTAATGGTAATAGAAATATCACAAGTATCGCAAATATAATTTACAAATACGTAATTATCAATGAAATATTATATATTTTTCCACAAAAGATGACCAGTTGGCGTTTAACGTTACGAACCACGTAATAAATACAAGTACAAAAATATATATATTTAATTCAATAAGCAGCTACGTCCGCTTGGCACACAGATACATAAACGATTTATGCGGGCCCAGCTGCTTGGTCTAATTCAATGCCGAGGTTCGCCACGCGGGTGAAATAATAAAATACCCCTTTCGGAGCGCAACACATAATTTTTGATTTATATCTCATGGCAACAGTCAACAACGCAGCGTTACACCGACGGGGGGTAAAAATCACAGCTTCGTTCTTCGTTCCTTGAATTTCCACGCTAAATCAACATATTCGTCGTCTGAATTTCCACGAAACAACGGAATAAACGAGATACAAGGAAAGAAAAAAAAGAAAAATAATAATTAAACTCGTAATTTATATAAAATTACATAAAAATTTTTGTAAAAAAGAATTGCACAAATTTGCATAAAATTCTTCTTCAACTTCGTTATAGGGTCAGGACAGTTTGAAATTTTCGAAAAATCGATCGTTTTGTTTATCTTAAATGGTAGTTAGAAGTCTTAGAAATAAGATACAAAAGGTACTAGCTTTTAAATCTACTTATTTCAAGGTATAATAATAAATCCGCGGATACGGAAAAATTGAATTTGTATCACTGTTTACAACTTCGAGCAGTATTACAAAGTGTACATCGTGTGATTCAAATATTACTTTTGGTGAATCGAATATTAGGGGATTTGGATTCAATTTGGTTGTGAATTGTAAGAACTGTGAGCCGCGATATATAAGTAAAAAAAGTAAGTAAAGGATGCGTATGAAAAATGACGTTCTGAAACATTAAACGCGTTTTTCTCGAAGCTAGGTTTTTAGAAACGATGTGCAAGATATCTCGGAATCTAACCAATCGATTATCGTGAAACTTGGTACGTATCTTTAGCGTAACATTTACTAGCGATTGGCGATCGAGCATTTTGTAATTTTTAACAATTTCGAAAAATATAGTCGCTGTTATTTTCATAATTTTCATAAAAATCAAAATGCTGGATCGTCAATCCCTAGAGAATATTGTTTACTTTTAAACTTTATTCGCCTTTTTGTTGCAGCCAATCCTGTTTGGCTGGAATCATGCACGCCGATAGGCAATGTAAAGAAAAACTTACGTAAAAGGATGCCGTTAAAAAGTTAAATAAGAGCTCTCCTTTTTCCTTTTTCAACGTTGCTTTTTACAGTTCATAATGTGTTGAAATAAACCACAGAAGCTCGTGTCGATAAAATATATATCTTTTTCTAGCCCTCCAAAGTATTCGTAATTTTTAGGTCCCGTCAAACTGTCCTGCCCCCTTAAAGACGTTAAGGGCATTAGAATCGTTCTAAAATTGCGAATTCGATCGAACGAAACGAGCTTTTCAATTTTCCCCGACCACACTGGCGCAAGTAGCTCGCGCCAATTACCCACGATGATTTATACCCGCGCGGCGTTATCAACCACTTATTAAGGAATCGCATGCGTGCGTAACTGTCTATCGGTTACCATAATTCACGTTGACTCCGTATTATACAATACGGTATCAACGTCGACGAGAGCGACTTCCATTCTATAATATTTTATCGAAATCTCGACGTGGCGTACGCGGCGCCACGTCGCCATCGCCAACGGGACAATTATCAAGCCCGCCACCGTCATTAACCTCTGATTTATAGACGTCCCTTCAGAAAATATCTTTCATAACGTATAGAGCGTCGCCTGGCTTGGCTTGGCTTGCCGTTTTCCTTTCAGAGAGAATGTGGGTCTCCGAAAATCCCGTGAACGACGAGGGATCGTGCTGTGGCAGTCGTGGTGGGATTAGAAAAAATATCGGGGTCGACTTCCGACGTGAGGCTCGTCCGAAATAATCCTTCTCGTGATTAGTAGTAGGGGGGAAATATTGAGCAAAATGGGGAACTTGAGGAGAATCAAACGTATCGCCGATGTGACGATCTGTCGAAGCATTTTCAGAATTTTGTGCGTGCTTGTCTTGAAATTTGAATGAATTTGAAACTATGATTTGAAAGAATGGAGAATTTAAATGGGAGGGGGGAGGGGCAACATTGTATCGCAAAAAGAAAAAAAAAATATTGTAGAGACAGTTCTTGAGCAATTATGAACATTTTATTCGCATTATTCACGCGACACTATGCTGAAGGGGACATTAAGGAGGATCAATTATGTTGCAAACATTTTTAGAATCATTATGTATTTATCTCGAAATTTGAAATTTGAGACTAAAATTTAAATAATCGAGAATTTAAATGTACAACATTGTATCGTTGCGAAGGAAGTGAGTCAAACATGATTCTTGACTATTATTATAAAAATATTATACAGACAGTCCTTGAATAATTTGACAAATTTTATTTGCTAGCAGAAAGTGATTATTCACGTGCTGCACTTTATAAATATCTCTTATTATTAATTTTGTCTTGACTATCATTGCGAACAAATGCATACTGATAAAATGAAAAGTGTATCACTTTGAATTCTATTTCTTTAATTAACAAAATAATAACAGTTTTCTTCTGAGAAATATACGTTTTTGAATTTTTCCACTCTGTTCGCGAGGACGCGATACGTGTTATAAAGTTCTCGAAGAATATTTTCCGCGAAACAATTTCGTTATTTACAATTAATAAATTACTTTCTCGTCATTGGATTATTATTTATTTCTCTAATTGTAAATGGAAGAAGATTTATTTTTACGTTTTCTCGTAAATTATATGAAACGTAACGTGCGTCTCCATCCTACCTGTTCAAATAATTATCTTTCACGTAATTAATGAACTTTTCCCACTTTAGTCTACACAGAAATGAGGATAAGAGAGGCAAGATGAAGTATGCTTCGTTATTCTAAAAAAAAAAAAAAAAAAAAAAATAGATTGAAAGTGAAAAAATTCCATTCCTTTTTTTTTTTTTTTTTTTGGTAGCTGAAAGTATTTATAAATTCAAATCTTTTTTAGGCCAAAAACAACAACAATAAGATGTGCATAATGTTGTGCTAATGTCACACTAATAAACAAAAATGCAGAAATTACGTTGTACTGAAATGTTTCAATACCAAAAGTTCCAAGTCGTATTTGTTATTGATATATGTTTGTGATTATTTTTGTTATGATGCTTATTAAACGTCACATTATGTTATAACGTTTATGATCGTCATATTTTTATAGAGTATGCATTTTTATATATTTTTTATATTTTAATACATGTCTAAATTAATTGTACACATTTTCTTGCGAGATATTGACAAAATCGCTTGTCCGAACATGTTGGAGAACAAGGTCGTTCAGATGACGATAATCGACATGTTCGAATACTGAAAGCTTACTACCTACAAAATCTGCTTTTATTTGTTCCAATAATAAGAGCGAACGTTCAGATAGCAGAAGCTAATCAATTATAAGCTCCATAATATTTAGCATTAATTAATTCGTGTAAAGGGAAAATAAACGAGGTTTTACTGTATTTATATGACGCATGCGGTGCGTCTATTAATTATTTAATGAAGAAATAATATCTATCCATGACGTTCCTATCCATTACAACACACTTTCGACAAAAATCGTGTCAAAATGTTCATCTTATTGCAACGAGTCGAGCATCAAACTGACTGCTTCTACTAGAAATTATTTCAACAGGTATTATTATTTAAATATAATTTAAACATATTATTTAATATATTATTAAACTAAATATATTTAAATATATTATTTAAATGCCATAATTATACATAAACGAGATCAACATACGATCATTAGATCTATAAAAAATTATTACTATTGATTTCTTGCCTTCCAGTAAATATTAGTTATCAGAACATGTTACATCGTGTATAGACGCAGAAAGCATTGAAAGCGTTATTATACGATTTGCATTTATTAATCCCCCTTGTTGTGAATTCAGGTTCATGCATTCCGTAAGACTGCAATTTGCTGTCTCACAATTCAAAACCGTAATCCCTACTATGGGCGTAACTCGATATTATAACTGAATTCTATAGTATCGAAAATTATCAAAACATCAAAATCATTAATCAAAATTAGATATCGTTCCCAGACATTTAGAATTAATTCTATCGTAACTAGGAAAATATTGTCGGATCATTGAAGGACATCACAGTCATCCCAAAATCCGTCGTAACAATGATTCTTCTCACCTCGACAGCTCGTTTCGCCCGGCCTTTCCTTACAACAGTTCGACACGAAGGAAAATGAGGAAACACACGTTCGTACGGCCTGAGTCGATTCTCACCGTGACGTTCGGCTATTCTCGCTGGGGCTGAACGAAAACCATAATGTCCAGGTGGGGGTAATTCGTAGAATAGGGATCGACCCCGGACCCTCTCGGCATGGGGCGCGAAAATTTAGGGGTGACGCTGGTCACTTTATTCATTGAAATGTCGAGCGACACGCGTACCACTGCCTGACAGTTTGGCCGAGCCGCGTGTAAATATCGATTACGGGACTGCCGCGATTGAACGACCTGGCAAATGCATCGGTCCGGCTGCTGCCGAGCCTCGCGTTAATTGATTCCCTCCGAAATAACGGAATACCTTCCGGAGAGTTTTAATTTGCCTGTTTTCGGGAAACACTCAATTATGAGCTCTTCTTAGATATTTATATTGATTGCACTCTGCGCGCGCGTTCAACGGCGAATAATTAATTGCGATTCCGTGGGAATTTAAACGATCTCGAGAATAATTGCTTCGAACTATGATTGTGGAAAAAAAAAAAAAAGAACTTCATCCTTCAATACTACGACGGTTCAATTTCTAAATGAATTTCTTGTTTTTAAATAATTTCTTCGAAATGGCAATTATCAAAATGTTGAGATTTATAATGGCGTAAAATTCGCTTTGTGTGAAAGTTGAGATTACGCAGGTTTCGTCAACGTATTTGACGAATAATTAAGATACAAAGCCCGGAAAACATAAATGCTCTGTTCGAAACTCGTGACAAACACGTGGAACGATAACGGATTTACTTTTGATATAATACGGTGGTCTAATTAATTCGGCGCTCAGCTAAAAACTGTGGGGCCAACTCTTAATCACAGTTCCACAGTTTCCGTACTCGTAGTTTCACACCTTGTCGCTGATACTAATCTCAGCAGCTGTTGCGACATTAAATTCACTAAACGAAACAAAACAGTATTTATGTATGATCATGTTAATTTATTGGAATGGACGAAAGAAATTAAGCATTTTGTGTAATAAAATAAATTCTACGATATACACATGTGTTTTATGCATTCTAAAGTGCTGTCTACCTCTATAAGTGTAAAATCAACACATCTGCCATTGAATTAACTCGATAAATAAAATATTAATTGACGTTAACTCGTATTAACGTTAACCTATCTTTCTCCTATGTTATACCAAGAACAATAAAAATAAGGTTATTGCTCTATTCACGTTTCATATTTCCATTATACTACAGATGCATAACAAAGGCTTTCACAAGTCTCTGCTTGTTAAAATTTTCATATAGTATTTTCAATCGTGCAGCAACATTTACGCGGAATGCTATTCACCTTTGCGTGAAATTTCAAGCAGAATATTATCTGTAATGATATCATATCGACCGACATACGCAAGAAATAACCAACGCACATAGAGAGAAAATATTGTCGGCAAATGTACGAAGAGAGAATCGTGTCGAAATTTGAAAACGGATATGTTTTACTCGAAATGGTCTGCCGAATTCGCAGGGTAATCGATGATGAACGAATTTATGGAAGCAATTGGTTCTCAAATGGTAGCAAAAATGGGAGAGAGATTCGGAGTTCAGGAGACAACTGACCTAGGAAATATTCATTGCCTTGAAATGGTCCTTAAGTTATGCGTATGGGTTCCGTATAAGCCGATTGCTGAAACCTACGGACTTGGTCTATCAGCGTTCTCGATTCAACTTGTAAATGCTATTGTTACGTCATCGATTCGTTTGTGACACATAACGATTAGTGAAGAGCTGTAAAATAGCTTTTGCACACTGTATAATCTCTCTTTCGTCAGCTAAACAAATGTGTACGTGATATATAAAAAATTATTTATCGATCCATTTATATTACATAACGACTACTGCGAATTACCAACTGTATAATGTGTATTTATAATATATAATAATGTTTATGAACGTAATATATATTTCCGTTAACAATGCAAATAATATAAATAATATATATAAATTACTAAATCATTTATCGATTTATTTCTAAAAATTGTGAGATGTAAAACAGATTCTGGAAATGTTTTAATCTCTTTTTCATCAAGTACATAAGTATATGTGTACATAGGCCATCCTGTTTTAATCCACAAGTGCAAATTATTTGTATCTATCATACAAAAAAAAAAAAATAATTGAGCACATGAAGGACATCTCCACTTTTTTTAAACAGAATGAGGAATATAATAAAATGAAAAAGTATCAATTTCTTATCTATACTACTTTTTCTTTGCATGACAAATAATTTACGAGTATTTTGCATTTACAGAGTAAAATCGGACACTACGCTACTACTTGTTTTTTACTTGACTTATAATATAACTAGTTGAATAGTTCAATCGATAATAAGGGAAATTTATCTGTACAAAAGATATTTATAACTAATAAAAACAAGTTAAAAATTATTCATACCTTTCTACAATCTAAAATTTACTGACAGTAGTATGTTTGTATACATTTGCAAATATTTAAACAGTTCTTTCAATATGCATTGCTAATTGCAATACACATTAGTCGTAAAATAAACAAGAAAATTAATTTTTATGTAACCGAATGAATATTGAATATTAAAAAGAAAATTTTCACATTGATCTCCGAAAAGGAACAATTGTCGTGTTTATTCATTAAGATTGTGCGTGACTGCTAAATCGCCTCATTTCTCATTTTAAACATCAGAAACTTGGTGAAGAGGTAGCCAAAAGTGACAGGATAGCGGTAATACGACGAGTATGAAGCTCTTTCAATTCCCCCCCAACGAAATGAAGTGAAATTTCCACATCCATTTAACGCGGTGTATTCACGCGTCCCGAAGATTCGGCAACGAGTTCTCTCCAACGTAGCGCGCGACCGGGACAATTTTCACCGTCGATGACTCTGCCCCGTAATTCTATATGTAATCATCGTGTCTTTATCGATTGCCCGCAGAGCTCGTCGAATCGATTAAACAAACACTCGTCCGAAACTCCGTACCAAAGCAAAGACCAAAAGCACGCTCGTGCGATCCTATGAGTATCGGAGCGTTGTTCCGCAATCGAACGAACAGACAAACGCGTTCCAGTTCAAAGCGATGACGATCAAGATCGCATTAGCCGACCGCGTTCCAAGGGTATAACGATATTCCCGAGGCAATAACGAAAGAGCAGAGAGACTGGACAAAGAGCGGAGAACGGAAAGGGGAAACGAGAGAGAGAGAGGGACTAGAACGAGCGAACAATTTCCACGTCATTCAGCGGCCAGAAAATGATCAATTAAATGTCTGGCGAGGTCGGCATCGGCTGATACGCCTCTTTGTTCCGCCATGCAAAAACCTCCAGGAGAATTTCCGCGGACAACGCGCCCGTGCCCCGCGACGAATTCGTCAAGCGAGAAAATTCAATTTCCGTATCCGTGCGAGCAAGTCGTCGCGCTCGCCCGGAATCTGGTTGTCGGAACCGCATCGAACATCAATAATTCTGCCGATCGAACGGCATAATTGGCCCGCCCTATGGGCTCGATTTATTGTTTACACGCAGCTGGCCCGCGCCAGTCCCGTGGTACCATTCCTCCTCTCTCTCTCTCTCTCTCTCTGGTTCTTTTCCCTCCTTTTTCCTTCCATCGTTTATTTTTGTTATTTTCCTTTTCTTTTACTACCGTTGTTATTATTATTATTTTATAACACCGCGATATCGAGTCGCATCACGCTGCGAAATAGCTGAGCGAGCTATCATCTCGGCTGCGCGTGAGCGTTATTTGCGATTAACTCGCGAGAATTTCCGCGAAAACGGTCTTTCCGTCTGGAATCTCCCCTGGAATTTCGTTCCAGGTCGCGGAACATCGATTTTCCGAGATGGGGAGACAGAGAGAGGCATATATAAGGCAGGGGCCAACCGCGCCCGTTTGACGGAAGACTCTCTCTCTCTCTCTCTCTCTCTCTCTCTCCCTTTCGTTTCTCGCCCGCAACCCCTCGAACTATACTTCTTTCCGCAACCTTTCGCATTCAGCCGGTTGTTTCTTTCGATTCTTTCCCTCGCGAGCCTTTCGTTTCCCGCGGGCACTCTTAATTCTCACTGCGCTCCCCTCTTCTTTTTTCTTTATGGGGGTGTTCTGGCAATCCGGCTCGAAAAAATCGACTTTTTGGAAAAATTTTGGAACTTTGGGATCTTTTTCTGAGGAAACCATGACACATTTTGGTATGCAGTTTTCGCACACAGATTTATTCATACCTAAAGAGTATTTGCAATTTTTATTTAACGAAATTAATGAAGGTTGTGGAAATTAATGAATGATGTGTAAAGCATGCTTTTAAAAACGGGTTCGAATGACTGACGGTGACAACTGGTTATTTGAAACTGAAAAACCAAAATGCATCTTAATTGGTATAAATGTGGCTATCGCGTGAACCACGGAAACAGCGAAATTTCGAAAATTAAAAAAATGGCAGCATTTTGAAATATCGATTTTTCTTGTGCATTTCGTCTTTCTGGTGGTAAAAAAAAAAAAAATAGAAAAAAACATCAGATTTTGAAATTCGTAGTTTACATCAGATGAAAATTTCCTCCAAATTTCAAGTCAATCGGTCAACTAAAACGTGAGATATCCCGTCAGTCAGTTCGAAAAGTATGGATTTGAGAAAAACACATTTGAAGTTTCTGTTACCCGTTGTCCAGAAATATTCATACTTACAATCAATCGAGCAGTAAAAAAAATAAAATATTATAAAATAATATTATAAAATAAAATATTTTTCGAGAAAAACACATCTGAAGTTTTTGTTACCAGTTGTACAAAAATATTCATACTTACGTTGCGAGCAGTACACAGTTTCCTTTAAACATTTATAACTTTGCCAATTTTACGAATTCAAACAAATATAATTTAAGAAATAGAAGAAGTTTCACAAACCAAATAATTCTACCTCGGATTATGTGCAATCTACATTTTAATCATGCACAGTAGGGTTAAATCTAGAAACGAGGGTTTCTAGCTTATTCATAAGTATAATTTTATACGAATAAATTACGAGCGATATTAAATTAAATAATTCTGAATTATCTCGAGTTGTTTCAAGTGTCGTATGTCTAAATATTTAGAAATTTACGTTGAATTGTATAATTCGTGCAAAAGAGAAAAAGACTATTTCGAATTGAAAATATTTGATAAATAAAATATAAAACACTTGAACGGAACGTACTTCGCCTTTCTTTTAACTTTCTCCACCTGCGCACCGAAATTCTCGGGATAGTCTCTATTAGCAGTATTTTCCAAAGCAAACTTCATTCCCTCCCCTGCACTTTCGCTACCCGCCAGCACCTATACATACACAGACGTACCTATACATACACAGACGTGCACATTAATAGCCATCGTTTAACCGTTTCGACTCTACGCATTCCTCGAGTTCTTATTTCCCGTGCATGGTACTTTTGCGTTACACTCTCTGCCTCCGTTTGTACACATTTTAACTCTAACAAGTCTTAGGGGAGGCAAGCATAAAGTATAACACTGTTATCCAAAAAGTTTGCAGCGACCTGTCAGTTTTGGATAAAATCTTGGCAGATAAGATTGTGTTGTTTAGAGATGCTGACGTCGATTTATTTTATTAACTGTTATTATTTAACCCTTTCACGACCAGATATACCACGCATACTGGGTTAAATTATATTCGTTACAGTGTTTGTGTATCTGTTCATGCATCCGTCTATTTTGTTGAAAATACTGATTCACATCACCTTAATTTGACTTATATTCTTCTTCCCACCTAGAAAATTATTTTTCGATATATTGAATTGTAAATAATGTTAATTCTCGCGCAATTAATTGTTAATCAACAATCGACTACATGGTGGGTACTGTGGGCCCACTCAAATTAAGGAGAAGTGAAAATTTATAACTTACATTTATATTACGTATTGAAAATGGTTTTTTCAGTTATTTAAAAGACCAGCATCTTTTCGTAAAAATACTGGTTTTCATTTTCGAAAAATGCACGCCCAATGCGTGGTTTAGAATGTGAGCATTTTGCGGAACCATTGAAGTAGATTTGCCAATTTGGAACAATGACAAAATTTTAGCATTCTTAAATTTTACAATTAAAATACTTTTACGTGTTTTTTACATCGCTGAGTACATGAATTTCTACTTACAGTTTCACCAAGTTGAATAAATAACCATACAGTGAGTAAAGTAATTTAAGTAGGAGTAAAATATCAATAAAAAAATAAAAATCGTATAGCATCGAAAGGGTCACATATTTATTTAATTCCATAATATTTCATGTGCTAAATTTTGTAATATTTTATAACATTTTATATGTTAAACGATTATTAATCAGTGTGTTTATTTAAAGCTAGAAAAATAGCTCTGTCAGTTCTCTAAAGATTAAATATTTTCTATCGATGGATTCTTGTTTCCTGTCATTTGTATATGTAATTGTTAAAAATGTGTTTCATTTAGGGTTAACAAACGCAAAATACACATTTGAAAAAATCATCTTTTTGTTTCCACAAGTGACTTGTATTCGAGCGATACCAAATGTGTACATCGTCTTGCGGCTCAAAATAACACGAAAATCAATAATAATAAAGTTAAGTCAACAGTTTCGTGCCTGGGAAAATCAAGTTTGAAAACTTATCGAGTATACACGAACGTAGCAAATTCCCAAAGTAGATAGGAGTAGAAACTCAGCAGGAAGCCATTCTATTTAGATGTAAAGGCAAGTCAAACATGTACAGCAAAATCTTTTTTAATCGTTGGAGGAAATAATGTGAGAGCACTTTTGATATAATTTCATTTCATTTGAATTTCACTTTATTTTTATCATTAATTATATATGAGTTATTTAACTTAATTTATTATTAATTGTATATGAATTATATATTATATTTGGATTTCTCTTGTATTGCAAATTTAGATTCCCGGTGTGTATATATATAAAGTTGTTAATTCGATAATTAATAAGTAAACTGTATTAACAAATGCAAAGGTCGTGCTTAACTCTACAAGTATCTACTATAATTTCTGCAATTAAATATTCATGTTTTTATATTACCCTAGTATTTTTAAAGGCTTTCATGAAAGAAAGAATTTAAAAAAATTCATATTTAACTGAAAACATGATTGATGTTACTTATAAGTTACCTATAAGACCCCACTAGGGTTAATACTTAGTATCTATCATATTTGTATATTTATGTATTTCTAGTCTAATTAATCTAGTCATATTTATATATATATTATAGTTTGTTATTAATAGTGTATACACGCAATAGTATAAACAGGTATGTACATATTATACTTTGCAAATTGTCATCAGTCATTTAGTTATATTTCGAACGAATCTTTAATTTTAATAAACAAGATAACAATAAAAAACATAAAAAAATTATATAACAGTAAATAAAATGAAAGGTAAAATTAACTAATTGTAAATAAAATTAGAAAAAAGATGGAGACATCCATTCTGTTCTGAATTATATTTCTATCGTTTTATATTGATTATCAAAGTGTTTAATAAATACAATTTTACCATAAAATTTTATTAGTATGTTCTCCGGCTTGAAATAAAAAAATAACGTCACATAAAAAAAGAAAGTCACATAAATATAACGTCACGATGGTTTACAAAAATATAAACGAATTATATTCTTATTTCGCAATCCACTTCCCAGGTTTCGAACACGAGTTTAACATCGCAGGAAAATTCGTCGCTTTCCGAATTTCCGTGCGTTCAAACATTTCCAAACATTGTGATGTATCAATAACGAGTCCGCTATTATCCTCAGGTTTTCACATTTTTCCTATAACCTTTTCATAGATCTGTATATGTACAATATATTTCTAGTCAAGGAACATACTGCTGAAGTTCCATTGTTTAAACCTGGGTCGTTCTATATTTGTGATATATACATATATGTATGTATATACATGTTAGGTATTTTTTATCTGTTTCTTTTTAGCCGGGTATAGGAAAAACTTCCATCGTTTGTTAGTTTTCACGCGTGTCATCTGCCGTCATGTCAGTTGATATTCGCCTCTCTACGGCCTATTTCTCTCTCTCTCTCTCTCTCACTCTCTTCAGCTGACAGATAATCAAGCAGCTGCGGGCCTCTCTCGCTCGGTTGGTCGACGTCGTGCGGTGAAATAATTTAAACTTTCGATAAACCGCTTCTGTAACTGAGAGCAGAGCGAGGCCTCTCGGCTAGAGAATCCAATAAGAGTCGTGGTCGCTCCGGTGCGCTAAGAGAGAGAGAACGCTGGAAATGAATTTCCGTCTGCTGCAGTCCCATCGTCGCGTGTTTAAGCGAAATACAAAATTAATAGCCGACTAAAGCGTTGCCCCTGTGTCCGTGTCTTTGCTCCTTTCTGTGTTCCTCTGTTTGCATTCTCTCTCCGCGTTGCTCTTGTACCTCTTCCTCTCTTCCTACCTCTCTCTCTCTCTGTCACACACACACACACACACACACGTGTACACACGCTCCATCTTTACCTCTTTCTCGCTGGCTACACGAAAATTCACACACACACACACGTGTACACACGCTCCATCTTTACCTCTTTCTCGCTGGCTACACAAAGGTTCACACACACACACACACACACACACACACACACACACACACACACACACACACACACACACACACACACACACACACACACACACACGTATGCAACATATGACAGAACTATACGCGACGGTCTCGTTAGAAAGTGCAGCAAGTGTCAAATCTCCTTTTTACGCGAGTTCAGGGGAAACAAGAGCCACGCCGGCAAGAGTTAATAACGATGTATTGTTACGACTGATGAAAAAAAACGGGGGAGGAGAAGCGACTGAGAGCGATTTTCATCGATGAAAAACAGATGTCTCGCTAATGTCACGATGTAATTCACGTTCGAGAGAACTCCGTTTCTCATCTTGTTGGCGATTATTTGACGCGAATATCGACGAGACGTAGTTACATTTTTTACAAATTCACCGTGAATGTTCTCGGTTTGGTGCAAGTTGATTTTCATGCAAAGCGTCGATCGCGGAGCATTTAAATCGACAAGACGTGTTCACGACCTAGATACGTCTTTGATCGCTTTTACGGGCATTCCGAGTAAGTAATGCAATTTCAAACGTCGGGAGGAATTATTCAAACGAATAATTTCGTGACGCACCGTATTAACACGGTGATTATTTCACGTCACCGGTGGTCCAAAATATTCTTACAAATGTTTCGCAGTTACGATAAAATTAATATCGTCGATAAAATAAATACGTAGGTAACGCTATAAAGCGAAAAATACGTTTCCATTGTGCCTTTGTCGCAATGCAATGTTTTATAGGAATTAATTGTTTCACGAAACATATAAATTTTGCGTGACGATCTACGCGTTTTATTTATAATTATTTGTTTTAATTAATACATGTACCGTTCATTAAATTGTATGAGAAGTGCATATTTTTGTTCGAAGAAAATGATCTGTTTATGTTAAAATTTTCTTTCTTAAATATTTAATATATATGTATATATTATATATTAATGTATATACATGCATAATAATAAGTGTGTATATATATATATATAAATTGTTTATATAATTAAATTTTTATATCGTAATATTGCAATATATTTAACTATAATATAGATATGGCTTAAATTCATAAATATTTATTTATTGTTTATTATTTTCCAAGATCGTTTTGAACTATAGACTCGCGTTCATAGGCCACAATAATTTCTCCAATTTAATTTGTCCCTTGACATCAAATTGACTGATAAAATATGTATAACGAAGAAATAAATAACTCGATTTGCAAATTCTTTTATTGACAATAAGTAGTCTATATTGCGTGTGAGATTCGTGCAAATTGCATCTTCACATATATATCACGTATATATCATGATCTTATTTTGTTCAACGTTGTGATCATTTGTTTTGAACTTGTTGCAATTGTATCTCTATAAATGCCTACACTTATCTTTGAAAGAATGTCAAACGATTAATTAAGTAAGAAAGTAATGTACTAACTGCCAAGAAATTTGAAACTCTGAATATTATTTATAATTGTGACAGTACGTTTTGTTACCAAAAATATCGATAATATATTTTACATGTTTTACATTAAAATATATCGAAAATGTATATTGTACCACGTTAGAAATAAATGTGTTGCACTATATTAGAAATATAATGACATTTTATAAAAAAAAATTGACACAGAAGAAGGTTAATCAACTACCAAACGACTAAAGTACTCAGAAAATTTAAAATTTAAAAAATTTACATCAGAAATTACAGTAACGAGAAATAGAAAAAAAACGTGTAATAAAATATATAATAAAAGTTCGCGTATGGTAATGTAACAACGAACAAAATTTTCCAGCAACAAAAGTACGAATATTCCCTGATCGTCTTTGATCTATTCGTTACATCACCCCACCCTCTCACGATCCAGTATTGTTTCATTTTCACCCCAATATACGCGACCGTCTCCCTTCATCTTCGAAACAAGATTCCCGCGATCAATCGTCCATTTATCGCGTCGAACTTTTTTCCTTCTGCCCTCGTACATCTGTTCCAGCAGCGCAGCGCAGCGGTCGTGAAATTGAAATCAACGCTTCAAATTTGAATCGGGAGCAAAAGAGGCAAGAGATATTCCACAACGCATATCTCCACTAGCAAAGAAAGAAAAGAAAGAAAAAAAAAACAGAAACAAAGGTTCGCGCTTGTGAAAATTTACATGCACACCGACGAAACGCCGGGGCAAATAAAGGTGGACAGTTTCGATCGATCCGACGCGGCCGTCTAAGTTTCCCAGTCGCAGAAGTGACGAAAGTTTTCGAAAAGAGGCAGCTGGACGGTCTGTCAATTCGCGAATAAAGTGCAAATCGATCGCGACAAACGGGCGGCGAGTTTCAAACAGGTTTCTCCGCCGTCGGGTGGAAACGTGAAATTAATAATCCAGAGAGGCACTCCCTCGGAAGTGCTTTCACCCTTTCCGACCGAATTAGCCCTGGTAAAAAGCCCATTTCGTCTTCGTCGAAATTAAAGACGAGCGCGTCGTTCCCTTTCATTCGTCTGGCCGGCGATGCGGGGTCGATTCCCTACAAAAGACGTCACCGACCGAAATTTTCCATCAGTGGTCGAACATCACTGGTCATCGTTGACGATCTCTCTCTCTCTCTCTCTCTCTCTTGCCGTCGTTTGACTTGGACTCTTGGCGCAGCTGAACGTGTCTAATTAAGCGGAAAGAAACGGGGAAGAGAGGGAGGGGGGAGGGTGCAAGGTACACAACAATTAACTCGATTAATTCACGTTCCAGTCGAAGACGTTAGCTCGAAATTCAACGGGTAAGCCGGCAACGTCCTCCTCGTCTACTAGCCCGCTTTGAACTCCTCTCCCTTCACCCTTTCTTCCACTCTGCTTCCCTCTTGCTTTGCCCGGTGTTCTCTTCCCTTCGGCATATATACAATCTCGAACAAGTGTATCGCGCGCTCGTACAGTCTCGCGTGCCGGCGCAGAGGGGAAGCAGCCTCCGCTCAGCTCAGCCCCGGCGCGCTCACACGAACGAACAGTCTTGCACACTGCAACCCAGTTAAGAGAGAGAGAGAGAGAGACCCAGTTTTCCAGCTCCGCGACTAACAACGACGTGGAGCTCGCTCGCGACGACAAGAAGCAACGAGTACAATTAGCCTTCACGAGGGTGAGAGAGAGAGAGAGAGAGAGAGAGAGGAGACAGCCGTCTGAATCCGTAGGACAGCGACCGTTTCCGTTTCTGACGAGACGCGGAGAATTACTCGGAAAAACAAGACTGCTGAAACAGACTGAAGAAGAGCCGAGGAGGAGAAAGAGAGAGAGAGAGAGAGAAAAAAACGGGACAAATACGCCAAGCGGAATCGAGGGTGGGGGAGGATAGTGGAAAATGCAAGAGGCAATAAAGACGGAGCGTGGAAAAGGAAGAAGAAGAAGCAGCGGGAAACAAGGGGGAGAACAAAGGCAGGGGTTGTCGCTTGGCTTGGGTGAAAAAGGCCGGCGAAGAAAGAGACGGGCGGCGCGAGAACAGGAAACGCGGCTCAGGGAACGCGGAAGTGCACGGAGGTTGTGGAGGGTGCGAAAGAGGAAACGGCAGCGAGACATTTCCCGACGAAGCCGATAAATAAAAAAGTTGCCCAGATTCGAGGGCATTATATAGCCAAGAGACGCGAGGGAGAAGGAGAGAGAGAGACGACAACGATCTGGAGGACACGTCGCGTCGCGACGACGCGCCCAGAGAGTACAAGACGAGAGGAGGATCTGGCACCCAAGTTTCTCGAGTTATGGTATCGATAACTCGCATGTCGCGCGAGACACGAGACTGTATATTCCTTTCGAAGCAACCCCTTTTCGCCCGTTCGCTCAAACACGTCTCTTTTCTTTGTCCCGCCCCTTCGCATACTCGAGCGTACGTGTTGCCGTATTTACGAAAGCACGCGTTCCCTTCAACTCTCTCTTCAACGTCGCCGCCAGCGTTTCGTTTTTTTTCTTACACCTCCACAGCCTTTGCACGGTCTTCGCCTTTCCACTGGTCCCGAGACTCGAATAACGAGTACGTTGCGTCAGCAGGTAATTCGCGGCTCCATGTCGAAACAATTCTGCTCGTGTTATCGATTATTAGCTACTTTGTTTGTGATAACAGACGTACGTGGATATGTATGTATTTTAAATTAGACTGGCAAGGAGATGGCAAGAGCTGGGAAATCACGAATGTGCACGTTGAAAATTTTTTGTCCGAAAATTGCAATATTTTCTCAGTGTTAAAAGTATATTTAAGTATAATCTAGAGATAAATAATAAATTTATTACTTTTCAGTAATTTCTATCCAGTGATATCATACCGACGAGATCAAAAAGAAATGAATTACTGTGTACGGTTTGGTCATCCGTTATGGTCCGCAATCAGTTGCCAGCGCAAGTGATTAAATCGGGGTTGAAATAAAATCCCAAAAAGGCTCGAGCGCGACTTTGTTTCCGAGGAATTAGTAAAAAAGTATCGAGATGTCAATTCACTCGAGTTCTCATTGTTTTTGCCATTTTCTCGTAGGCAGTAACACATCGAATGTTATTTACAAATAATTTCTTTAAATTTCGTAAGATTATAGAATCGATTCATGGCCTTAACATTAAAAAATAGAATAAACTGATGATATAAATGAATTGTTGAAAAAATGGCAAATGAAATGACGAAACGTTGGTCCTTGATAGATAAGAATAGTTAAGAATAATACTTGTCAACAATGGAATCAACAGATTGTAGACATAAACTGCTTATTAAAAATATTAACGCTATATTCTATTAATATCATATATTAATTTATATATTACATATATTATTTATATTTATTATATTATATCATTATAATTTGTGTATTATATATTAATTAAAAGATTTTTTAAATCAAACATTAAAAAAGAAAATTTCAATATCCAACCCACAAATTAAAGAAAAATAAGACACTGAAATGAATAAAATATTTCTTGTTTATTAAAATGAATTAGATCCGTAACAAGCGAAATTAAATAATTCGAAAAAATGAGGAAACTATTACGATTCTTATCTTTGTTAATTGTTATCACTGTATCAATAACGAGAATGTCTGATGATACACTGTGGAGTAAATATTAATATTAATCACGTTTGTTTCACAACACCCGAACGCTATACTCAAATTTGAAAATTCTACATTTCCTACAGGGTATTCACCTCAGAATGATCATATCTCGTAACGTATCATTTTCTCTAATCAACTGAAAAAGTTGGCAATCCCGCGTTAATTCCCCGCTAATTCCCGGCGGTGTTATTCTTCAATTTCGCCTTTCTGTCTCGCGATTCGCCGATTAGCGCCTTTGCTATTTGTTCACGCCGTAAATTAGACGCGACATTTAATTTCCATCGACGGCTAATTTTCAAGGGGGGGCTTGTCATAAATTAATGTCCCTTCCCGCGGCTAACGGCAGCCCGTCTAACTCCTCCTTCCGTTTAAACTAATTTCACGAGAGATAATAACGGAGACGATGAGCCTTGGAAATGAACGATGGCGGATAATCGATACGACGCGGCCGGATGTTATTCAGTTAGTCGCCGATTTTCGTGACCGTGGAAGCACGCGCGGGTGTTTGATAAAGCAGCCATCGAAATCATCAATCCCGCCGCTTTCGAGACCGTGCCCACACATACATATGTACATTGGCCCTCGATTGTCCTCCGCTGTGTAACGAGAGAAACGTTGCCCTCGACGAGAGCATCTCTATTCAATCCCGTTATTTTCACCCTCTCGTTTCAAACTAATTCCAATAAAACTGCACTCCATGGCCGGCAGTCGCAACGATAACCACCCCCTATTGGTTTTTCACACTTTCGAATCGCGTATTAACCTTGACTACGGCTTTGAGACGTTCTGTTATAATCGTTAGGACGATATATAACAGTCACTAAGGAGATAAACATACAGTCATTGTCAAGTAATTAAAAAGTGAGGGTTTGAGCACAGAGAGTTAGTTAAGTTAATTCGTTGTAATTTACATCGTATAAGAACATATATTTTATTTAGTATACGTTCTAAAAATAAAGTACGCAGTTATTCTTTCTCTCTGTAGTACGATGATTGCACCAAGTTATCAAACAATTACAAAACCTGAATCATTCGTTGTGTCACGTTTGCGTCTACCTTTTCTGACCATTTTGCTGTCCCAATTTTTCATTTTGAGGATATCAAACGAAATAACTGTAAAGTAAACATATTTCAATAATATATGACCAACGGAATATATAATTGTTGAATCAGCATTCACTTACTGGTTCAAATGAGATTTGCTGGAATTATGGTCGATGACATTTTATAGAGCCTATAGGCGCCTCTCGTGTCAGCGGAGCAAAGTAGGTCAAGCGCCTACGAGCAATTTTTTTTAAACAGTATCACAGGCGCAAATTTACCAAGCACCTTTAGGCGCCAACAGTAGTCAAAGGGTTGAACGTGTTCTCGCCGAGACGAGACGCGGTAGAGTCAGTGCAGCAACACAGCTTTGGAGAGCGTGTTTCGTCTTTGGTCGTAAATATCGTACATCGAGGCTCGTAGCACGTTTTATGAATCTTGCGGCAGAAGGTGGGGATCGGTGAACAGATGCACATCTCCCCGGCGAGAAAGGGATGAGCGGAAGAATACGCGCGGTAGAGGTGGCGCGGCGCGGCGCTTTTAACGAAAAGAGGCGGGGAAGATGGTGATTAAGCGTTTCCGCTGGATGTTTCGGTTTTAGCCGAAGCCAGGCTCTGAAACGCTTAATGAAGCGAGGCTGCTCCGGTATTGGCAGCGCCGTGTAACGCGCGGCGATATTTTCCAAAGAGGATTTCGTCGAGTGTCTACGCTGATACCCGTAAACACGAATTTTTATCGATCGGCGTCCCGCGGCCAGGAATAATTGCGCGTTCGTTCGATAAACGCGAAGGGTTTTCAAAGTAAATTTTACGTTTGATTACAAGTTACACGCTGTCGGTGTCGATCAATTTTCTTGCATAATAATAAGAAAATTTAATCAGGAGGCGAGTCGAATTTTTAAAGTAAAGTTTATAATTTGATTATATTATTGTAATTATGTTACATTATAATATTATAAGATAATTTGATTGACATTATTAGATTTTATTTGATATTATTATTAGTACATTATAAGATTGTTTGATTATATTATTTAATTAAATATTGTAGAGTGTCAATTCAGGGAGGTCTGTGTTAGTTTCATAACAAGACAAAAAGGAACTGTAGGTTGTTTGATACATTTAATATTACTAATATCTCCATTGATACTTGTAAATACAAACATTTGTCGGAAATTACTACTAAAAATAATTACGTGCGTTAAAATATAATAGTTTTTTATTCTTGTGTTAAGAAGAAAAATACTTTATTTATTGTAATTTGAACATACGTGCGTAATTCACAGAGCATACATGAAATTGTACACGTTACAAGTTACAATTATTAGTATCAATAAGTTTTCTTACATAGTACTAAAAAATATGATTACAAAACGAATTAAATTTTTAAAATAAATCATACGATTATCTTATTATCTTATTTCTCTCGACACTGTAAATTCTCAATTCAAGAACGTTAGATATAAAACATTTTACGTCCTTAGTTTTATAGACCATAATCCTATAATTTGTGCTGTGTCGGCAATAACCACGGTGGCCGGCATTTTCAGTCTTAGTTCGAAATATTCTCAAATAATTGAAGTACCGCGAATGTTATTAACAAGAAATTTTAAAGAACTAAATCTACTACGTTTTTATACACGATACTTCGTATACGCCTCTATAAATTTCGTGTTGCAGTCACTGTGTTAATCAAATATACGTATTGACCATTTAAATAAAACAGACTGGAATTCATAGTTTCAAAATATTAAACTATATATTAAAATATATAACTGTATATATCAAGGCACATTAACTACATGTTAAATGGGAAGGTATTTTTTTAAAGAAACTTTCATTACAAACAGAGGTAAAGTAAGTGTTTCAGCGAGTGAAGTTTGTTTATTTCGTTAGAAATGCTTTTTTTAACAGTTAACTAACGTTCGTCAACCGATTGAAGCCGTTACATCTATCACGTGCTTTGCAAGCAAATGTCATTTATCTGCATTGACTCGATTCATAGAACGGATTATAGAACAGTATTTCAGACTGAGATACCTTAGCGTCGTATTTACAGCATCGACGTATAACATTCTGAATATCGTGTCGTTTATCATCTTATTTGCGATACAATCCGAGAAACGACTGTGAATAAAATGCTAGTTGATAAAATATTTAACAATATGGAATATTGCATTTTTCCAATTCGATGAAAACCAAGATCAATTTCATCTATTGTTACAATGTACATATTGTATGTCATACCTGTTAGATTTAAAATAAAATATTTTTCACTAATTCTCTGATTAAAATTGGACGAATTTTAAAATATTGACGACGTTTTTCTACATTTGTTTAAAAGAACATATAAGAAAATCGGAAACACGACTTTACAAAAATTTATAGATAATTATGTACACAATAGAGTATAAATGTAAAACTTATACTCTCATTATAATTATAAAGAAACATTATTTATTTTAATGTAGTAGCAGTAATTGAATAGATAAATTTAAAGACCGTCTGATTGATTTATACTTTCCAGTAAATAAATACAACAAACTTGTTTTCAGAATCTCTGCAACTTCAACACATAAACTAAGTATTTACAAATGTTCAAAATTCTTTTTTTTCTTCTTATTTTTAATATTAAAAGCAATGTAAGAAATGATATTAGAGGTAATTGCAAAGGAAATCATTGACTTCGCGTTAACCAGTTTAAAAGCTGACACAAAAAATCGAAAATTAATAATTAAAACAGATTTCAATAACAAATAACTAAAATTGTCAACCTTTTAAAAATGAAGGTATGTTTTATTTATCAGAAGTATCGTCTCGTTTTTGTAGTATTTTTTGTAATAAAATTGCTGACAGATTGAATTTTATACAGTATTATATTGCACGAATGTGCATTATTTAGTCGATCAAATATGTATGTAGGAATACAAAATAGGCACTTTTTAAAATGTGTATAAACTCTTGAAAATAATAAAATTAATTTAGCTGGCCCCTAACATTTCTTGATCAATTTTCAAAATGGTCAAGCAAACATAATAAAATAACACATAATATTTTGTCTCAATAATCAATATTTTCATTCGTATTCAACACAGCGAAATGAAAATTCTACTCTCGATACGAAATTTTAGGCCAATTTATTCAGCAAGATTTCCCGAAAATTTCCAGTCCAGTTTGATAATTCTTTGGGGCAAATTGCACGTTACAAAAAAATGTAATTGTACATGAAAAAAGAGAAAAAGAAACTACGAGACTTAATTTACTCTCTAGATAGCCCAGTTTTTGGACGAAACTCGCATTTCGCGAATCTAATCAAAATGCTCGTAAAAGTTCATTACGAAAGTATAAAATTCCATTCACATTTTTATTATACCGATATAAACTAGTTTTATCGCTGTGACTACTCGCGAGCAAACAACTCTAATCCAATTCGAAAGACCGCAGCACGGGCGTAGCTAATCAATTGCAGGAGCTAAAAAGGAACGAGGGCACACTGGTAGACAGCGGTGGTTGACTTTATAAACCATAAACACAAATACTTATCAAAACGCGCGGCTACTATAATGCCGGCTGTTACGGCGTACACAGCTCTCTGGAAACGTGCCATAAGTCGCACACAATTTTCTCCCTTAATTTTCCCCGAGCATCTCCCCTATCGCACGTCGTTCTATCTTGGTCGCTCTTGCGCTTCCACCCTCTCTATCTTCTGCTCTATTTATCCGCGCATCCATCTTTCTCCTTCTCCCTCGATTTTTCTGCCCCACGCTTTTTCCCTCCGCTGCCAAGATGCCAAGCGGAACAGAAACAACCCGATTGCACGGTGTTAGGCAAAAAAATTCCCCGTAACTTTCGAAGCAACGCTGTTCGTTGCCGAACACGTCGTAGAAAAATAGATTCGAAGAACGTTCGTTGGGGGACGAGTACAGCGCTGGATCAGAGAAAGAAGAATGGCAAAAGAAGCTTGATAGCACGAACGCGGATGGTGCAAACGAGAAGGGAAGAAGAATGAAAGAAGCTGGGGAAAATTTGAGAAAATGTATGGCGGATTAATGTTCATTTGTTCGCCATTTATTTGAAGTCCAATGGCATCTACAGGGCATGTTAGAACAATATGTTATAACAACTGTTAAAATAATGATGAATTGTAATAATAAGAAAATTGTAGGAACTTGCAAGCACTATCTAGATTGTAGATTTTTATGCAAATTGATGTTTCTGTAAATTTAATTGAATAAATGAAATTTCGATGGGAATTTGTCATCTGAAACTGAATATCGTAACAAGTATGATGCTTATATGCAATTTGTAGCTTTTAATGCATAAATTCCACAGTCTACTTGTAAGTGTATTGTGCAAGTTGAGATCAGCGGCTATGAAATTTTATACACATCTTGGAGAAATAGTTACGGTCAGATATCCTTTTTCAATTTTTCTGAAAGCACTTGAAAAATTTCTACGTTAAACGTAAGTCAGAATTCATACGATTCCATTCTTGGAAGACTGCGTTAATAATATTATTAATAATATTAATAAAGAATTTTCTCTCTATATATTTCCATTATTTTGTCCAAGGCTCATTTTAACATACAGAGTACTGTTAACATACAGAGTCACAGTCAAACACGTTTGTACTGTTATTTAAAAAGGAAATAAATTTGATGGAAGAAAAGAAGCACGCGATTATTTATAATGCCAATGCTAATGTGTAATTAATGAAAAGACAGAACTTACACCTAGAATATTTGTGAGAGGGAACCGGCACTGTCGTACAAATTTCAAACAATATTTGCCACAGATTATATTTATGATTGTCACACTTTTGCAATAAATATTGTCTCATTGTATCCACATATTTGAAATGTACAACCCAGGCGAAACAAATAATAAGTTCTTGATCATTTCCTTGATAATTTTAATTTGTTTTAAAAAGGAAACGGCGAATTATTGTCTACGGTTCAGGTCACTCGTTATGGTCCGCGAACCAGTTGCCAGCGCAAGGGGTTAAAAGTTACTTACGCCTGTGAAGCGGTCATTAAAAGGTGTGGGGGCTTTTCGAGATTTTCAATCGAACCACGCGGCCATTTTCGCGATTTCGAGGACGATATCGACGCCAGTGTGCAGAAATTTCTACGCTCTCGAAATGTGCTTAACACTCAGTGGTTTGTTCGTACGAGCGCGTTTACGATTTTTTAATCGCCCCTCTTCCTCCTCTCTCTCTCTCTCTCTCTCTCTCTCGCTGACTGATACGGGCCAGGCTACTTTATGCCACGGCCTGTGTGGCATTAGCGGATATTTGCTAATGTTCGAACGGCTTGTTTCGCGGCCGGCCACGCGCGCTTCGGCATAATTAACACCGTTTCCACGTGGATTACGCGTATCGGGTCTGGAGCGTCGGCTACCTGTGCATTTCGCTTGTTCCATCGTACAACCGTTCTCGCCGTGCTGTACAGATTCTGGCAACTATTAATCCGCCGCGCGTTCGATGGAAATGGCCACGTTGCACAATTGATTCTTCCGGATTTTATGTATAGTTAATGCTCGGGCAACATGAAACCGCGGCATAGAATGCTTGAAACTAACAACCTTATCAACTGGTTATTCTGAGCAATAGCCCAGTTAGCCCAACTCGTGATTTATGCTTATTTGCAGCATTTGCGGTATTGTTCCCTCCACTTTATACGTAGAATTTCTTGCAGGTTCTGTAATTAATATTTATTAATATACCCGTTTATTAATATATTAATTAATATCTCGTTGCATTAGATGACGAATATTAATAGTATTTAAGCGCTATTCGATAAATGATGAAAGTATGAGTCAAAGAATGAACACAAGAATGAATAAATATGAATCAAAGAGAAAAAATCCAATATTGAAATCTTTTATATAGATGGTTTTTTTTAAGAATTGACAACGATTATTTATTAATTTTTCTTGTTAAATATAATCCTGTTTTATAAAATCATGGATAATGAAAATAAAAATACCTTTGTCACTGTATGTCATCAATTTTTACCAAAAATCTAATATTGCTTGATCTTATATTGCATTTCGAGTAAAACAAATGCTTTTCTTCTCTCACCAAACACATCCCAATATATAATGAACATATTTGACGACGAAAAGATCTTTACATTTATCATAACGAGGCACAGTATTTTCAGTTTTTTTTTTCTCAACATTTAACGAACGGGTCATTTTTTCTCTACTTTCCTCCAGTTCCGAGCATTTTTCAGGAAATTAAAGAATTAATGCATGCAAGGTTTTAAAGCACAACAAGTTTATTAAATTAGCACCATTCTCAAACGTTTTGAAGGTTACTTGTTTTTATATCTAATGTCTATCTGGCTCCGTCTTAGAAAGTTGGCGTAAAAAGAAAAAAGAAACATAAATCCGTTAAGCGTTAATACGAAATCAGATGAAACAGTTCTATTATTTGGAATGCAAAATTTCACGATTTAAGAATGGTATGAATAGTATACCATCTCCATCATGCAAATACAAAATGAAACATTTCTCATACCACCATATCTCGAAGAGTTAGCTTATCTCATCGTTTTTTGCGAAATCGAGCAATTCTAAAACAATTGTCAATAACGTTTTGTTTAATACTTTTGTGAGTTTTGTGACGTTCCTTTCTGATCCATAAAAATTCAACAACGGCTATTGTGAGTTTTATTTATTTGGGAAATCCATCTATTTTAATCGGAAAGGATACTGGCAAAATTTAAGAAAAATGTATTTCTTCAGAGAGGAAAATAAAATACCACGCGACTGATAATACTGATCTACGACCCGAAAGTAATGAACTGCGCGAGTAACTCGGGCAATTGTACCGTGAAACCGATGGATACGCAGTAGCGGTCTGAAGCTAACAGTTATTGGGACACCGATGAACTAGAGCAAATAATTAATTTCATGAAAGCTTCGTTACAAAATTTTATACTGCACGCAGTTGTGACAAAAAGAAATGCAACGAAAAACAAATATAGTTGTAAGAACGCAAGTACGAGTGTTGACTTGTTAAAATTTTGTTTTATTGTTTCATCGTGCGAAAACGATGTTATCTGGATATATCATTTTCAGTTAACAGAATGATCGAAATCGTTTCGCGAGTTTCTACAGCTCGTCTACATTTATTGACATTCTTTTCCCATTCTTTGCAAGTGGTAATGGATCATTTTAGCCCAGTCATTATGTATTAACAAGCAACTCTGACAATTGTTTAATCACTTTTTTTTAAACAAACAATTTTGAAAGCTCCGTAGCGTTTCAGGCGCTTATAGGCGTCATCGAGATAAATTCGCTTCTGTCAACATGGATGGGAAAAATCGAAATCGAAATTGATGATACCAATTTTATTGCTGCTACGTGTCTTAACGCCGCTGCGGAGGATTTGCTGAAAATCAATGGGTAAACGGACGTTGAAAACATTTTCTGGGCGATTTATAATTCCGATATCGAGCAAAGAAAGGAAAAAAAAAAAAAAAAAAAGAAAAACGCGACTCGAGTTATCGAGTTCAATAATTAATTTGCATGAAATTCTTGCAACTTTTAAACGAGTATCGTAATCGGCAGAGCGAGAACATTCCGCGGCGATCGACCGGGAATGATGATATGTAATTGAAAGTGATTTGAATCTTGTGGCTGGTTGATGAGAAGCTTCGAGTTGCTTAATCGCGATGCTGAAACACGCCGATTGTATTTAACGTGCTCGCAAGCCGAGGCGTTTAATTAAACGTCCCGGTCTAAAATTCTGTTATTGATATGCGGCGATTTTAAATGAAAATGTTCTGGAAACAGGGGCCTGGAAATCGAACGCCGAACAGTGCAAATAATTCGAAACATGAATTTGATCGACCGTAATGGCGTGCTCTGTACCATTACACTCGAGCAATTTGAAATAATTCTGAACGATATTTGTTATTATTTTTTTTTCTCTCATGCCAAATGCTTTCTTGATTTGATTAACATTTAAAACGATTCGAACTCGTGGAATTTCTATGAAGCGTCGATTGTTGAAAAATATTGAGGACCGACCAGAAAGAGAATGTTTAACGTTAAATTGTAATGAAAAATGAAAATTAAACAAGCGATGGAAAAACAATTGCGATTTATAAAATGAAAGGAAGCGTATCGCGCATCATTCGTTCTGCTCGTAAAAATTTTCCAGTGAACGCAACCTTTGCGCGTTTTAAAGAGCTGTTCGTTTTTGAGAGAATAAAATACGTCGAAAGTGAATCATAATATTACAGGATATTCCAAGTCTGATCTTCTCAATTTATTTATTTTCTACAAAAATTTAGAAATTAGTTATTAATACTAATATATTGCGAGTTGCAATTTAAACGGTCGGGAATAAGTAAACATTATTACAACAACTTACACTAAAAGTATTATTTCGAATACTATTAACAGATTCCACTTTATTTAATATCTTATATTACAAGAAGAGTATAAATGTTTATACATTTTTGGGAGATTTAAGATCCCAAAGATTTATAAAATGTTAAAAATATTGAATAGATAAAGTAGATTTCCATTTAAATTCTAATTATTTAGTTATATCCATAATAAAATAGCTACAAAATAAGAGCATTCAATGATACTAAGTATCAACGAGTATCTCAATACTTGAAAGTTGCGTAAATGCACGTTCAATATCAGATATTGAATAATACTGAAAGATGTAAGTAAAACAAGTCATACATTGTGATGTCAAAAATATTTCAATTTTTTCGAACTTCATAAAATTCTAAAAAGGAGAATGGAGAAACTTGTAAATGGATGAAGAAATTTTAAATCAAGTTAAAAACAGAATTCAATCACGTACATATCGATGAAAAGAAATAATCCTTTGTAATTAATTACTTATAAATATTTTCACGATTTCCACTACTTACAACTGTGAACTGCGAACTCTCACGTATTTATAGAAAATTTTGAAGTATAAAAAATCTATAAAATAACATACACGACACAAAAATACGAATTTGCATGAAAATTCGCAGTCGAGTCGTAACAATTTCACCAAACACTCATTCAAGGTTTAAAAAAGGAAAAGAAATTAAATATCATTAAATTCCAGCCGCAAGATCAGTGCAGAAGATTAAATCGTACACGACATTATCCCGCGTAGATGTTTAATATCGCGAAAGTGGCGCACGCGCGGAAGAAGCCATAAATTTCAAGAAGTATCGGGGCGAAAAAGATTCGGTTCTTTCGGGGTGATCGCTAACTGGCAACACGCTACCCACTTTCTTTTCATAACCATGCGATGGGCTCCCTGGCAAGCTGTAAGGCAATCCAACAGTTGGAAGACGAATGCCGACAGGTATATTTACGATCCTCGTGCTCCTTCATCGGGCCCACAAAAATATTGGCCCGCCACATTCGTTGGGAACTCTCAATTACGCGAAACACGTAGCACCATAGAGAAACCGCGACTTCACCTCTATTCGCGCGTGCAATAAAAAAAAGGGGGAAAAGAAAAAAATCCTCAAAAAAGGTACCAGGAGTTTTTAGAAACTTTTTCATGAATTCCTTTTCGTTTGTAAATTTTTCACCACAGCAAGTGTGGATCATCGAGTACATACAGTGTCGTTGAGCTATGGGAATTTACTTTTGAATGCGAGAATTTGCAATATTTAATTCTATCTCGTATTTTATGTTTTGTACGAGTGAGACTAATGATAAAATTCATTTAAATGAAAAATTTAAAAAATAAAAAACTCGAGGTTGCTATAGAGTCTAGTATCCAGTGATACTAGATAATTAAGAAATAATTCTTCATTTTATTGAACGGAAAGTTTTAGAGAAGTTTTATTGTAAAAAGATGCTGATTTATTTAATAACGATTATACATTTAATAGTTTAAGAATTTTACGAAACTCTAAAATTGATTTGAAATCAATACGTTGGGAAATATTTGTTTTAATAAATATGAATCTCTTCCTTTCTTTCTCTCTTCATTTCAGTCTGTGTGAATATATTTATGTAATATATTTTTCAAAATATTTTCTTATCATCAAAAATAATAGAGAAGTATTGATACTTTGTTAGAGTGTTCCATCTTGTGCAATATCTTGAAATTGCTCCAATATCAGAGTAATAATACTGACATTATTACTATAATATAATAATAATAATAATAATAATAATATGTCATATGTTAAAAATAATGCATATTCTTGTGATTAAAGTCTTAAAAAAATTGCAGAACTGTAAAACATACATACATAAAACAATGTTACAAAATAATTTTATTTTCATCATTCTGACATCAGAAAGTTGTAAGAAATTTCGAAAATATATTGCACTGTTCAGAGTTAAAATAATTCAAGTAGAACAAAATTATTGTGACCGACACACGTGTACAATATTTAGTCGATAGGTAAGAAAACATTTCAACTAGCCTTATAAACTAGCCTTATTTCGAAATAAAAAGTAACAATAATCTCAAAATTTTCCCGCTAAGAAAAAAGTAATATTTAAAATAAATTTGTTATCTCTTATAAACACGAATTTTTTCAATAAATCATTATCAACGATCGTATTCAATTCTGATTCAAAATATACACAATGTAAATTTCAAAGTCAGCAGTGAACATATTTCGAAGAAGTTTTGTTCTTACGATTTCATAAAACATGTGAACTGTCGATTTTTACTTCCGTCTCGTGGACTATCGGGAAGTTCGCAGTGTGAAATTTCTCTGTTGATTCGTGTTTGAAAGAGGCAGACTTTTCGACAGCAGATTCTTCGATGATTCGAGCAATGAAGCTAAATCTGTTGTTTCATCGTTAAATTACACGGCAAAGCTGGATTATTTAAAATTCGAAGGATCGAGCCAAGTCTGTTGCGAATCAAAATTTAATCGTATTAAGCATAAAAAAAATGCTGCATCACACCAAAACGGCTAAGTTCGATTTATAGCTGAACTTTAATAATCACGTTTCTCTGGAAGCTGTTCGAGCATCGTACTTTACCCTTGCCATCATAATTTTTTCATTGTCACAGTATGTCGCGCTTCCTCGACAGAATAGAACGTGGCAATATAACACATAATTTTATATCGCGGCGTAATATACTTTCATGACCGTATTTTTGCAAGTTATTACTTTTGTTGATTAAATTCAGCTTTTTTAATTACAGTTGAAACAGTCTTTGCATTTGTATGTCTCACAGTTCAACTCTCTCTCTCTCTCTCTCTCTCTCTCTCTGGTCTCAATGAAGACAGATGCTTAATGTTATAAAAGAAATTTTGATGCAACGTTGGAAATCATGCATATTTATGATATCCACGATGTCTTCGAAATCACGATTAATTAAAATGTTTAATTAAGATGTTTAATTAAAAAGTTCACGTTGTGAAAGGAAAATAAAGACGGAACAGTCTTTTAAACAATCGAGTTTCTTAAACGGGAATAACAATTTCGAATGATTTTATTATAAATAATTGACTGTCGCGTTTGATCTTTTATTACCATTCTGGTGATATTTAAAAGCACCAGTTTTCTATAAATGCTTATATTATTAAATATGAATGTGATAACAATTTGTCGTGAAACTCAAAAAGATAAATTTTTGAGTCGTTGAAAATGTTTCGCGTATGTAAATACTATGACTTATACTCTTTTCAGTTGCAGTCGTACGTTTGACAGTACTTATAAATATCTGAATATTATAATTCAATGTATTAAATTTGTTTAATCAAAAACTTTTTAATTCAATTTCCAAGGTATTAAAAATTTAACTTTAATGTATTATTTCGTTTTCGTCTACACTTGATAAAAGAATTTTTTTTTCGTTTTTTATGTTCTTCCTGCGTGTAACATAAGACAATGAATAGATAAATAAACAAATAAATAAGAAAGTATACTTAAAAATTTAACAAAAAAAAAACAGTGCATAAAATAAAAGCAATGCACGCAATATTCAAAATATATTAATTACAACATTCACTTCCATTCAGGTTCCATTTCTTTAGTTCACAAAAATGTAAAATTATACAAAGGTCACAACTTGAACTTAACTTCGGTATTAAAAAATATTCTAATTTTAGTCACTTTGTTAGCGTCGCGTCGCTGGCTGCTCTTTTAATTATTTGAAGGAATGGTAACGCGGGTACACGCAGAAGATAACTTACAAATTACTTTAGCTTCGCTGTCCAACATTAAATATTCTCCACGATATACTCGTAAAGTTTTCTTTACAAGTAGCACGGGTTCTTCCCTTATTCTCCGTTTATAAGTTCCGCCTTTTTATCGATAGTCATTTAACTTGTCCGCACTAAATACTCGCTCCGCCCGATTAGTCCATAAACGATCTGAAAATAAAACTTCCCTCCCCCCCCTCCTTCCCGCCGATACATCCCCCGTTTCCTTCAATCCTGATATTCCATCGCAGAAGTATTTAAGCAGAGTATCCCCGGCACGCGACCAGATGGATGTTCTCACGTTGATGGATTGGGCTGCCGGGATTCGTAGCGGCAACAAACACATCGCGCGTTTAAAACCTCGCGGCGGTGAAACTCGCTGCTTCGTGACCAAACCAGGGAGGAGAGAGAGAGAGAGAGAGAGAGTTCAGGCTGCCTGCTGCAAGTGTACAGCTTAATTCCTTTCTTTCGTAAAACGATTACGCTTTAATTCCCCGTGATAGCCTTTTCATATCTAACCGCGTTATTCATACTCCGCGTCGCAACACGGCTGCGAAACACGGCCAAACAACGACGAACGAAACGTTCGGAACAAAAGGGGATCCTCCTCCCCGTGCACGTGAAAAATTATTCGCCGGAACAATTAAACGGTTTCCAGCCGTGCGGAGAAGATATTTCCTCTCCCTCTGGGTTTGCTCCTTCCGCAAAAACCGCGCCACGTTTGCGCGAGTTTAAGCCGCCCGTTTGAAACGGCTCGACGTTTGAAACAAACCACGCCGGATGCGGCTAAACGGCAAACTTTGCTGCCGCGATGCGAAGCGACGATAGGCGCACCGGTTAACAACCTGCCGGATACATCGCGGTTTTCGAATAAATTAATAGTCCAGCTGGAGATTTCCAGAGGATTCTCTTTGCAGCGTACGAGTCACTAAGAAACCGCGCTGATCAGCTCCGTAAATTGGAGGGTAAAGAGAAGTGTTGCGAATACTAATTCTCAAATTTGCCTTGGAACTCGCTGTATACTCTCGTGACAAATGGACTTTCTTCAGTTACGAAGGCCTCGTTTTAAAAAGTAAAGCTTTTATCTTAACTATACTGACGGAGTAAGTTATGAAGTTGGATTTTTACGCCACGCAGCTGGATGGATAAGTAAGCTTCTGTTCTAGAAAATTGTAAGAGCTTCAACTATCTTTAGAGGAAATTTTATATTGTAAATGTCTTTAAAGAAATTTATATCGATAAGAAAATCTGCTTCGTGACTTGATTGACTGCGATCCGGAGAATTGATATTTCCACTTAAAGTCTACGTTCGATTTTGTTTTCGCTATTTTATCGAACTCTGAATATTAAGGTATAATTGAAAGAAGATCGTCCAGTAATACGTATAAGTAATACGTATTTAAAAAAGTTTGGAAGATTCTGAAAGACAGGCGTTTAATCCGAAAATCAAATAAAAAAATAATTCTCGTAGCAGGAGATTAATTAACAACGGGTTTAAATTTGAAAACGTGTAATGGATATAAAAAATAGGAAATTTAATTTATCGTGGTTTCCCTTTGTAGTTTTTATACAATTTATCTTTGTAGCTTTCGTACAACTTCTCTGTGATATTCTCGTAACTTTCTGTTCACGTTTCAATTGTATTTTATTTATTTTACTATGTTTTTTTTTTCCATCAATGTTGGTATTTTCGTACTGGATGACTCGTGTTTTCGTGAATGTGGTATCATGTTTCTTGATTGTTATTTTACGAGGATATATTTTTTTGGTAATCCCAGTGGAAAGGAAAAAATATATCTTTCCCACCCTTCGTGAATCATGCTTAGCACTTCGTCGTGGGCGATAAATATAATTTAACGAATAACTGTATACTAGTTGCCGATCACGTACGTGGGTCAGCCAGTCAATGAATTCCAAAGTACGATCAATTTGATTTATAATGTCACTTCCCTTTACATTATACAAAACTTCAAGTATCACTATTATCTTTGGAGATGTGAAAAATAATATAATGTCATGGTGTTACTAAAAATTATTCAATACAAAGTGGACCATAATATTTTTTTTTAAATGGGATCATATGTTTTATTGATCCGTTAATCGATGCAGTTTGACATTTTTTTTCACAAAAAAATGTCATTACCTGTGTCAAAAGATTATTAGTTTATATTTCAATCTCAATTTATATAATGATATTGACGAAAGTTTATTTAGTATAAAGTTGTTTAATACAATAATTGCTTTTGTATTATGACGATCAATAATGACACTTTTATAGGTTGAAGGACTTTAGGGGTTTCAAAGTCATCTGCACTTTCTTAAACAGAGTCACATGCTTTTTGATCTATTAATCGTTCTTTATAAAAATATATCTACGCCAAAAACTACTAATTCAATTTTGCAAGAGCTACCTGAAAGATGAGGTTCATTCAAATCCATTTGAATAATAATCTTTTGACGTACAAGATTATAATAATAAAATTATAATAATGTAATAAGATTATAATATTAAGATTATAATAATAAGATTATAATAATAAGATTAAAATTAAATCTACTTGAATAATAATTTTTCGACATACACAGGTTAATACCTTTTACAGCACACTACAACTTTTCGTTAACAAAGTATTTCCATGTCTCCAAAAATAATGGAGATGTTTAAAGTATTTAACAATGATTACTGATCCACTACATTATAACTAGCTAAACTTGCCGTAAACATTCTTTGACTGTCAAGGGACGAACATTTGCTATGAGCGCGCGCCGTCGTAGGTTATCTGGTAGGGTTTCGACATTCTCAGTATTCAGAGGTAGTAAAACTGCACGTAAAATTCACGATCAGCTACTTCGTGTGTTGACGCTTGCCTTCGTGTATTCTTGCTGGAAGAAGCGTTGTTCAGTCGTAAAATCAGTTGGGAGTTGAAGCATGTTTCGAGTGTTTGGACAGGGGAATTGACAGAAACAGGAGCTAAGGACTTAAACCCTGAGATAGTTCGCATGACGAAGTATTATAACATGTAGAGAATGTCGTCGCGGAGAATACGTAAACATACGAAATAAAAAAATATACTCTATCTCATTGCGCGTAGATTTTGCTCTTTTCGAATATTGTTCTGCGTTCTTGATAACATTTCTTTGAAAGTCCCGAAATAATCTCGAAAATTCATAGAACGTATAATTATTAACTCGGAGTGGAGCATGTAAAATTAATTAATCATAATATTTTGATTAAAAATTAAAATTGATCAATCATAATATTTTGCATGTTGTTCTGCCAGGAGAATGAAATTAAAAATTGCGATAACGCCTTTATTAAACAGATCTTGAAGAATATCTCTGTATTTCTCTTTTTCTTTCTTCTTCACAAAATGGCCGGATTGGAATTGTTTTTATGACTCTCTTTGAAACTCAAAGAGTGTTTTGTTTTTGCATAACGTTTAGTCGGAATGTACCTAGGATTTTTAGAAAATATTGACTATATCAGAAATTGTATGGTTTTTGTATAAAAAGTCTCTTTCTTGTGAAAGAATTTTTTAGAAAAATGTATGTAATAAAAGATATTAAATATTTTGCAATAATCCTACGTACTTTCTCAGACATCATCTAAATGACATAGAAATTAGAATCTCTGATTTTTTTGTTTTCTTTAACTTGAATCGCATGTCCAAATTCTATGCTCTGCCACTTTATATAAAAAGACAAACATTCCTGAAAAGATTTATATATATAATAAGGGTTTCATGACAAATTTTGTAATTTATTACAAATCATCTTTCAATGCAGAGAGATCTTCATTACAATATTAAGTATATAGTTTCTTCATTCAAGATTTCGAATAAGGCAATAATTTTCAAAGTCTTCCAACAGTTTTCTAATAACAGTTTTGATTTTCTTTGTATGTCACAATTGTCTCGATATCTCGAGGTTGACACCCTATAAAAGGATGGATTTGATATACGCTCCCGCTCAGAAATCTCAGAGCACATTTTATTTTTAATTTATTTTAATTTAAATTCGGTATTTATTTATATATAGATAATAAAATTACATATATATTTTATATTACAACTATTAATATATTAACAGAAATTCTTATTAAGATTCTTATTACATTGTCAATTGTCAATACACAGATTCGTGTTAATATTGCTGTAATAATTAATACGTTAATACAGATTCTTTAATTGCATAAAATATTTATTTCATTCTTTTAGTTTTGAAACAAATCTAATGCTTGTCCTGAGATATTTGAGCAGTGAACATATTTAATTTCAGAGATCGATATCTTTGTCAATTTTCTGCACTGCCAAATTTCATTTCTGATAACAATCCATACATTTTTAACGTGATTAGAAACACACGTTACGATGAAAATTCTTCAGCCACCTGATTACTATAATTCTTCATCAGTCTACTGAATACACGTCAGAGATTGATTCAAATCGTATTTTATTACGCAACAATTCACAAGTGTCCAAATGCACACGGCAACCTATAACACTTCTTTAAACTCTTGCACACGGGTGTGTATACCTATACAGAGTTATCGATTGCAAGTTCAACTTGTCACGCCTCTATATCCGTTCGAAACTTCAACGACACCTCTTATCGTCCCAAGAAATTTCGAAAGTTGCTCGAGGTAAGAACCCCCGTGACGTTCCGTTATATTCGTTCGAACATATACATACATACACGTAACGGACGCGACTAATTTTCGCGAAACAGAACGACGCTGGTTGGCCCGGGCTGGGAAAAGAGAGGGCCTTTCCCGAACGGTTCCGAGCAGATGGGCAGATATTTTAACCGCAAGCGGATACATTCCGGGGGCAGTTTCATTCCCGGCAACAGCGTCGAAAATTCGAACTGCAGGGCACGTAGGCTATTGATTGGCGAACGAGAAGCTCGTATTTCGCGCGCGTGTATGTGTGTGTGTGTGTGTGTGTGCTGGAGGAGACTGTGGACCGGACAAAGATAGAAGGGGGAGGGGGGAGGAAGGGAAAAAGCACGCGGGGGAGACGAGAGAGCCGGGGGTCTCGATTTGACCCTTGTATGATAATACGACGGCAGGTAATTTCCGGATTCTGATACACGCGGGGGGGGGGAGGGTAGAGTAATGGGAAAAACGGTAACCCTTCTGTCATATCCGTTATGGATTCATTCGATTCGTCCTGGACCCGTCGCTGTTTGTATTTATACGCGTTACGCCCTCCCCCCCTGCTTGCGCAAACATACATTCAATCAGGCTCCGACGCTGTGCGTGCATACGCGCGCGCGCGAGTCGAAGTGATAATTGCTCGTTTCGGAGGGGTGGGGAAAAAAAAAAAAAATGACAGCCGTTTAAGCGAGTTCAATAAGTTTAGTTATCGTTGCCGCGCAACATCGGTTTTTACTGTTAGACTTTCGCGCAGATGCGATGGATAAAAATGGGACTCGATGGGAGGAAAAAAAAAAAAAAGAAAACAAATACCGGAATTGCAAACAGATTTCAATTTTCGAATAAGTAGAGAGGAAAATAAACGGCACAATAGCGTCGCGTTACCTTTCAGCTATCGGCTATCGTCGAGTTTTGAAAATAACGGCGATCGTTTATAATTCCATTTTTTCAAGCTGCTGATTTTTCACAACAGCGCGCGTTACGTTATTTTTTCTTTTTTTTTTTTTTTTTTTTTTTTTTTTTGATTTCACATTTCGACGACAGAGCGAGTGTTTGCTTCTCGTATATCCTGTTGGTTGGTTTAATTTTCTAATTTAGTTTTCTCGTTGCTTTATACGCGGGTCCAACTGTGACATTCAAATCATTAGTATCATTGACGAGTGGTACGGTGAGAATGCGATGATCTTAATTTTCGAATCGTGTCGTTCGATTTTCTCGTAAATTTTAATTTTTAGAAGACGTTGATTAACAGTGTATAACATAATAATGAAATACTGAATAATTTGAATAATGATTCCTCGGTTGCAGTTGCTACATACGTAATCAGCCTTCGTTAGCGAGATATTATCGATTAAAACATGATGAATAAACTTGAATTGAAGTGAACATGAAAAAAGATAATTAAAGTAAACATAAAAGATATCTCGCAAATTGCATTTTTTAAAAAGTATGGTAAATGTTATTTTTGGCAATTGAAATGTACGTAAGTTTGCATCCATAAAATTTATTTTGTACAGATTAGTATTGTATCAGTATTTGTATAGATCACATTCAACGATTTACGATGATAGATAGAACTTTTTGCTAAAATAGCAACGTAATAAAATCTTTCTGAAATTTTTGAATTTTATTGCTCTATAGATGCAGGGAGATGTCTTCGTTTAAGTATGTTTGTTCAAACGAATCATACTCTTTATCTGTTATTAAATTTTTAGACTTTTGGTAATTTTAGTGAACACTCAAACAAATGTTTATTTTAGAAGACAATACATTCCATTGTCGAAAATTAGGTCTTTTTCTTATATATTCTGATCCTTTCATTTTAGGTAATTCTCAAACTACCACGCATGAAATCTCTATTGAATTTTGAATGGCTTCTCGATCCAAACTGTTCGAAGTCTCATTTCGCTCTTAAGCTTTTTCTGTTAGGTGCTTTCTTAGTTTTTGCTTCAAATACTCCTGCAAATGTTCAATAACGAAAGTTAATTTCTTTCCTTTTCTACTCAATTGTATTACAAAATATCTCTAACAGCAAGTGTACAAGGTACACACGCAATGTACAATGCAATAAAACATTCTGCGTCCTTGTGTCGTATTTTAGTAACCGTAAGTTTCTCCTCTTTCTTTGTTGAGAACAATCGGTATGCGAAAACATATCCTCCACTTTATTCTGATATCGCATTGTATTTATACGCGTCGTGCCTGAAATTACGAGAGACAATATTTGCAGTAATACAAGTAAATAACAACGTGGCGGTTGTTCTTTTTAGTCATTAATGCGTGCATCGTATTAATTATACTACGTTTATTCCAATGGAAAATAATTTTCACGCCTCCTTTGTTGGCCTTTGTCGTAAACATCTTGTTATTAGAGCGGCATATTTAACGTGTTTTGCATTTATCCAACAATACATATTTCGTTCTGTTAATTCGGAGTTGCATTTCTCGTATAAATATCTTCGCATTACAAATTTTTAAACGGTTGTAATTTCTTTCGCGTCGCGTACAAAAGCAGGAGAAGATCTTTTAATCATTCTTTGAAGCTAATTGAAGCTAATTAAGAATTTTTAACGAAAAGTTAATCTTCTAAAAATAATATACATACATAATACTCGCATGTCTAAGTAGGTACGAAGAATTTATATTGCAGTAGTTAATTATAAATTTAGCATAATAAATCTTAATCTCGCAGAGCTTATAAAATATTGATAAATTATATTTATAAATCTAATTTAATATCAGTTAATTAAATTACTTTTAATAACCTTATATCATACGTTGCTCTAGTTACTAATGTGTTATGTAACATACATTTGTTATAAATAAAAACGAAAATTAGATCTTAGAAAATGAGAAACTTTCCATCGATTTCTTCAATCAGTTCAATTTTTTCCAATTCAAGAACAGTGGAAAATTAATGAACAAATGAATTTTTATAGTCTATCATGCAGTTTTACATTGATCGCACAATTTAAACATCAATCTACTAGAGCGTGAAAGAGAGACGATTATTTTTTAACTTTCAAGTGTGTTTACTTCAAATGTATTTGTAATTATGGAAATGTTTCAGGAAAGTAATATATTCATGACTATACGTGACTGTATATGGTATCTTGAACGAAACAAAAATAAAATGTATGTGCACAAACATGCGAAGAAATAAGCAAATCTAAAAAGATGTAAAAAAATATTATAAATTAATATTATATTTATATCTCAATTAATATGAAATTAATTTGTACAGTTAGAAACTCAATCAAGACATATACTGTCTATAAATTTTAGTTACCGCCTGATTTGTTAAATATATACGCTACCATCCATAAGTATATTTCAATATATTCAAATGGGTCTCTAATCTAATTTTTTGTCTTTGATCTTGTTTTTGACAATACATAATATTAACTACATATTTTTCGATTGAAAACATTAAATAAAGTATTTAAATACTCTATTCATTATTCAATGTCATTTAATAATCATAATAGTCCCTAAAATGATATCTCCTAAAATATCAGTAAAAACTGAAAATAGATAATATTGATTGGCACGAGGAAAAAAATAGTTAAAGATGAAAATTTATTCTGCAGAAATAGTGACTTTAAATGTCTCATATTAGGATTATTTCATAACGACTAAGACAGAAAAAAATTTAAAAGATTGGTGAAACAATATAATCCATAGTTTTGTAAAACAGATAAAAAAAAACATCAATTTAACAAGACCAACGAACAGATGACCGTTATCAATATTGATAAAAAATGTTTAATAAAAGTTACTAATTCTCAAGCATTTGCTCGTACATAGAATATAGACAATTTAAAGCTTCTTTTGTTCGTTACTATAGGTGCTTTTATGTCAGGATGGACACAAAATCATGCTGGTACTATTTGTTTTAGTATCAATTTAGCAGATCAAACCGAGTTACTGTCAGAAGGAAAAGATAAACAAACAGAGAAGAAACATTCTTCCATCGTAAAAGTTGAAGACGTAATCAAAATATTAATCTTTCAATCAAAAGCATTAATTGTCCAAATACTTATACTTTTAACATTGCCGAATTCGAACGATTTTTTTCGATCGAAAATTTTCAGATTCACTTCAACGACGATGCATAATGGAATAATGAAGCTGAATTAATTAGTATTCTCACTGATACAAATTTTCAAACTTACATCGTAGAAAACCAAGAATCGTTCAAAACTGGCAGAGCATGATCACTGAAGATCAACAATCATCGATTGTCAGATTCGATGAACCTCGACCATTCTATCACCTTGGTTCTTCGCTATCATCGTCATCAAAGTCGCGCTTCTCGCGATTAAACCAAGAACTTTTAAACGTTCTCCTGAACTGGTCGTTTGTTTCCCGACGATGGCCGTAGTCCAAGTATTAGGCTGTTCTCGCGAACTTCAGGGAACACGTACAGCAATACGTTCTATCACGGTAATAAAAGAACGCTATAAAAACGCGTATCGCGCGGCACGGGGACGCGGAAACGTAGTGCGGTTTTATAACCGCATTCGATGCGAATGGGTCAGCACGGGTCGAGAAATTTCCTCGTTTCGCTGTGAAATTGCTGTTTTCGAATGGTTTCGAATTTGACGTACTTGATATTTTGGCTAACAGGCCGAACAGATGAAAAAAAATCATTGACAGTCGATACAAATTGACGTTGCTCGCGTCGATTATCATTTGTCACGAAAGTTCTCGTGGCGTGTCCACCGCTGTTGCTCGTGAACAGTTCACGTTTCCCCAGGAGCACAGCTTGAATTTAACAAGTATAAGTTGTTTAGATTAACTTTTATAAACATAAGTTATTTAGTAAACTTTCAATTCCCAAATTATTTCTTCCTCTGTTTTAAATTAACTTTTACATTAAAATTTCAATTCTGTTATAAAAGTTCAATTTTGACAGTTATTTTGTGTTTGATTAACAAACGTTCTAAAGGAACATTTATTTCTTAACAGATATTTTAAAGTAAAATATAAAAATTTATACTCCTTCACTTACAATTAGCATTGTTTAAGGAATTGAAAACAGGATGAATATAGATGAGTAAGTAATTCGGGATTTTTATGCAATTATATGATTCAAGGTTTCGGTCTCAGACTTATGTAACACTTAATGATAAATTTGTTTGAAAGAAATTTAACTTTTTTAAAGCAGAATAATTGTTTCTGTTCAACTAGAATTTTTTCTCACTTCCGAAAGAAATAAAAGTTTTCTATTTATGCATATATATATGGGATATAAGTTTCAGTATATATGAAACTGCTTTCCTGGAACAGAAAACTTAAAAGTAAGGAATTATCTGTTGTATCAGAACTAATTGAACATTTTAACAGTTTCATTCAAGCCCTGTCCAGAAGTGTGAACTGACTGTTCAGCTGACTGAGAAAATAATTTTTTCGTTGAATGGGGAATTTTAGATAAGATTTCTCGACTGGACGAGGCATGTTCTTGTTTTCCTATACGCGATTCTTAACATGTTCGCGTCAAGTATGAACACAACCAATCTGAGAGTCAGTAAAGAAGACAATATTGAGAAACAATTGATACCTGAACTATCGTTGATTAAAGCATGAACTTTCCATTCGAGACAAAAAAAAAAATTGTATAATACTTACAATATCTATATATTTTACCAAACATCACTTGAATCTGCAAAACTACACTGTTTCACATTTATAAAGTTTTCAACAGAAATTATATATTGGTCACTTGTTCAGTTCTAGCGTTAACATCTTTTAATTCAGGAAACTCCCGAATATCACACATTGTTGGCGTGACAGAGATCGTTTCACCAAACGACGCATATTTTCTGTTTCCCTATACGCGAGTTTTAACTGTTGCGTTCACGTCAGAGATCCACGAAAACGTGCTTTTCCATTGTATCGGTACAAACGCGTCCGACGCTTGTGGGAAATCCCACCTTTACAGTGAACTCATCTGCGAACAGTAAACAGTGTTTGCTCAGGAGGCGGTACATCAAAAGGCCTGTTTGCCAGTTCAGAACGTATCTGGATGCGTTGTAACAGTCTCAACGAATTTAACGATCACTTTACCGTCGAGCTTCAGTCGAGAATTTTTCTTGCTAGGTAGGCATCTCAAGATTGAGACACATAGCGAATCTACGGTATAATTGACTATTTAGCTGATTGAGAAAGCAAATGCGACGTCAGAGCCAGTTGGTCAGCTCGCTGTATCACAATCTATCTGTGACTGAACCTTTTAGTTCGCCAGCTACTGCAACTTGAACCTCATCCTTGACTTATTCGATAAAAAAATAGGCTTGAAAGTAAATGTTTTGTGTCTAATATGTCTAATAAGGTGGTACTTGGATCCCTTATTAAGTAAGCGATAAGTTAATCAGTCTTTTAGTTAGTCAGCTACTGCAAGTTGAACCTTATCACGTGGTACTTGAGTCTCTTATTAAATAGGCAATAAGTTAGTCAGTCTTTTAGTTAGTCAACTACTGCAACTTAAACCTTATCCTTGACTTATTCGATAAAAAAAAGTAGGCTTGGAAGTAAATGTCTCGTGTTAAGTCAACTGGTACTTGAATCCCTTATTAAGTAGGCGATAAGTCATTCAGCCTTTTAGTTAGTCAGCTACTGCAACTTGAACGTTATCACGTGGTACTTGGATCTCTTATTAAATAGACAATAAGTTAGTCAGTCTTTTAGTTAGTCAACTACTGCAACTTAAACCTTATCCTTGACTTATTCGATAAAAAAAAAGTAGGCTTGAAAGTAAATGTCTCGTGTCTAATAAGTCAGCTGATACTTGGATCCCTTATTAAGTAGGCGATAAGTCAGTCAGCCTTTTAGTTAGTCAGCTACTGCAACTTGAATCTCATCCTTATCACGTGATACTTGGATCCCTTATTAGGTAGACGATAAGTCATTCAGCCTTTTAGTTAGTCAGCTACTGCAACTTGAACGTTATCACGTGGTATTTGAGTCTCTTATTAAATAGGCAATAAGTTAGTCAGTCTTTTAGTTAGTCAACTACTGCAACTTGAACCTTATCCTTGACTTATTCGATAAAAAAAAAGTAGGCTTGAAAGTAAATGTCTAATAAGTCAGCTGATACTTGGATCCCTTATTAAGTAGGCGATAAGTCAGTCAGCCTTTTAGTTACTGCAACTTGAACCTTATCCTTATCACGTGATACTTGGATCCCTTATTAAGTAGACGATAAGTCATTCAGCCTTTCAGTTAATCAGCTACTGCAACTTGAACGTTATCGCGTGGTATTTGGATCTCTTATTAAGTAGACGATAAGTCATTCAGCCTTTTAGTTAGTCAGCTACTGCAACTTGAACCTTATCCTTATCACGTGATACTTGGATCCCTTATTAAGTAGATGATAAGTTAATTAGCCTTTTAGTTAGTCAGCTATTGCAACTTGAACCTTATCTCGGACTTATTCGATAAGAAAAATAGGTTTGAAAGTAAATGTCTCGTGTCTAATAAGTCAGAGTCAGGTGGTACTTGGATCCTTCATTAACTAGGCGATAAGGAGCTGAAAAGTTGATGTCAACATTATACGACAAAGCAAGCGGGTTCGATCATGCATCAAGTTTTAATCTGTGACTAGTGTGTCGAAATTGTTTTCATTGTCTAGTACAGTCAACTGGACTTCACAATTAGTGAATACTTTGTTAATCACTGCTCTAGGTCATCGGTTTGCTCTTCACTTCGCCAGAAACGTTCCTCCAGATATCTCCATACGTTTCGATATTGCCACACGCGTGCGAACAATTCTGCAACTGTGTTCGCAAGCAGCGGTTTGCCCGGATTGTAAGGGCGATGCGCCCGTTTTCACGTTCGGTCGTTACGAAAATACGGGCCAGTCAATATTTTACCAGCTAGAGCGCGTAGGAACAAATGGCGCGAACGACGTAATGGCGAGCGGTTCTTCGGAGAAATTCCCCGGTTAGTTGACTGGCGTTTACGATACGGACCGGGGCCGTGAAACATTTATCGGAATCCACGCGGAATGCTCGGTACTCGTATTAGCGGCTCTCGACAATTACGCGCCGTTACTATTTGATTATCGTCCCGGGGTATGTTAAGCGACGATTCTCCTTCGCCGTGGAGGGGGGTTCAGGAGGCTGGTTCTTCCATTAAAACGGGAATGAAGAGGCCCCTCGAGCGACGGCGGCATTATTCACCGGAGGTAAAGAGTTTGGTCGATCGACCCAATTCCCTGTTTTTCCGCGAGGGCTGGCGAGATTTGCTTTGCCTCCGCGTGCTTTTATCCGTATAAGAGCGTCTCTCTATTCACGGATTAGCGTGGCTTATCGATGTAATTTGTTTGAGGAGAACGGTAATCAGTCCGAGGTGGACCGTTCGTATTGGGTCTTTAATGGCCCTTCGTGAGCCCGCGATGCCAACCCACCCGATCCCTAATCTATGCCCGCGCTTTTAATTTCACGCACTCGAGTATTTCTCTCAGGCCTCTTGATGCCTGGAACCGGATCGATTATGATGAATGCCGCTTCGTTTTAACGAATACGCATTAACGAAACTGATCATCCAGCCGGGAATTTTACCGTTTTTTTTTTTTTTTTTTGGAAAAAATTAATCATCTCTTTTCAGTAGGTAATTCAAGACGTTTCACGATCTCAAGAAACGTTCATTTCCCTAATAGTACTTAATTCGTAGGACAAAATTTGTATTGTTAATTGTGTTTTTATTACTTTTGACACGTCTAATAATTAATAATAGTCAATACTTGTACTTTATTTGAAGTATGAAATTTTTTAGAGAGAGAGGGAGTGTGTGTGTGTGTGTGTGTGTGTGTGTTACACAATCATATTTCTTTTTCGATTGAAAAAGTTGAAAGAAAATATACACATGCGTAGTTTTTACGGCAATACTTTTTCCACAAGTGCAATGATCTACCTACATATGTCCATTTTGTTGGGAATTGTGTTTTTAATAAAAAAATTCTTCACTCTACACAAATGAATATTCAGATGAAATGATTAAAAATTGATGAGTTTGAAACATGGTTCAATTTTTTAAATATTTTCTTTGTCTTCCGAATTTAACAGAATTAAAATATCTTTTAAAATTTTCGACCCACGTTACTTTAATACTGTTCTCTGTACAGTAGAGAAATGATTTGACTATGTAAAAATGTAAAAATGAATAGGTGTTTTCATTAAAAAAAAAAAGACAAAAAATGCATTTGCATCTTTCAAACGTCTCGTTGCACTTATGAAGAAGTGATAAAAAGGACATTATCACACCTTTCAACTTTTCCTTTTACAATTTTTCTCTACCGCCTATCAAATTCTTAGTACACAATCTATCATAATTGCGTGACTCACATGACTAAACCTGCGTAAGAAATTTCACCCTCTTTCTTTTCTCCTTCGTTCTAAACTGAAATTAATTTAAATTAAATAAAATCATTTAAAACTACCGTATGATAATAATATTAATTAATTATATCAAATACCATTATATTTATATATCATTAATTGTTATTACATTCGTGTGTTATAACGATAATCTTGAATATCAGTACATTCGTATGAAAGTCAAGTGCAAATTTTGTTCTATCATCAATTACTGTTCAGCGTATTAAAGAAGAACTAATACTTTTACGTGTGTTGTATGCCAACAATTAATTGACATTTCTCTCTTCATTTAATAATTCTATTTTTCATCCAATTGTCCAGCTTTTAAACAGGCTTATACAGAAACGTGCAGTTATTTTATAATCCGGCTTCAACTCGTCCCATTAAAGCATCGACTTTCACTTTAATTTGCATTTAGAGTTCACGTGGAAAGTTTAAGTAATTACACCAGAGTTACTTTTGTTTCGAACTCGCCCATGGTCCTTCAAGTGTGGCGCGCAATAATTATTTAAACGGTTCGCAAATTCCGTTTCGTCTCAGGGTGGTTAACGATCCCCCGATAGAAACTATCCCGTTGTTACTCTACGACCAACGTCGTCCAATTTTTCTCTCCGTCTTTGACCAGTGTGGCTGCTTATCCACACAAAAAATTGTAGAAACGTAAAAAATTTTTATTGCTTTGGGGATTTCGGTCCTACTTTTCTAATGTTGCTGTCAACCAACTGATAAATGATTCACGCCCTCTTGTTAACCACCGGTCGAGAAATTCTGGATCACGTTATTATCACAGTTGTCGCATTAGTGTTTTCTAAATATCGTTTGTATGGAATTTTCTGTGCTTTTGTATTGTTCATTCTACTTGTTTTTATATTATTTTATATGTATGTATATGTATAAATACGTAGAGCTATATATGTACGTATAATATGTACAAAAATAGAATGATCGGTTTTAGTCAGATATGAATTACTAATGAACGATTTAAAGTGTAAGTTGATACAAATAAGAGGTGAACGATTTCCAAAAGATCACAGTCTGATATAATTAATCTTACATGGTAGAACTAGACAGTTTAATTAACTAATTAAATAACTATTATTATATAACTATCTTAAAGATTACATTGAGCTATGTAAAAAAAAAAAAGTGATAACACACCAAATTATTCTATAATTATCAATTAACAAATATTTTTTTATTGTACTCATAACTTGCTGACAAATAATTCTGTTGATATATAATTCTAATACAAAAATTTTATTTTCTGGAGTTTGATTAAGGTATTCCATTTTCTGTATTCACAAAGAAAACTACATACCTACAAATTAATTTTGAACTTCAGAAGCGTGGGATTCAAGAATATGCTTGCGAATATTTTTTGAAAGATAAATCAAATCTTGTCAAACTCAAACACTAAGCGACAAGAAATTATATATACCATAGACATTGTATAAAATCCAATCTTTCTAGAGTTCAATATTATATCCCTTATGCATTAAAAAAACTTTTGTTTAAGATATTCTAAAAAATTTCGAATATATAATATTTGATCAGATGCTTGTTATATTTGAAATTTTATTTATTTCTTCCCACTTATAAAAAAAATTTTATCTCGTTTGTACAACGTCGGTTTACTTAAAAGTATAATGTCCTTGAGTTTGCCAATTTCATCGATCAAAATACTTTTTAAGCGTTAATGAACCAGTGAGAGATTGATTTTATTAGACGTTTAGCTATTTACCTCTCTCGAAGAGATTTCTACTCTGCTTTAGCGAGGTATAGCAAATACGAGTTATGTACCAGCCCAGAGGAATGCTGCATTTCATCGGAATTCGGGGGTCTTGTGAAAATTTCGCGCGCGACGAATTTATCGCGGAAACACGTGATATTAATAGTTTAATCGTTCTGATGTCAAATCCGCTCGGCCAGAGCGAACGTTATTCCACTTACAATTTCGTTCGGCAGGCGGTCGCGTCGCCTTATCGGAAACAATTTATCAACCGTCCCGGACAATACGATCGTTCCTGGCTACCGGCGCAATCCGCATAATTTACCCAGTTATTTTACTATTTGCTCGATACACTACTACGTACGATTCAACTGTTGGACACGAAGATTCTCAGTGAGAGAAGTCAATTTCCAGAGAAAATTCCTTAGACATTTAAAAGTGAAGTATTTCTTATATATATATATATGTAATGAAATTATTGCAAGGCATTTGATACTTCATAGTTGTGTACTATATTAACATATTAATGGAATAAAATGAACTAAAATGTAAGGGGTATACTTACAATGTGTAAAATTTGTAACATTTTCGTATCGATATTTTCCCTTTTCTTTCATATACGATTTTACGGAATTAAAGTTGAAACATCTAGTGGACTAACGATATTACGGTAGAAATAAATTAACAGATTTTTATAGGAAATATTGAGGTGGATTTGGTTAATGCATTAAAGATTATACGATTTTATTTTTAAAAAACGCGAACTTGATCTTTATGTATTCTTTACGCTGATTCTGTATCAAAAAATTAATTAACGCCTATTTGAGAAGTCTACTATTTATATAATAGTAAAACGATATGGTAAAACGGTATAAGAAAGAAGCTAACTAGCTTCATTGATTCATTAAACACTATCTACTATACCAAAAATTTCATTTTCCTGACTTGCTATAATAAATCTGTATAATAATCACGAAACCAAGAAAACGATTAGTCTTACTATCAACTGAACATTTTATATATGTAAATTCAGGTGTGTTAGATTCAGGTTCGAATCAATATTTTTAAAAGACTGACGTGATCAACATTAATGTATAAAATAAATAAAATCTAGCCTTATAGATTTTATTTATTTTATACACTATCAACTGAACATTTCATACATGTAAATCGTGTCACATTCAGGTTAATCAATATTTTTAAAAGACTCGCGTGACCAACATTAATACCTAAAATAAATAAAGTCTAGAGGGGCATGCGTAGAAAAGAAAGTCTCCCGAAGAAGAATTTTATTCAAAAGAGAAAAGAAAGATGTCTCCTCTTACACGTCCAACCAATTACACATCCTCCCTTTTCCTACCAAATTCGGATTAATACGGTTACTTTATCGCTGGATGATTTATCGAAGGACGGGTAGTCGCGGGCGACAATTCAGTCGCAGTCAGTCACGGCCTTCTCCTCGAGACAATCAATTTTGATCGGGATCTACCGCGGCCGGTCGTTCATCCTTGTCAGACGGTAATTAACGTAAGCAAAGATCGTTATCTCCTTTGAAGCCGGGCCTTCTTCTCCGCCTCCGTCTCCCGACTCTCTGTTCCACCCTTCTCTCTCACCCTCTTCATCCCCCATCTTTTCACCCTCTTGCATACAGTACACATCGAGCTCCGTCTTTCGTGCCTTTGCTCTCCCCAGTCAGCCAACACCCTTCGTCCACCCTCCAGCTTCGATGTTGCTCGCACAGTCGACCCTCTGCTGCCAATGCACCTTCCGATTCCTTCGCATCTTTCGCTTGACCATCGTACGTCCTCGGTCGTTTCTCCCACGTTCTCTCAATTTCTTAACATTCAGGGCGCTTTGATCTCTTTAGCCCACCGGTTTTATTGGACGCTCGAACGACAGACAACTGTCGCGTTGTAAGTACGACGAACGCGTTGACACGAAAATGGTTATACTGCGTGCATTTTGTTCGTTCGTAAGCGCGAGTTGCGTAAATCTAGTTTGATTCTCCATTCAATTTGTCGCGATTCCAAGCTACAAAGTAACTCGGTTCTCGAGCAAATCGTAGCAGTTGATTTTACTTCAACTTTCGAGCAAAATTTCGTCACCAAATGGCGTTGCCAGACCTGCCAATGACTGAAGCACGAAATTTATAATTTCAGAGAAATTGAAATGTAAGAAACGGGAGAAAGTTTATAATACAGCGAAGAACGAAAATTTTACAAAAGAATCGTTCAAATTTCTAAAATTGTTTCATTTCAAGCTCATGGAATTTTTGTGAAAGGTAACAAATTGGTCATTTTGATCATTGTAGCTTCTAGCGTTCAGTGTTCCTTTGGTTCTATTTTCTCTTGAAACAAAAAATTCATTATTCTAATCTTTCACCAAAATTGTTGACAAAAGGAATGATGAATAATCAACGAAATTTCCATTTCAATGTTCATTTTGTCACGCATGTCAGACGAGTTATCAGAATACGTAACCAGTGTAATCAACTTCGAATATACACATACAAACGAATCGAACGTCTTCGACGACAAATTAACTGTATCACATGTGTTTTCCGTGTACAACATATTACACAACATAGTTACACCACGTGCGTTTCGTTCGTCCAATATCATCCGTATTGGCCCTTATCCGCAAGTCGATCAAATCGCTTTGATTTTTCGTCCAATTCGCCACGACCGGTCGCATTGTGTAACCATATTCTCCTTACTTCTTTCCCATTTTCGGTCCTTCCTCCTTTCAGTCATACGCTCGCCCGATAGCCTCGATCCTCTCGTCGCTGTTGCGGCTGGAGCCTTTATTCCAATAATGCCATGCACGGACGGCTAGAGAAGTTAGGGGGAGATTCGAATTTACCATGCAATGTGATTTTCATTGGACCGCAACAAACGCTGCGTGCCGTGTGGTTCGACATGCGTGTATTAGTGTACGTGCACGCAAAGATGGACGCAAGTATGCAAGCGCTCGATTGAACAGCCAGAGGGAAAAGGGCGGCGAAGTAGGGAGGAGGGTTGGGAGGTTTGCTGTCGAAATTTCATCGTAGGCATTTCGGGCTTCATATCATAGCGGTGCTATTGAAAAATTAATTGTGGCCCAGGACTAGGTGAAAAGCGCCTTCCAATCGAATGATTTCTTTATCTGCGGTTACCGTCACTGATTTCTCCGACTATCAAATGTATTTTTTTTATCGTGTCTGACACTCTGACAGGGATCTTTTGATGTACTGCTACTCTAACGAACACCACTCGCTACTGTTTGATAATTATTTCCCTGTGCTCTGTTTGTTGTTCGTAAGTGTCTACATATCAGTACAATATATCAGAATACAGTATAATGTATGTACAAATATATATGATACATATCAGAACACTGTATAATATATACGAATATGCAGTATAATATATCAGAATGAACATGTTGTTAATATTTTTATAAAAATTCAATATAAAAATGATACGAAGGAAATATAACGACTAGAATGTTAATACTGCTGGACTTTAAAAACTATCGGTTACAAGAGGATGAATCTAACAGGGACGTTACTTGAAATTTAACAGGTTCCACGTTTGATGAAATTTAGGAATTACATAAAGTAAAAGATTCAGGCACGAAAAAAAGAAATATATTTCTTGCAGTCCTGGACATTTGTTTCTTTAATAAAAAAATAGTCTGATTAAACGGACGTTCAGTTTATTCCGATATACTGCTGTGCATAGTTTGCGAATTGTTCGCAAATTGCATTGTGGACTCAGCGTAAGGGCCTAGCACGAGCAATTTGCGGTAAATTCGACATCGCGTTTCGTGTTTGCTTTCGTATTTAAAAAGTATTACGCTCGAATTGCTTGTTAACGTAAATTGTTCGTTTAAATTATCTACACAAAATAGTTCTCTGTCTTACCATCGTACGGCAATAAAATTTTGTTCGCAACCAAGCAACAGTTTTGACGAATGAACTCGTGCAAATTCTCGTACAGTTAAATGCCGTTAAATGTCGTGTAACTGTTTCGTATAAATCTATGTTACCGCAAACCGCCTGTGCCTTATTGTCATCACGTTATTTCAAACGCGTATCTTCTTTTTTGTCTCTGCTTCAATTCGAATTTATTCATCATTTGCTTAAATCGATAATATTCTGGTGACGAAAGCTGATCAAATAATTACTTCTGGAAATATTATTATTTAAATTGTCCAATATTTAATTGTCGTATTACATATTCAAAAGCGATGGCCAATATCTTTTTGCGAGGCTCGTGCATTGTTCGAGAGGTTAAAAAATTTATAGGAAAATCAAATATAAAAATTAAAAATTAAAAAATTGAAATTGAGGAACAGAATAATCTCTCTTGATGGAACATGAAATATAACGCATTACATAAACTGCAATTACAGAAGAATATTTCGACACAAACATCTTATTGTTTCTTTAATATAGTTCAACATAATTTAACATATAAATTTTTATAAATCTATTTATTTTAAAATTATCTTGTAATTATCTAGTACATATCTTTTTTCATATATTTTTAATGAAATAAAATAATTCAAGATCAAGTTTATTAATCAACACTGTATTGTATACTTGTTTTGTATTTCATTAAAAAGGTCGTATAACAATTCTGCCTCGAAGTCTCCAATCTCAGCTTTATGTTAATTTTTTTTTCAAGCTAAGAATGTTTTTCACGAAAATTGTAAAATTTAAATGTCTCTGAGAATATTAAAAAAATTTTCCATGAATAAATTTACCATGGTTCTGGAGATTAAAGTCTTCTTTTCAATAATCTCTTAAAATTTGCTGTACGATTTTTTTCGCGATTTCATTGAATTTTGAACATTAGAGTTAAGTAGCAAAGTGTTAGAGTTTCTTGAATTTTTGTCATTCAATGTTTGAAGTTCAATAAAGTGATAAAAGAAATTGTACAGCAAGTTCTAAAGGATTGATATAAAGGAAAGATTTCAATCTTCTCAAGATTATGGTAGACCTAGTCGTAAAAGAATATTCAGTGATTTTGGAGGCGTTCAAATTTTTACAGTTTTCGATAACAAAAGTACCACTGCTTTTCCAGCTGCTGCACGATGTAAAAATATCTTTGAATAAAAAGAGCTCTCGAGGTTGGTCTAACTAGAGATTTCACGCTTTGAAACGAGGCCAACTGGATCGTTGTACGATTTTACGAATTGTTTAAACAATTTGAAGTGTCGATCATTTTTCATCGAGTGCGCGAATACTTCCGTCCATTTCTCTGTACGTCAATTTTTATTTTTTTCTATTTGCATAAAATTGAACTAGTGGTGCCTGACACGAAGTTCGTCAGTGCTTAATCTCTCAAGCGTTCCAATTGCAAATATTGACACAACTATTGCCGCGTGTTGGTAGTTCGCGCCATTATTGCACTCTGTGAAATGAATTACCTTTTAAAGCAGGGTTTTCAATAAATAACCTTGAATCAAAAGGAAAATATTTGTTGTAAGATTTGCAGTAAATATTGTCGTTGAGGTCAGTTAACAAATATTTGGAAAAAAAGAGGGGGGAAAAAAAACGTAACTGATATTTTATTTGTTTTGCACGGCACACGGATTTACGAGATAGAAATTCTTCAAATATATAATATTTTCACGTAAAAGTCAAATATAGGGACCGACGTTGCAGAGAAGTTATCTGTATTTTTTTTTAAATTGATATCGATTTTTTGTAGTTTATTTATGACCTACAGATGATTTCAGTACGGAAATATCACGAATAAAATATCGCGAAACGTTTTGACTTTAAAGTTTTGCAATTACATCAAAAATTGAAATTATAATGAAATAAAACATTGAGTGTCAAATGAAATCGAAAACTGCAAATTCCGACATTACGCTAAATTATACGTACTGTATTAACAAATCAACAGTGTCTGTAGAAATATTCTGAGAAATAGATTACTTTGAATCACTATTTGGATATTTAAATAGATTTAATATTAATCAACACATTGTTACCACCTAATAATAATAATTACACTTCACGATCAATTGGTAAGATTGGATATAATCTTTGAAAAAAATTTTAAATTAGGTACTATTCAAAAATGTATGTATATGTTTAAACACCCTCCCTCTTGTGTCTATGACATAATTATAACGTGTATTGCAACAATAGTCACAGTTATAAATTCATAATTTGTAACTGTACAATTTATGGCTATTATAATTACAACTATTCACAATTTGACACAATGTAAATAAACATCTAATGAGAAGCAAAATAGACAGGTTTTAATTTTTAATCACTCGAGTGTTAATTTATCGGAAGGGAGAGAACTTAAATTCAGTTTACATTTTCCCACAGAGCAGCGTTTCGTATTTCTTAATGCTGTACAGAGGAAATAGGACGCCGTTTCACCGGGAACTTTAATCGTATCGTTTACAACGTATATTGTTAGATTCTGTTAATTCTAAACCACACGACCGTGCATTGACCATTTGCTCGACAAACCGCGACGTACTTCAGTCATTTCAACGAGGACCGCAAAAGCCGCCATTTTATGTCGTGCATTTTTTTTTTTTTTTTTTTTCGGAGCGTACCAACATACACACAAACTCCGACGTTTTTCATTCTTTACTACTTTTTGGGGCCGATCTGCGAGAACCTTCGTAAAATCCACTTTCAAGCTTTACGAGTTAATTCGATATCCTGCAGACGTGTATCTATCCGCTGTTGCGTTAGGTCAACGTGATAAAAATGAACGAAAATTCACTAGCATAAACTGCATGTTGGACGTGCTTTTGCATATGAAATTGCATATTTTCGCTTTGTCAAATTAACGACTATATAATTATGCATAACGGCTATATAATTACATTAATTATTATATGGTGTACACACGTACAATTCCGAGAGACAGTAGGCAATATTTCTCAGCAAGATTAACTCGATTAAATAAGTTTGTTGCTTTCACTTGCGTGCAACTTTTATAAAATTAGACGCAGGTATTTCGCTCCACTTGCATGCGTGTTACGTAACTTACGAAACTTCTAAGGGGAGGTAATCCACAAAGTTGGATAACGTTAAATTAAAACTATTTCCCACCTGTGAGAAACTTTAGTAATTTATTTATTGTCGTGTGCGATGCGTAAGTTTAATATTCAGAAATATTGTGCATAAAAAGAAAATGAACGAATTGTGTGTCGTGGTGTCTAGTAGACGCGTGGACGATCACGCGAAGCTGATCTCTTTTAAAAATGAATAAACAACGAATTTTCCTGCAAGAATTAGCTCATGAATTCATTAAGACGAGAAAGTAGAACAAAAGTAGAGAACAGAAATTTGAATATAAATATAGTATGTCACGCATGCAATAAAGATTTTGACAGAGGAAACACTCAAATGATAAAAGACACAGCGCCAGATAAAAGAGGAAAATACTATAAATACGTTATGAAGATCAGAAACGAAAGGATTAAGCACAGGAGTTTATGTCTATAAAAAAATTGTTTTAAATACAAAAGTCATAATTGCTGCAACTTTAGAAATGTCAGAAAAATCAGATTAATGTTAATATATTACAAAAAAGTATAAATATATAATTGTTATAAAAAAAGTATAATTTTGTATATGTATTACAAAGGAAGCATAATTTTATCATACAGTAAAGAGCATAATCGTACCAATGAAAAGTCATCGATAATTTCGATTGATGTTTTATAAAAAAATTTTTATCTTCATTTTATAAAGAATTTTATAAAAAAAGATCCACTTGGTCTCATTTGAAAGCGCGAAATCTCTACTTTGACTGAGAGTTCGTTTTTTCGAAAATGACCTCACATTGTGCAGTGAGTAGGCAAACGAGAATACTCTTTTCTCGAAAATTCAAGTACATGTAAAAATATTAAAAATTTTTTTGTAACTAGATATAGCATAATTTTAAATATTGTAATCTCCCCTTTGCAAGGATTCTTTAAAACTTATTATACGATTTATTTTTCACCATTTTATTCAATGTTGAATATTAGGAAATTTGAAATGACAAAAATTCAAGAAATCTTAACATTTCGTTGTCTAATCCTAATGTTTCAAATTTAACAAAAGAAAAACAAAATTGTTCAAGAGCTCATTGCAAAGGAAAAATGTCAATATTCAAGATAATAGTAGATCTAGTCATGAGTAATTTTTTAATGTTTTTACACTCGCTTGAATCTTCGAGAGGAAAAAAGTATCTTCACTTTAAAATTCACAGCTGTCAAAGTAGAACGAGACAAAGTGTGGATTATATAATTTTTTTTTACGAAGCTAATATAAATTATCAACAATTTTCTACTATTACTGGGACAACTGTTCTCTTCGCTGTATATATTTATCTTTTTATCAATTTTGTTCAAGCTGAATACGTAAAAAGTATCAATCTGGTGAATCCTTTCCAAATCCTTTAGAAATTGATATAATTTAAAAATTAGTACATATTCTTTTCAGTTTAAAAATCCGTACAAATTTAGTACATATTTTTCTTGCATATTTACACAATTACTTTCTCACTAGTTGTCAGATTAAAATCTCATCTGTCCATGACGAGATTCTACTGCAATCTCGTTCTCGTTCTTAAGAACTACCCCTGGACTATCTTAAATTTTTTGGGTGCTTGATGCACGCGCGCTAACCCGAGCGACTCGCTTTTTCGCGTAACGTTTCGTGCTTTAAAACGAGAGTCATTCTCCAACGGATTAAAGGAAAGCAAGCTATTATTCCACGGTCTGCAATTTACTTCTCGGCAGTTTGAGGTCCGCAATTAGAGAGATCCCCGCGGTTACTCTTATTTACTATTTACCGTGGTAACTTCGACTTAAGCGATCGGTGTAATCCGCAACCACGCCCTAGCTTTGTTTCGAATAGCCTGAAAACTGTTTTCCCAAACAAATCCAAATTAATCTCCGCCGGAATTTATCCATCCACGTTCGTCAACTCGTTCCTCTCCGTCCCCCGGTCGCGTTTCACAGTTCGCCATAAAACTCGACCGACTAAGGGAAACCCATAAAAGCCGGTGTGTTAATCCAGAGCCACAAAAAAAACGAGAAGAAAAAAAGAGAACAAAGAGAGAGAGAGAGAGAGAAGGTAGTAGGCAAGTTAACGCGCGCGAAATAAACTGACAAGCAGCCGGCTGCTGTCAAAAAGTCGAAACGAGCGCGATTCGTTTTTGCAAATGGAATCCGTTTCCCCCGTTCGCTGCACGCGGCGCTGTCGGACGGATAAAAACGTCAGACGTGAAATTTCTCCCCGTCGTTGTTTCTCGCGTCTTCCTCGCTCCGTCCGTTTCCTCCAGTGGGACCGTAAGGAACGACAAACAAAGGCGAGCCGTATAACTCCATGCACGAGCAGCTTCGTTCCTGCTCCCCCAATCTATGTCAGATCTTAAAAAGAGGGAGCCATCGCGGGCGGCGGAAGTGACGTCAGGGATCAGCGACGGTGGGCTCGGCTGCGAGAACGGGCGGTGGAACACGACCACGCACACAATTACCCGTAGCCACGCACTTCGTCCCTTGGGGGGAGGGGGACAAAGTGGCTGAGGGTTTTGCTTAACGATATACAGGGTGTTTACCAACCCCCGATGCATTTATCCCAGGATTTTGAACGCCGTGGTGTCACGTTGGGGGGGGGGGTGAGGGAACGGTAAATCGTCGTTCCTTCTCGTCCTTTCACAGGGAGCATCGGACGATTCTCGATTTGCTCGATAACCCACGTGCGAAGGTATTCGAAAACTGAGAAACTACGTTCAGATGTTTCAAACTGTCTAAACTTGGCGAAACGAAATTGTACGGCGCTTCAACCCCTCGCGCTGGCAACTGGTTCGCGGACCGTAACGAGAGACCGTGTACACAATAATTCGTCGCTTTCTTTTTCTTTTGAACTCGTCGGTATGATATCACTGGATAGAAATTATTGAGAAGTGATGAACTTATCATTTGTTTTGCCTGGGTTACACTTAAATATACTGAAAACTGAGAAATTGTTGCAATTTGGGACAAAAAATGCACGAGGTTAAAATACGAGATCTCTATTTTATCACTCTTGAGCTGTCTTTCTTTATCGAAGGTTGTCGAAAACTGTAAAATAAAATGTAATATAGAAATTTGGACGCCTCCGAAATCGCTGAATATTTTTTTTTTTTAAACAATCTTGAAGACTGAAAGTTTTACCACCAACCCCTAAAACTTGTTGCGTCATTCTTTATCATTTAATTGGATCTTGGAGTTCAAACAACAAAAATTCAAGAACATTTTGTTATTTAGCTCAAACGTTCAAAGTTTAATAAAATGGCGAGGAAATATCGTACAGCAAATTTCAAGAGATCGTGGCAAGGAAGAGACTTCAATCTTCAAGATCATGGTAGATTCAGTCATTAAAAAGAATCCTTTCTTTCAAATTTTTACAATTTTCAAGAGCAAAGGTATCTTTGCTTTACCACTTGTTACACAATCTAATCAAATGTTTTTAACAAAACGTTGAGCTGTTAAAGTGAAAGTTTCACGCTTCGTATGATTTTTTTTTTTAATGAAGTTGCAACAGTTTAAAATATAGACAATTTTTCACCGAGCGAATACTTTCGTCCGCCTCTGTATTTTTTCAGTTAGAGTGGTATATGAACGATTTTATACGAACGCGAGTTGAAAATGTGAAGTGAAATTTATGACGGAAAGTATTGTACTCGTAGTCTGAAGGATCGGTGTTTAGAATTTTTAAACACTTTAGATAAACGTATCGAGATAAAATGCAGTTATTTTATTTTAGTTATTTATTTCTTGTTCGTTGTAATAATTTTAAAAAGCAACTAAGACGTGGCAGAATTTTGAAATCACCTTTTTGGAAGAAGGAATTTATATTTTGACATGTGACAAGAAATTAGATACATAAAATCCAAGTATGTGATATTGTAGAGATGGAATTTTAAATTAGTAGACGACAAACGTAATACTAGAGAGCTTAAAGGGTTAAGGCGATTTAAATTGGATTTAGATCGCATTTAACCTTTTTATTATTCTGCAACTTTTTTCCACGTTACATGACAAAGATAAGCGAATTATAAAAATATTTTAACAGCTGGAAATGCGTAAGTATTGTTTATAAATGGAATAAGAGTAAACTGCAATTTTATCATTCGTTCTGATGGCACTAACATTCTAAATTCATATATAATGTAGTAATCAGAAACTTATCATAAATATTTTTATAAAATAAAATACTTTTATATACAATATGTATTATACGAAACATTTTCATTGACACTGTAAACACACGCTTGTCATAATTATGTATTAATCAAATTTGAAACCAATTTGAAAATGTACATAGAAATTACAAGATATTTAAAAAATTATTATACAGTACGAATAGTTATCTGAAGCATGTAAATGTTGAATATAATCTCACTAAGGCTAATTATATTATTAATCATATTACATTATTAAACATTTTTATGATGTCTACTTGTATTAAATATCTTACAATTTGTATATAAAATTATATATATAATTCAGTATCTTCTATTAATGAAATATTAAAATATTTTATATAACACACACAATATGTCAATAAAAGTTTTCACATTCTATTCTTTAGGTAGACACTATTTTTTTTTAGCAATTTCTATATATGTATATATATTTTTATATATTATTTTGAGATATTGAAGTGTTTGCATTTGCCTCGATTATATAGTTCCACGAAATTTCAATTCATTAAGACAAACCAATATTTCGTAATATTATATAATATTATATAATAAAAATTCACGTCAAAGTATATGTGAATTTTTCGTTTTCCCAATTTCTTCAAAATATGAACTTATACGACTTTCAGAATGAATAGTCCAATTATATGTATATTACTTTTTAAACATGTTCTACTTTCCAAACTTTCATTATAAACTTTCAAAGTGTATGTATTGTTTGCCATTAAGAACCCCTACTTACCATATTTATATACTAAATACTTACATATTTACATACATACATATATACATGTTCTTCCAGTAATATATGTAACTTTTCTTTCGCAAATATTAACATTAACTGAACTTGAAGTAAGTGTTGACTCAGCATCTCGAAAATTTTCAACTTCTTTGTAAACTGGGAATAAATATCTAATTCTCTAGACTATGATAAATAGCTATAAGTTATTGTTGCGTGAATTCAAGAAAAATTTAAAACGAAGATTGAAATATACATACGTATTTTATAATAAAATATATATATTTCTTATAATAATGATTTAAGCATAATGCAGACGAAAATGAAGAAAATCACATAGAATGCATCATAAAAAATTAAATAATACGTCGCTGATAAAACGTTTGTAATTAAAGTTATATAAATATTATGTAACTATTTTTAAAGAAAATATTCGGGGAAAATTATAATTGTACGAAGACTGTTACCAATCTAGAAATTTTTAAAAATTTTAGTTATATAATAAAAATTTTTACTGCGGGTAGCCATACATGTATAATGGAAGTTCTAAGTCACGAATAAATTTGAATTATAATGAAAGTAATCCATTACTCCATACTCGCGATAAGAATTCATTACAATTATCAACATATTTGGAACTGAGAGTACGAAAATTTCAAATTTTAATTTAACATGAAAAAACTATTCTTCCAATGTTATTAAGAAATAAAGTTTGAAAATTTCGTAATATCATATTTACACACGTTTAGTTATACTTGCACTTCAGGAGTGAAGAATGAAATATAATCATCACAGAATCATTATTATAGAATCATCGTTCCTTTTTTCCCCCGTGTCAAATACTAAATATCGAATAATATGAAAGATCTACTAAGAAAGCGTTTCAAATGTAAGTTACGAAATATCGAACCTAATTTTATAATTACCACGCACAGTCTCAGGATAGTTACGATTAAATTTAAAATCAGGACCGCGTATTTTTTAACGTGCGAGGTTTGGATAAAAAATCCGTGCAATCGTCGTCCTTCCAGGATTTTTCAAATTCTCGAAAAGAGTATAAACGATTACAGGTGTCCGGCGAGTGCGATAATTATGGCACAATTACAGCGTTACCTTTAGCTAAAAATTATCGAGCAAGCGGAACGATCCCCTAGCCGGTACATTATCGCGGCGCAAATTACAAATTCGCCAAATTGCAACTTAATCAATTGACTGTCGAATCTAAATTACGCGTTTAATCTGGATATAAATTGCAGAGCGGAGTAGGCCAAAGACAGACGCGCCAACAACGCGAAACAATGATTTTCCAATCGAACGTGTTTCTAGAACGTTGCACTGAAAAATGGCAAAAATTGTTTTGATCGAGCTTCGTATCGTACGTCTGTGAACGAGACGTGTGTCCGCTCACGAACAAAGTGCAAATACACATTCAAACACACGGTCAGACGAAACTTGAGCCAATTATTTATCATACACACACACACACACACACGCACGAGGGTTGGCGAAGACACGCCGGTGAAACGACTCCGACGATCGGACGCGTTTTTGGACATCATTTATCTCCGTGAAAGCTCGCCTGCATCTGTCACGGATGGGGAATATCGGCGATTGGGGGACAATCTCGGTCAACTAGGGACATTTGGTGGCCATGATTACTATCCTGATGAGGAAGATATTAGGAGGCTATAATTACAAATTCGCGATAACCCTCGCCGGCTGTAGAGGTAATGATCGACTCCGACCCCCGTGATTAATAGCCACCGAGGACACGATAAGGGTAAATATGAACTGCACTGTATTTTCCACTCCGCGGAATGCCTCTAAGCTAGTAATTACGTTCTTTATATTTACCGAGACATTACCATAATTGGATTCTAATTCCGGCTTTATTTAACGCCCGTGTGGCATTCCGTGACGTGCGGCCTTTACGTGTCTCGCATCAACCACGCGTTCGATTATCGCGCAAAAACTAATGGGAAAGAAACCGAGCGGGGTCGCCCCGATCGGCCACTATTTATTACACCGCCAGTTCTCGATTGTATCAGCGGAAACGATAATAATATGCGTTAGCAGCGTGCGTTTTCGTCGCAGTCGCGTCGATTGTAATTCTTGGTGTTTACAATAACTCGCGATCTATCATCGCTGCCCGATTGTTAATTAAACGATATTATATTTCGCGGAATATACGTATATACCGTCGTATATACAATCAATATTGTTCACAAATGATCGTTGTGTGTTCGTGCGTTGTCCGTGGAGTTTCTGCAATATCCCCTAAGAGAGTAATTGCCTAAACCGTAACTGGCGATACAGCAGTTTATTAAAACAGGCCGGTGCAGCAGAGTCCATTGAAGCTGCGAAAATTGTTCCCAGCACTCGGAGCTCGTGGCACCGAAACGAAAGCACGGTCTCGCGGAATTTGAAAGATCTTCTCCAATTTGCTCCAGTGACATCGTCGTGTAACGAGATGAAACGTAATTGTCAATGTTTGTTTTCTTCCTCTTTTTCCTTTTTTCTGTGCATGGAACGAGAAAACACTCTCGGGAAATACCTGTAGAAAATTTTACGCGTTGACGAGGTAAAAAATATTTTTACTCGAGGCTGAACGTCCAACGATGATTTTTGCCCAACCATTGAAAATGTCACGATTTTGATCCAGTAATGTGTTTACTGAATGCCGGAATTACGTCGACACGCGAATTTTTCCTGTTTTACTAGAGCAGGATCGTACGTTGTACAATTTAGAACGAGTGTAATAAACTACTTGAAATCTCGGACACACGCGCTCTTACACGGAAATGTAAGTGTTTAAAACTGGTGGATCTTAAATAATCGTGCGAACCATCTTGGAACTCGAACTCACAAAATAATCCGCGGATGGCTGTAAATCTCAGCGACTGAGATCCCTCTCTTCTAGATAACAACGTAATTCAAGCACGGATATCGTCCGACAAGGAGATACTTCTCAGATCTTCAGATTTCGAACAGTAATTATTTCTCGTTATTTTAAAATAGCATTGTTGGAAGGATATTCGAACGTGTGTTGAAAAGAACTTTTCTAGTTTTTCATTTTCATTTTCAGCTTTTACTGACACATGTTCCTAAAAGGGTCAAACCTTTCCTCTTGGTGCGTGAAACATTTACTGTACAATGAGTGTATTTTGAAACAGTGCAATATTTGTGTTTGCAAACGCGAAGTGAACACGAGCAGAGGCTGAACATTTTTTCCCTTGGTTTAAAATAAAGAATGAACAGCAAGATATATCTTTACGAAACAACAGTAAAAATCGTCACTCATTGCGACACACTTTCGCCAACACTGCACTGATTTTTGCAAGTCAGTATCTTTTTTTGTTTTAGAATCATTTCTTCATCTCTTCATCATAGCTGCTTCGTTTAATAAGGAAGTAAATGAAAATCGTTAGCTATAATGAAGAAAAAGATTGTTCGCGAAGCGTATTGCAAAAATTCATATTATGTATGTAACTTTGTTTATGTAACTTTCGAAGTAAAGAATATTTCTATTGTCGTTTCACGAAGACACGTACGTCTTGCTATTCATTTTTATTTAGGCGAAGGCAAAATTGTTTAGACCACTTGTAGTAAACCTGTAGTTTCTAGAAAACACGACATATGTGAGACCTATTTTCAAGAACAGATTCTATAAAGAAAATGTTACGTATACAAATACAGATATTTAACTCATTTATTAATACAAAACAAAAATTGAAAAAAAAAACGGATATTTAATTACTAAACTACTTCACTGGAATGTTACTAACAAAAATGGACATTTAATTGTTTTACTGTTTAAAGTAGCATTCAACTCACTAATAAACTACTTACTAAATAAAAAATATACATGCATATAACTTAGTTGATTATCAGTTAATACACACGTTCGTTTTACACGTAATGACCAAAAACGCCGCTTCGCCTAACCGTGTCACAAGAGAATCATTATAATAAACTGGAGTTTGTTCGCGATCTCTTACATCCAGTCAGCACATGTAATTGCGGCTAAAGAAGTAGGCGTTTAATAGAAACTAGCGTTTAATAGAAAACAGATGTTCCACCGACCATGCTGTTATTCATGACATCCAGATATGTATACTAGAACCCATTACTACGATTCAGAGCGTCGTCCCATTCAACACGCACAGCCGTGTGCTGCCAAAGTTGTTTCCTACATTAGTTATGGCATCGTGTTGATAAAGACGTATCGCTCCGTTTAAGGAGAAAAATGCCTCTGGCCTCGTGTAGGCGGCAACCATTCGGATGTTAAACACAAGGGGAGAGAATCCGTCTGACCAGCTCAATTGACTAGAGTATTCGCCGAGGGAAAGCGTTCTTCTTCAGCGAGGCAAAAAACTGTAAATGCGAGGTTCACGTAATTGACCCTTTTAGTGTCGTGAAAGAAATAATCTTGATTAATAATCCAGTTAGACTCATCCCCGCTTAGAATTCTACTATAACACAAAATTAAGAACATTAAAGCAAATACTATATACATACAACTGAAAACTAAGTATCTGTAAGTAGAAACTTGAGTAGGTATTACATTTGTGTATCATGTTTCAGAATTAGAAAAATTAAATAACACTTTACTAAAGAATAAAGTATAATTATATTGCAAAAAACACGTGTGATTAAAAAATTTTCATATTTATATTGTAATAAATAAGTTAAAAAATTTTATTGTCTTCCTGCGTCACGAATGTATTCAATATTTATTTATTTCACAAAATTATACTCCGATATTCCAATTATAATAAAGTTATAGAAATAATATAATTATAGAAATAGTTATAATAAGGATTTTTCACGATGCAAGACTCAAAAGTTTTTATTCATATTTTTGAAAATATAATTAAAAAAATTAAATCTCGGTAAAAGATTGTTAAACGTCATAGAAATTATATGATACTTTAGACATTTTATATACCACTTTATATTATCTGAAATTGTTCATCAGTATTAAATATAATATTAATATATAAATATAACAAATATAACCAGTATTATTATATATATTATATATATTGTTATACATAAATATAATAAATATAATATAGCAAGTACACAAACATTTTTAAATAACTTTTAAATCTGATGTATGTTTAGTATTATTACTAAATGACTATGACACTATAATCTCATTCTATTCTGAACGTGTCGTATACAATGACATACGAGATTTATGTACATACGTACTGCAATGCACGTGTTGTTCCTTTGTCATAAAGAAATTTCTTTATCTCCTTTGAACAATCGCCACTATTTCTAAATACTACTTGAAATCAAAGATAATCGTTCAAAGATAGCTTCTTAACAGATCGGAGCGTCAGAAATAATCTCTGCATCAACGACTCTGTCACGTGCGTCGGATTTGCTACGTGAGTATCATATATTCAGGTAACAGAGTATTTTCCTATTCTTATTCATCTCATTCGCTCTTCTCTCATGTTTACATACATTTAAGTTCCCTTTTCTTCAAAACCACGAACTAATCGAGATGCTTACAAGAAAAAGGTAAAAGATGTCGTTACATACGAATGTAATGAAACAATGAAGGAACAAATGTCACGTTTATTATATACTTCTGATTAACGTATTAATTATTATTTACATTATTGTAGATACTTAAAATTGTAGAAACTAGATTTAAGATATAATGATATAAAAGATATTGAGCGAATGTTTGAAACTTTTCTTTCATATTCCCAATTTTAAAGACCAATATCAAAGAACTTGACGAAAAGATTGATAAATTGATTGAAAAGAATTGCAAATGAAACATTAACTAGATTAATTTAAGGAAATTTAAAGTCTCTATGAAATTAATTGTTTATCTTCGATGTTAATTTAATTATCGGAATTTTATAAAATGTACCGTCATAATGTTACCGAGTTGATTTTTGTCTTTGCGCAAACATACGTCATCAAATCGTATCAAAATAATTGTTTATCTTCAATTTAATAAATACTTCCTAAAATAATTTCATAAATAATTCGCAATCACATTAATCGTTAATCAATTGTACGTGTTCCATGCATTCAGATTTAAGCATTTGTTATTCAAGAGTCGTCAAAAACAAGATGAATTCTAAGAACAAATACCTTCGCGTTATAAAATAATGCAACTACGTGTCAAATATACGCAATATAAACATTTTAAAGTATCGGCTGCAACAAAAAAAAAGTGATCCGATCTCACAAAATAAAGTTGCCTTTCTCGAGTCACTTTTTAAGTAACGCACGTCGAGAATTTTTTGTCCCAAATTGCAACATTTTCTTAGTTTCAAGTATATTTAAATGTATATTGAAATGTAAACAAATGTTACTTTTTAATAATTTCTAGTGATCTATTATACCGACGAGTTCAAAAGAAGAAGAAAGCGACGAATTATCGTATACCGGTTCGGTCACTCGTTATGGTCCGCGGATCAGTTGCCAGCGCAAGCGGTTAAAGTACATCGATGTTTCGATTTTTACTCTCAATATCAAAGTTCCTCTCAATTCAAGGAGAATCCACTACGATCCAAGGAGTTCCATAACTGTGCGCAACTGTCTTCCTCGCGCAACTTAAAAATAAAGCGTTCAATCAAGGCATATCAATCAGACCGAAGGAAACAATTTCTCCGTCAAGCTGACACAGCAGCCAAAGAAGCAAAGACGAATTCCTTATCAAGACCTTGTTGTAACATTACGCCATGCCGAAAAACAATCATTGAACGAAATATGGAACACCTCCGAAAAAACAAAAACTCATAACATAACCCAAGATTTCTATCAAACAATGCCAACATGAAAAGAAAAGACAGAATAGTCGTGACAAGGCTTAGAACAGGACACTGCAAACTCACGCACGAGTATCTATTAAAAGAAAAAAACAACAGAAACCCCAATGTGTATCCAATGACAATCGTCTTCTATTTGAATGCAGTAAGTACACTCAAAGGCAAAAGTACAAAATAACTTCACCGGCAGCCCTGACACATAGGAAATGTCCTGAATTATCTAAAGGAAACTAACATCTACCATAAGATATAATCGTCTTGAAAAGAAGGAAACAGTAGCCTAGCCGTCGCCAATGACCAGAAGGTAGATGCGACGTTGATCATAAATTAAAAAAAAAAAAAGAGAGAAAAAATTTCTTCGGTTCGATCGTGACGCGAGACTTGAAAGGGAGGTGGGGGATGGATATTCAGGATGGTCACGGGTAAACTGGTAGAACACCGCGTACATATATCGCGCAGGTGCGTCGTATACTGATTACTGGCGTACATTTCCGTCACGTGTGCGCGCGTTTCAGCCAGGGTTGGTGCGGGCTAAGGTATCGTGATGATTATCGGGACTGGGGTGAGCCGAGGGGTGGACAATAAAATCTACCACCTAATGGCACGGCGCGCCGGTTATCAACGCCACAGAATTACCAACGAGCACGCACTGACAGTGACACTGGCGTGACCGCGTTGCGCCCTTAATAATGGCCACTCTTCCAAATGACGCCCGACGCTCTGCTTTCGTTCGCATTAATTATAATTACGCCCGTGAAAGTGTCACGTAATACACCAATAAAGTAATAAGCCCGGGCGAGCGTGGATGGCACGCGGACTTTTCGTACTCGAACCAGCGTTCGTTGTTACACAGTCTCGTTGTCTGCCGCGATATGCCACGGTCACACAACGCTGCTAATGACAAACAAAAGCTTTCGAAACTCGAAACGTTCCGGGCAGAGTTAGATGTTACATATGTACGCGTCCGTGAATCCCAGAATCGAGATGTAACTCGTTCCGATCCGGCTGTACGCGGGACGAAAATCTCCTTTGTGACGAGACACGACGGAAAAATAGGCGTGTCTGAGTAAAGTAACTCGGCAACGAGAGAGAAACATGTAGCCGAAAGCTATACATTGTGAAATTTATTAACTTGTTGCTTTGATGGATTACTAATTTGTTAAGGATCGAGTAATAATTTATCGTAACAAAGGAGGCAAACTAGGGAGACGAAAATGTTTGGTTAATAGAGCTACCACTTCTCTGATATTAAGTTATACGTGTGTAAATGAAAATTAAGAAAATTGTTCATTTAAAAATGCTACATCTCTTTTGAGACACTTAAGTTTTTTTAATATGAGCAAGTATATTTTCGAGTTTGTCTACAACCTATGACATTTTCGTTACATATATTATAATTCCATATTAAATATAATTGAGTTGTAATACAATTATAACATAATTTTTTTCTTTCAAGTCAAATTTTGTATTTCATATCTTGGTAAGATAATAATTTAGTTTAGAATTCTAGTAAGTTCTTTTTGTAGTATAGATGTAATACGTAAAAAGGAACATCTGTTACTGGCAAAGAATTTAAGTGAAAGACGTAATGATAGAAAAATATCAACAACAATCCAATATTAGAAAATTGAAATTTTTACAAATTGCAAATGAAAAGTGTTAATGCAAAGTTTGTTCTTAATGCGTTAATGTTAATGATTGGAACGACACTCTTTGAAAGAATCAATTAAAACGTAGAAATTTAATTTTCAACCAAACCTAAAGAATGCAACCGAGCGTTAAAAGTCAAAAGTCTCGTGCCTAAATGGCACAGAATATTTTACTAATAAAAATGCACAATATTGAAAAATTCTTGTCAGAAGATGCAAACAACGTCGCTTAGAATTTCATAGAAATTAAATACAAACGACACTGTAAATTAAGGTATTGCGTAAAACATTTTCTAATTAAGCAGCGTGCATATTGTGTGTGTCATTAAGACCAGTTTCCCAGGCGGTGTCTTATAATTTCATTATTACTGGGAAATTAATGGTAAGAGGCGATACACACCGGCCGCCAGGCTGGGGTAATTATGTTAATTTAGCAAGTTGCTTCGGTATTTTCATTACGCTGCGCGTAATGCATGCACATGCAGAATTCGACGTTTCGTTTTTAGCCGAGGGCGTAGTAACGAACACAGCATGGAAATGCACAGTCGAGCGATGACAAATTCCCGCGGCTCGTTGCTCACGCTGAAGGCGGACGATTTCTAAAGAAAATACGCTTAAACGAGACTTTCGCGATTCCGCGAAATCGAGAAACTCTCCCGTGGAAAAATTGAATCCGCCATTTCCCTCCATCGCGGTACACTTGGCCTCGTTATAAATAATAACCGGCGAGGGGCCGCCGCGTGTAGGAGATTCGACTTGGAGAACTCGCGACCGCGAAACTTTTTAATGCCCCCCGACGAAAACACATAATTCGCCGTGACTTTCGCCTCGCGACACGAAAAATGTGAATTAACATTTTCCACTGCTAAACGTTCGCCCGATGACGTTCCTCTCCTCTACGAGGCGAATGATTTACGAGTACAGTGCACGTATCGTTCCCGTGTGCGAGGCAACGTGTAATCCCGAGGTCGAGTGTAACGATCCGTAGAACAGAGTTGTCGTGTCTATCAGGGTCGCGCGCGTCGTGAAAAATGTACAATGATATTCCAACACCAGGCGACACTCCAATTGCACGTACGTACACAAAGGCCGTGTGAAATTATTAAACCGCGTCTCACGTGGTCGCAGGCTGCCGCGGCGCACTCTTTTTTATCGAACGGTTTGCTCAGGTAAATAACCTTACGATAGACCGAACAGAGTTCTCGATTATCCTATAGGTCGTGTACCTTTGTCACTGGTGCTGGTTTGAATCAGCAGGACGGAACGAGATACGCGAATCACGTTACCCTCCCCACTCGAGATGACGTTTCTGTCGATGTACCGATCCTCGCAAAAGAAGCAACATCCCTCCTCAACCGCCTCTCTCTTCTTTCTTTCTTTCTTTCTTTCTTTCTTTCTTTCTCTTTTTGTCGCTTTCGTTCCGAAACAATGAATTTCAGCCCCGTTCGAGCAAAGCAAGCAAGAGTCACCGGCGTCGACCCGCTGATACACCGCAAAGGCTGCCTCTGCTCGTCAGGAAAATCACATTAGTGATGTTTCGGTAATCGCTTTTATATCCACCGCCCGTGATTGACAGCGACCGACACAATCAGTTTTTCCGTCGTGCGCAGGGGGAAATCGCGACGCGCTGCAAAATCGAGCTTTTAGCCGCCGCGACTCCACTCGACGAAACCTGTCGTCGACACGCCGTTTGTTCAAAAACGTTCGACTCCGCGAGAGAGAGTTGCAGCCGTGATTCGACAGTGTGATTGCACAGGGTGTCTATAAAGTCTCTTTACAATTTCAAAAATTCGTTACAAAGACAAATGAGAAGACAGGTGAGCAGAAATTATTGCAAAACGAGGCGTGTGTATTTAAGTTTCTTTCGCCTCATTTAATACACCTCTATATGGGCACAATTAGTTGCACGAAGCACATCAAGACGATACTGTGCTTTAGATTAGGTACTTTTGTCCGATACGCGATATCTTTAGCATAACTCCACGTGGGTGTCCATAAAGTCTCTTTATAATTTGAAAAATTTATTACAAAGGCAACTGATGAGAGATATCTTCGTCAGATTTATTCCAGATACTCAGTGGTTATCAAAATTTTTATCACATTGCATTTCAGGTACCTTGCTGATGGATAAGATACTGTTAAATGAACCTCCTACGAAATGGCTGCTCCTCAAAAGAAGGCACAGTGTGTATCATAGTTTGTTGTGTAGCGGCCTATAGCGCCTCGAGTACGAGTCTCGAACACCGACTCGTATAAGCCGCAAGTGGCTGTGCGCCTAGCGTCGAAGTCTAGCGATATTCGACGTTAAGCAAGCAGAGTGCGGAACACTGCTAGGATGGGTGACCGCCCAGCCTAGCGAGTAGTTATGAAAAACAAGCGTCTGGGGTAAGGAGTCGCTGCCATCAGCCCCACTGATGAGTCTAGGCAGCGACTCTGAGACGAAACGCATAACCTTTCCTCACCTTACCCAAATCCTACATCCTTCCAGCATCCTCGCCACAATATAAATGTAAATAAAAAATGTATACGCCAACAAACCCTTCAGTTGAAATCAAATCGGATCTGCAGATTCAGCGAAACTTCAGAACTAAGTACGGAAGAGATCCACCGTCACGTCCATCAATTCGTGCATGGCACAAGAAATTTATGGCGACAGGGACAGTGTTTGATAAAGGGAGGAGTGGACGACGAAGAACATCCGAGGAGAACATCGATCGTGTAAGAAATCGAGTACCGTCTTAATGCGTCTTCGTCCAACTAACGATGCCCATATAGAGGTGTATTAAACGAGGCAAGGGAAAACTTAAATATACACGTTTTATTTCATAATAATCTCCACTTATCTGTCTTTCCATTTGCTTTTGTAATAAATTTTTGAAATTGTAAATGGACTTTATGGACACCCTGTACATTCGCGAGTTTCATTCTTTGATACTTTGACAATTCGGTTCGTTCTTATTGCAGGTAAGCGGAATAAGGTCGAGGGATTCACAGAGCGAGACGCGAATTCGCGAGCACGGCGCGTTATTTCGTATCATTTCTTGGTTAATTGAGGGAGAAGAAATTGTTCGTCAACGAGATAAGTTCGTTCCGCGTTTCTCTGTTTTGGGAATAATGTTGGAGCGGGTACGTGTACGTGCGTGGGTGTATACGTAGGTTTTAAGGTAGTGCCGTATTTCCGGGCAACACAACTTTATTCCGCAAATTCTATCTTCGCGAGCTTACGGAAATTATTAGCGTGGAGGAGTTAACTCGTTCCTCTGCCTATCAATTTCGCGCAAAATTATTTGGCTGGCCTATTTCTGGAAACGGAAAACGGAAGCTCTGCCTGATGAAGAAGTCTCATTAAAATTTAATTACATTGTATATGCTATCCGCTGCGTATTAATGCGTTACGATGTACAGATTGAAAAAAAAGAAAAGACGAAAGGAAAAGTCACGTGTACGAATATTGAAGAAACAGTGACGCGGAAAGGAAAAGCTTTTTTACATTTTTGAGGTAAATAAATCTGACGCGTTATTCTGAAACAAAAGGAACACTAATTTATGATAATTATTATTACTTGTATTAAATTTACATTAATCTTTCCGTGTTTTGTATTCATTGTCATTGACTCAATTACGATAGAAAAATATGACGTCTAAGTTAAAATGTGAATATTAATATGATTTGCTTAATAAAGCAAATTTATCGAATTTCACGTATCTTTATTGCTACGTAATATATATGTATATTTTGCCATTAATTATTATCGTATATATCTTCGTTAATTATTATCGTGAATGTCGATCGGTAACATTGTATTAGTAGTGCAATTAATTCCCACATTGTTTGTCCTCGTTGTGTATGATACCGGATTATTTATTATTACTGTTGTTGCAAATTTTCTACATTAAATAAACTATTTCTGAAATAACAGATATAAAAAAATATTACATATAATGGGCTTATTACCGAGAATATTTTAGCGTAGAAATTAATACCGTGGAAATAATAAATTTCATTGATTCATACTTTTCTACAATATCCTGCGTTTCTTTCTCATTAAAATATTTAATTTCCAACTCGTTTCAATATTACTTATAATAACAAACAGTTATATTACTAATATTCAAACAAATTTTTATATCATTCTTTTATTCGTTTCCGAGAATATTATCTGTATAGCGTGACAATAATAAAAAATAAAGTAAGAAAAGTAAAAGATGCCAGAACAGGGATTATTTTTAATTCTTTATATCGCCGAGAAGTTATTTATATTGAAGAAAGGCCACGTATTTATAATAAACGAATAAATAAATTAATTGACGCAACTAAGAACCTGGAACGCCAAATGGAAAAAAATTGCTGCAAATTGCGATATTTCTGCAGAAGTTGTGAACAAAATTATGCAGCAGTTGCGCAGAGAACTTTCTACGCGATCAGAAAAATAATTCCGCGAAAAAGTTAATTAAAACTAGCAGAAGTAAACAAAACCTCTTTATTTCTTCGAATTCGTTGAATGCCAAATTACCTTCAGAAGACAGAGTCCCCAATAAGAAGCTCATTTACATGAATAATTCGCAAGAAAAAATCTACGTACACATTGACAAAAGAAATATAAAATATATATCTACGTGTATATACTAAAATTATATACTATATTTATATTTGTGTATATATGTATATACACTATGTATATATACTTTGTGCATATACTAAAATTATGTTACTACAAAAGATACGTAAAAAAACAATTTTCACTAGATTTCTACATTTCTGTTCAACTTCTTCCCAAACTATTGTAGTTTTACACACGTTCGTAAAATATCGCGATCGTTCGTATTTATTACACGTACAACAAACCAATGACTGCATTATGTTATAAATCAACGAAATGAATTTTTCCTTTGTCGCAAAGAAAAGAACGCTGTACAACGCAACGGCTGTATCGGAAACATGCTCCTCGAGCCACTAACAAGCAGCAACTTTAAATCAATCATTACCCTCGGTTCGTAATTCGCAATTTTAATTACATTTAATTTCCCAGAGATCTTTTCGTTAATTCGCACGCAATTCCCCCATCAACTACGCTCCTACTGGCATACAGCCGAACGAACGTTCGCCAGCGACGAAGAAAGCGGAAATCAGGATCCCTCCGACCTGGAGGATGATATTTCCCGCCATCTTGGTGACACGCGGCCGCGAGAATGGCGGCGCCATGTTTAATTCAGCGTCGAGTACTTCGTTATCGCGTTCGAGCTGGCTAAAGAAACGCATGAATATGTATTATTTAATGCATGTCTCTTCATATTTCCAATTTTTTCTTTTTCTTTTGTTTTTTTTTTTTTTTTTTTTTTTTTTTGTACGTTTGCGCGGAACTTGTCGTGCGGTGCGCTCGCTTTACACCGCCGCGGTATCCTTTCGCGATAACCGTCCGTTATTATCTCCTTTATGGCGGTGCCTACATTGACGCGTAATTGAAGTGCAAATGACGGGCGGCGAGGTATCGCGCTGCTGAAATTACGTTAGCCAAGTTTCAACAATCGCATTTTTACCCATGCTCCAGACCGGTTGATTGACGGTGTCGATGCAATCGAGTTTCCGTGGCGTTTCGCGTCGACCAAGATATCGCGTAGGCCCGCACACCGGAAACTCCGGCGCGAATAACAAATCAATCGTAATCGATCGCGAATTAACCCCGAATCAGTGTCCGCGCCGTGTTTTCGTTAATATCGATGTCGTAGCTACGCGCTGAAATTGCCACTCGGATTATCGCGGTGACGCGGTATTTTGAAATTTGTCTTGACACCGGCAGGCCGATTTGATTCACGAGTCTTTTATTTTGGATTCTTTTAGATAGGTTTATTATCGATTATCTCGCGTTCCTATTGTTTTTACCGTTGCGCGTGTACACGTCAAGAACTATTTTGTCCGAAATGGCAACATTTTCAGTTTTAAGTATCTTTAAATGTTGGCAAATCATAAGTTTATTACTTCTTAATAATTTCTATCCAATGATATTTCGTACCGACGAGTTCGAAAGAAAAAGAAATTATTGTATACGTCGGTGCGGTCACTCGTTATGGTCCGCGAACCAGTTGCCAGCGCAAGGGGTTAATAATTCTACGAAGTTATTATTGCTTATCTCCTAACGTGGATTTAATATTTCCTGATATATCTTTAAAAGCGACTGAAATCGACTAAAATATAATTAATTCAAGCGCGTTAATTCCGTATGCATCTTCCCTTGTTTTTTTATGTAATGGTAAAGAAGTCTCAAGTATCATAAATATTGAAATTTAGAAAACTATTATCCAAGATCTCACAGACGTTAATAATTTTTATTGGCATGCGAATTTCGAGTAAAGATCAAATTCAATTGTACTTGCTGCATTAATGATAAACAATTTTTATCTAATTCTATTTTATATTAAGCTACGAAAGACTGTTCTCACAGTCATTAATCATCAAGTTATCGATCAACTTTCTTGTTCGTTGATGTCGTTTGAAAATTATCGGATAAAATTGTTGAAATAAAATACGTCGAAAATAAAATTGGTAAAGCAGGTGCGAAGGTCGAGTTTACGTGAGAAAGACGCGATATTAAACTCCTATTTGGCTAAACATTGTAGGTCTGTACAAATTAACGTGAATGCTGGGTGTGACTGGAACGTTTTAACTGACACACGAATCGTGTAATGTGCATATTTCAAATTACACTAATTAGTCTTGCCCAAGGTTGGCCGTCCGTGGGATCTGATAATGTGCAAGAGAGCGAGAGTTGAGATAAACAGTGAAAGTGGGACTCTGTACATTTTGCAAACATCGTATTGTACCGCAAACAGATTAAAGCAGACAAAAAGACATGATACCGCTATATTAACAGAGTGTGATATATTACGTTTTTATTTTATTTTATAATATATTATAAAATAAAATATATTTATATAATACATAAAATAGTACATATGTTAAATAATATAGTATCATATAATAAATAATGATACGATTTTCAAATTCTCATATATTCCAATCTTAAACAAAAGGAATTTATAATGTTGCAGAAAGATATTTAACACAGAATTTACGTTTTCAGATTTTGTACAAACTTGAGATATTCTTCAACGTAAAAATCGTATAAATTATATTTTTATTATTATTGTGTGTTATTATTTAAAAACGGTATTTTTATACTTAATCGTCCGAGATAGCTGCAAACTGACAAGCTGAAAAATAATGAACCTCTATGGAAAATGATTCGACGACGTCATCGCTACGAAAATAATTATTAACAGCGAAAGTTCAGTGAAAAATATGGTGCCATTGATCGGCCGAAATTTGTGTGATCAGAACTACAGAACCAGCAAGGCGAAAAACTAACAAAAACATTGCATTAAAGGAGATTTGGTAATCGCTTTCATATTCATTGATCATGATTCACTGATCGATACAACATCAAAGCCGTTTCGTATCATTGAAGAACGTCCAAAAAGGAAAAACCAAAGTACATGTTGCATTAAATACGTTCTAATTCACAAAAGGTTGACTGTGTTTTATTTTGAACGGATATTTATTTGGAGATATATTCACAAAATAGATCGTTAAGGAATTAAAAAAGTTCAATTCGTAAATAATATTTCAAATAATAAGGATAAAAAATAATTTAATAGTATTTTTATAAATATTTTATATTTAACAAAATTTTAATATTTTAAATAATAGCTACTTCAAATTAAAAATCGCAATGTCGACTTTTCTGGACTGGTGGGAAATTTAAAAATGTAAAAATGCAGAAAAACATTTGTCATGCAGAAATATATAAAATATATAAAAATATCGAAAGTAGAGTAATTTGGAAACAAATTTTTGCTCAAGCTTCATTAACTGTGTTCACAGTTTAGTAACAATTATATATTTCTTAAAAGTAATTCATAGCAAATTTTTTTATGAAAATATTGGTTTTTGACTACGTATTCCAAATGTTATGAGAGTCATAAGATAATTGTTATCCAGATTACGTTATGTTCGAAAATCTTTTCTTCAAGATTATCTGCTGTTTTTAACCATTTTCTGAAATTTGTTGCAGATGTAACCATCCATTCGTGAAATTTTTGTTATACGAATTCAAACTTGGGAATAATGATAATGCAACTATCCGTAGTCTAAACAAAAGTGTTTCGATAGCACAGTTAACGAAAGAAAAACACAACGATGGTTTGCAAAACTCCGTTCTGGGTTATTTTTCTCTGCGAAATGATCTGTGCGGCAAACCTAATTCTTCAGTAGATAACGATGCTTTAAAAGCACTGCTGCTAGAAAATGATCCTTATCAAACATCAAGAGAGCCTGCCACGAAAATGAATGTTCATAATGTTCATTATTCAACGTTATCTTTCTCCAATTGGTAAGGCCAACAAACTGAATATGCATAACTTCGAGGTGAAGCGAGTTTCACCATTATTAATTTGTTGTAAATGAGATCGATTCATTTTATCGAATTGCAGATCTGCAGATTTATCGAATTCACGACGAAATGCAGATTTTTTACAACTGTGAGCAATAACTTAATGACTAAATTGTGGAATTTTTACGCATTCGAAAACTTTCATCAACGTAACTAAATAAATTGAATCTAAACAGAAATTTGTTTCATGTATCTACTACATGTTATACTAAATAATTTGTTTTAGGCTTTTGCACGTTGTATGTGCATCTTTTAATTTCCTATAAATACACAAAAATCCGCAATTACTGATAACTTAATAAAGTGCCTTAACTATTAACTATAGTAGTGTCATTAAAAATTGAGAACCATAATAATTTGGAATTATTTAATTATTTAATTTTATTAATAAGTCCTATGATCTAAATAATTCTGTAATATACAAGCTACATGACCTAACATTATATAATGCATAACACAATGCATAAAGTATTATATATAATGTACAATGTAATATATGTAACGTAAAAATGTACACTGTATAATGTAAAATACAAAGTAAAATTAAATAATAGATACAAATTTTAATAATCAAATATAAATTACCGTAGTACAATTGATTATATCATTTGAAAGTTAAACGTAGAATCGTACGAAAATCAAACTGAAAAATCGTCGTTCTATATGTGAAATGATATTGTTGAAACGCGACTGAAGTAATTCTTATTTTTGCAAACAAGATGGACACGGCATCACGAAGCAAGTCTTTATGCCTGTAATCAATTTTCATGTTTCAGTGTTCTCTCTTCATTTTTCTGGATATTAGTATTTATAGGAATTATTTTCGAACTTTTGCATTTATGCAGGGCGACACATGCTGAAAATTCTTTTGCAATAAATTGGCCAGGATTAAATGGCTTTACGATGATTATCGTATTCCCTCGTTCGTAAAAAGATTAATTTATACGAAGCTGTTTAACGTAGTTAACTATTCTCTTGTGTATTACCGCGTTTCTTTCAATTAAAGCGGATATTTCATTGTTAATAATCGCATTTACTCTCTCGTTTCCTTTCCCCCCGCTTCAGTTAAACTGGCCGCTGAACAATGAACTCGTAATTGTATCGTCACTAGAATTCTTTCGTTTGAGCCAATTTCTTCTTTGTCGAGTTAAATCAACGGCATATACGTTTTCTTTTATTTTTTTATTTCTTTTAATCCCGTAAAATCGAAATATCACGTAAGGTAACCTATCAGGAACATGTTTTCACAAAAGTGTTTGTTTTTTCTGTTACAGTTATTAATTTTATTAAGAGATAATTGTATTACCATTGTTAATTCAGTATTTTAACTGAATTTTCCAAGTGTTTGAGAACTGATGAACTTAAAGTTCGACCATGCAATTTCCTCGCGGTGAATCTCGAATTTATTACATGTTACTCAAAAAATAGCGAAAAAAATCGTACATCAAGTTAATTGAAGGTTAATTAAACTTTAAACTCGTGGTTTTCAATTGTTTCATTGTAGGTGGAATCAACTGCTTCTTTTAAAATGTTGCCATATAATTTTAAACGCGTCAGTCGATTCATCTGGCAATTTCCTATAAAAGAAGAGTCGAAAAGCTATTGGTTTAGGGAATATTTTAGCTATAATTTTGTAAAATCTATCTATCTTCATTCCAAACTATGTTGATACAATTTTAAACGCGAGACACTATTTCATCCATAAAATCCATTACAGTTTCATAAACCTGTTTATACATTATTAAAACACATTTATTTGCAAGATGCAACATTCTGTGACTGCAAAAATTCCATATATCTTACTAATAAATTTGCTTGGCTTTCTTACTTATAGTATTAACTAGAAGCATTTATGAATTTCAAAGAAACAATATCTATGATCTCGTAATCAACTTTTACATAAGATTAAATATGAAAACAAAGAGATCACAAAACAAATTCTTATTTCTTAATAGTTGTTTTTGGTATGAATAATTTGAACAAATAATAATTTTGGTCAATTAAATATGTAGTCATAATAAATTTGGTCAAGCAACAATTCTGATCAACTAACTATGCGCTGAACAAACAAATTCGATCGAATAATAATTTTTGTCAATTTATTGTGAATTCGTAAGTGAATTTGATTAATTGACTACGTAGATTCGAAAAATTTAAACCAGATTTGTTGTAGTCTGTGATTATGCAAATCGGTATCATTTGTACGTTTCTATGAAAAATATTACAACAATGTAAATTATGTCACGATGAATAATAAAATCAAATGAAAGCAAGGATGAGTGAAACGAGCAAAATTCGTTCAATCGGGCCTTTGTTTCCGAGAAAATCGAGTTTGAAAATTTGTCAAACACACGTGCAATCAGCTAGCTAGCATGCAACTAAATGCGTTTGATGTACAAATTGATTATCCAACACGTAGTTTCGACAATGAAGATCAATTAAATGATAAAGTTTACCCATCTGCAAAAGTAATTGTCAACAGTCAACTGTTGTCAACTGAATGCAATTGATGGACTATATCATTTATTAATCAAGTATACATGAATATTCGACAATTTTAATCCAATTTCTTTCCCCAGAGCAAATATATTTCATTTCACGTTCCCAATTGATCTTTGCTCGCAGAATTATCAATTCAAGAATTGTATCGTTCATTCTGAGATATCGACTATAAGCATTGAAATAATTTTACATAAAGATTACTAATTAATATAAGATTTATAAGATTTTTGTACAACCGAGTTCTTACAGCAACGTTATTTTTCGATGTATTTTCCTCTTGCTCGTGTCAATTCATCTTCACACAAGTTGTTTTGTATTTCTAGAAAAAAATTGTTTTCTACCAACTAAAGAAACGTATTATGCACCGCTTCATTTAATTCTTTGCGACCATTTTTAAACTCGACTGTTTTTCACTTATGTACATTAGGTTGAGGAAAAAGCATTATTCTGCTGCTGTGCTGGAGAGTTCAGCCCCCCTGTGTATCCCTTTAGAGCACAAAAATGGAATAACCATTACTCTTTTTTGGATGCAAACGTAAGCATTACTATCATTACTGTCATGGCAAGAAAAAAAAAAAAAAAAAGAAAAGAAACAAGAACTAAGCTGATCTGTTGAAATCCGTGATAAATGAAGATCGACATGCATAAGCATGATGCCGATGCATAAGCATTTAATGCCGCAACCACTACATAAAGAAAGTATCGTTGCACTGCGCACGATTATTGAATCACTCTCGTACAAACCACTCCAACAGAATAGCAATCGAATATGCATATGTTCATTGAGGCTATCGTGGCTCGATTTAAATAATCACTATAATCAAAACTATACCTGGTAAATGACTGTGAGCCAATTTAACGTTCAGAACAAAATCTCGAATAGATTTAACATAACGATAGCAAGCGCGTAGTTTTTAACAATATTATAATATTTAATTACAATATGTATATTTAATAATTATATTTAATTATAATATTATAATATAGTTAATTATAATACTTAACAATATTATAAAATTGACAATTATTATAATTATAACAAAATGATAAATTTTTTGGTGTTTCTTTGCAAAATTTTTAACTTCTTAACTGGTATTTACGGTATTTACAGAACTTATCATTTTATTTTTCGAAAATTGTTCCAATTAAAAATTCAAAATGTGGAGGAAAGAACTTGAATTTTCGTCGATCAAATATTTGCAAAATTAAAATGATTAGAGATAAACTTTAAAAATATGCTAAATATTCTAAATGTACGAGATATTCTAAAATGTGCCAAAGTTACAAACATACATAATTCTTTTGCTTAAACTTTATAATAAATAGCAAGAGCAAATTTTCCCTACAAGACCAATATACTCGACGTTGAACAAAAAAATTCTACCTTTTCATGACGAGTACACTCGACATAAACGCTTAAAGGGTTAACAAGATTCTTCGTTGTCCCGAATACCTGAAACTAAACGATTGTACCTACTTTCACAACGAAGGAACTGAACGACGAACTCAATCTTGAACTTTCCTTCTTGCGTTCAGCTTTGGTCGGTAAACTCTAAACCAAACTCGTAACAAATGATCATCGTATCGATTGCTTGTTGAGCGTATAGCCGGAGCGTATCAATTTTATACCGGTGCCAGGCATCAATTTGTCGCGTGGCAGATTTCTATAACCCACGTGTAATAATGATTTTCACGCGCAGCCGCGACGCGTGTAAATAGCAACGTTCATCGAACGCGTGGACGACGCGGCTGTATCAATTCTCCACGTACGTATTATACAGCTAACGCTGTTGACTAATGCACGGTGTACCAGAGGCGGCAGGATAAAGGATAGGGAAATCGCATTAGCGAAATTTCAATAATCGCTTTTATATACAGAGTGACCATAAAGTCTCTTTACAATTTCAAAAATTTATTACAAAGGCAAGTGGAAAGACAGATAAGCGAAAATTATTACAGAATGAGACGTGTGTATTTAAGTTTCTCTTCCTTTTTTTTGCCTCATTTAATATACAACAATCCGAACAATTCGTAACTAAGTTTAAACTCGAGAGAGTCATTACAGATTGCAACGAGTCAGCAAAAAACTTTCCACGATTAGCAAGATCACCGCGTAAATTTGTAGCTCGACAAAATCGATTTGATTTTCAAAAGGAACAAATAAAATCTATCTACACACGTCTTCAAGACAATCAAAGACCGAATTTACTTCAAGATTCGTGAATTCGAAAGGGTATTCTTATTTAATTAGAATCGAGTAAATTCTCGTAGAAATTTTATAGATAGATTTAGAAATATAAATAAAATCCACCATCGTAAACTTTTTCCTGTTTCTTCCAATTTAAGTTTCCTAATACAAAGGTTTATTCTTTAGTCGTCGATGGTTCTTCGCGTTAAAAAATCAATTCGCAAGATTGTACGTCAAATTAAACGTCTTTTTATGGCCCTTTCTATACGTGGTATAAGTGGTAACACTTTAAAAGCAAGCAAAATTAGATCTGCTGTAAAAATACATAGTGTGGGAAAGCAGGTCTCATTTATCGCTCTCTTTTATCGATAAAATTTTAACACCACAGAAGCCTGTATTAAAATTTCATAAGATTTACAATAACGATCTCAGAAGCTTAGGTAAAATGAATTTCAGACGCTGCATTTTTATTCTCATTAAGAAATTTTTTGAAATAATATTTAACTACTGTGGTTCTGGTTATTTCAGAGCATGGATTTTAAACCTCACTGAATATTCATTTGGACTTTTTTCCATGGAAATGTACCTAACAATTGGTAAAATAATAAATTGCCAACTAAACATGTATTATTGTGAATTTAAATAGAAATATGTTGAAAAGTTATTAGCAAACAGTTCCTTCAAATTTTCTAGACCATTTAGTATCAATTTAAAAAGCGTCGTAATTACTTTTTAAAAAAGTATCGAAAGCTATTAATGAACTGAATGTTGCAAGAAAAACTAGAACAAATCTTTGGAAACTGCTGAATTTTTTTTAAAAATAAATTTATATGTATATCGTTTCGTTCGATTGTTTATTGATCCTCACCATGCATAATCAACAGTTCATGCATCAAGATTCCAATAAACCAAGAACGCCATAATGCATGAAATATTATTCAAAGTGAAACTCTTCTTGTGATATTTAATCGATGAAATCTATTTTTATTCAAATTAAATTTCTTCGACTAAAATCATGAAAATATAAATTATATCATCGTGTGTCACAAAAATATAAATTGAAAATCCTTCAACTGTATCATAAAAATATAAATTGAAAATACAAACGTCCATCAATCTCCAGCAATCAACGTCTCCAATTATTTTTCGGCATTAATAAGTTTCAGTGTGAAAAAAAGAAGGTTCCTTAATTCTCAGCTTTGTTTTCGTATTTTTTCATTCTACCAAAAGCAACATCACGTTGTTCGTTTCTATAATGAAACGGAATGAATTTTAGCGATAAACGGATTGCAATTGACTGTAATCAAATGTCGCAGAATAAAATACTGTGGTAATAAATTACTGCTCAACAACAGGTCCTACAGAATGACATTTATCACCAGAGCTCGGTTTACGGTTCTTTTGTGCAGTAAAATGCGCGTTTTCGAGCAATGTCAGCTCACTTTCTGTGACGAATGCATTTTTACGAAGTCGATTTTCGAAAAAATTCTACGACGCTCGCGCTGAAACGCTCGGTGAAAATATAATGGACGATCATCGGTGACACGTTCGCGTGAAAAATAGCTCTCAAAAATGCGACTGAACGTACTTATGAAATATTCTGAGCTCGAAAGATGCCACGGACTGTCTTTCTATTAGAGTACCGTCCGGTTATTAACAACGTGTGATGAGTGATCGAAAATTCGCCGTGGAATGTATTGACGGCTTGTTAAATAAGTCGATAATGATGCACGTACATAATCATTCTATTCATGAAGCGTGAATTTTTCAAAACTAAATAATTATTATCGTTATCATCGCGGACAAACGTTCAATGATATTTTAATGATGCACGTATAATGTTACACGTTACTACTAATACAATCCATCATTGTACGATAATTTTGAGTAAAATAATTAGCATTGTTAATATTTTACGTTCGTATGAAATGTAATTCTGAAAAAAAAGAAGACAATAATTTTCAGATACTGTTTGGACACGCGTATTAAATGCATAATCGTGTTATAACGCCGCGTTATTACGCTAAATTTATTATGATTCGTTACATTATAATAATTTATGCAGCAGGTTCATTATGGCACGTCAGCTTTTTACAAGCTTTTGTTGACTTTAGGATCGATATAATGTTTGGACAGATAAGAAATAAGATTGCCTTTTTGTTTCCGATAACGGATGAAAACATTCAAGAGATAAATGGTGGGAAATTGTACTACATTTCTAGAATATAAAAATTGCACGTTTTAGATTTGATAAGATCGATGAATAAATGTAAAATACACTTTAGAATCGATTCTCAATAAAAAAAGGAATGTACAACATTTAGCAGATTATCGACGCTTACATCATTGTAATCTCTCTTTATCTTAATTTTTTGTTTTATTTTAATTTGTTCGAACAAAAAGTATGCACCATTTTTTATTTACATTTATCACAAAACTCAAACTGTTTTATTCAAATTTATTACAAAGTTTAAATTATGTGTGGGAACAAAACTCGCGTTAATCAGATCAAGTTAAGTTTATATGAACTTACATCTGAAAATGCTCTGTTGAAAAGTTAAGAGCGTTCAAAAATTTCTTTCGATTGTTTCGGCAGTTACAAGTAGGCAAGTGTTATAAATATCTTTTTTCTACGAAATTCAGACCTCGATCCGTCAAATCAACGATTGTCGAGCTATAGTGTAAATTTCATATATGTTCAAAAATTTAAAACATTCTTAGTCCTTGCACGGTTTGACATTAAGCATTATCCTGATTCTGAAGTATTTCTGTTCAAGGACAAACGGTTTAGCACAACTTTGACACAGTACCTCCTTTCATTTTCTCGTTCTTGCCAGTTGATCCAATGATAGTGTCCACCAGAGAAACAGGTTTTCACCAGTTTTTACGCAGAAAAACATGACTAATAAGATTAACACTTCCTGCGTACTTTCCTTACGACGTTATCTTTGGCAAAGAACCGTGCATCGAAAGGGACCAGATTCTTCTGTCGATAGACGTGATTTACTGGCAACGTGGATATAATCGATTTCTCCATCCAACAGGCTATATTTAGTTTTAAACCATGAGAACGCGATATTACCGCACTGATGTGGAACTATCCACGTTGAATTCAGTATCGATATATTCATTGAGAACAATAAAGGCTACAGAGATTACACGCATTTCCCTCTCACATGAAATTCGAAGGAATCACAATTAGTGAAAAACGACTGTATACTATTGCGGATTATATCAGTTTGCAGTGAAACGTTATATACATACCAAATTTAATCAAACGTTTGTCCATAATGATGATGATAATAGTATTTAGTTCCAATATAATGATAACAATAATTGAAAACTAATTTAATAGTTCAAAATTAATTGAAAAGATTACAAAGAGGAGACAAATTTTAATTGTAGGAGAGACAATTAAATTAGATAAATGCTGTATTGTACTTGTCTCAACTGATAATTAAAAGCCAATAAATTGTAATTAAAATATTAAAGTCGTAATTCTAAAGTTTGGATTATTTTACGTCCTGTTTTGTGTGAATTCCTGTTATTTCGAATTAATTCGAAGTTTGATGAATAAGACAAGTAAAGTTATAATAACATTATAACTCATCATATCCCGAAGAAAGGCAGATTAGGTAAATTATGGAGGGAGATATGAACTCTTTTGTCCTTCTCAGTTCAATCACAAACGGTTCGATTATTTTTTAATAAAAATAACGTATTTACAATTAAGATTACACGCAATTCATAAATATAGGGTGGCCACTGCAAAACTGAAGGCTTTGAAAAAGTCATAAATATATATAATATATATCATGAATATCCAACTGAAATAATAAGAAATTAGAAATAACTTTAATTATTATTATAAATTACAAGAAATTAGAAACAACTTTAATTAAATTAGATGAAATAATAAGAAATGAGAAATTTAAAAAAAAACACGCGTTTGTAAAAGTTATTTTCGTTTCATATCATTCAGTGACCGCCCTATGTTAACAGAACATTATCCAAAATATAATGTTAAAAAAAAGGTAACGTGTCATTTTCTATTTTCACTATTTCACGTACAAAGTAATTCTACCGAGCCACGTTGATACGTACAACGACAAAAGATTCACCATTTGTCGGGCACGGCGAGTTATATTCACAAAATGGAAACGCCATTCCAACGACAAGAAAGAAAAAAGAAAAAAAAAAAAAAAGAAAGAAAGACTCCGCGTCAAGGAAACGAAATCCTCCGTATCGTCGGCGTGTCGGTCCTCTCTCTATTGACTCGTCATGAAAAATGTACATCTTTTAACGCGAATGATAAATCGCCGTTCTCTATTGGCGGCGCCGTAATTTATTCACGTGTAATCCATTGTTTCCACCAGTGTATTAATATTCATTGCTCCAGGTCGCAAACAAAATGATGAAAGATTAATCGCGGAAAGTTCTCTGTTCTGTACGACGCGACGATGCAAGATCGAACGTTAGAGAGAAAGAGAGAGAGAGAGAGAGAGAGAGAGAGGGAGGAGGTCTTGGTCTGCCACTGTACCAGGAGACACGATCGATATCGAGCCGGCGATTGCTTGATTTTTCCGCGATATCTCTCTGCCTATGCCAGAGCTTCTATTTTCGACGAGGAAATTTGCAAGTAGTTATTGTGATCGAATGTCAATAACGATACCTGGCTGGTTGATACGTTATATCCACTCGATATCTCGCATGGTAAAGCGAGTAGAGGGACGTGACGTGATACCCGACGCGTTTAATAAGGCCGCGTACACACCTTATTGCCTCTGGATCCGCACGTATCCGGCCGGGTGCGACGTCAACGCACAGCTCGAGCTGTTCAAACTGTGCCGGATAATGGAGAACGAAGGGCGGAGTGCAGAAGAAATCTGGGCCGAGAAATTCCGCGAAAAATCTTACGTTCGTTCGAATATCACGTAGCCGCCATTGATCCCTTCGGTGCTTTTCACTCGATCTCTCGCGCGACTTGAAAGACGTGCATCCGCACACTTTTCATACGCGTATAGGCAAAAGAGTATAAGGCCGTTTCTTCGCCGATCTTTTCGTCCTCCTTTTGTTAGAATCGATGAGCCTCAGTATCAAACGACGACCTCGAAACGAAACGAGAAAATCTCGCGAGTAAATTCGTAGGTTTCAAAATGTTGGACGTTAAATGGTTGGAGGACCATAACGAGTCACCTAACCGTATATGCATTCCTTTTTCTTTTGAATTCGTCGGTAATTCGATAGAAATTGCTGAGAAGTAATAAATTTATTATTTGTTATCACCTGGGTTATACTCAAATATAATTAAAACTGAGAAAATAATTTGCAATTTTGGAACGAAAAATTCTCGACGTACGTGGCACGTCATTTAAGCACAAGAGGTTCACAGCTCGTGTGAATTTTGGGAATCGAAAATAAATTCAAATGGCGTTGTTCGGTGATCAGCAAAATCAATCTTTTAAATTGTTGACTATTGTTAATTAAAAAAATTTATTTTGATTTCAATTTTAATTTATTTCCAATTAAAAGAATTAAATTGTTATTTGCAATTTCAATATTTTGCAATTTTATAAACAGCGATTGATCGAGGCGTTATTTTTCACCATAAAATGAGACACTTGGACGTTTTCGGGCCTTAACGTTTCTTTATTTGTGAATTGCAGGGGACATTGGAATAAATTTAGTTAAAACGATAAACCTTTAAACGCGTTTCTAATAAATATGAATAAGATTCTGAACATCAGTCGGTGTTTATATTATCTGAATCTTTCCTTCCCGAATATATATTTATGCAATTTGAGGAAATAACTCTAAAATCCGGAATGAAAGAACATTATTCGTGCACGGAAATGGACACTATAAAACCTGTTGCGGAATAAAATATGTTTTGAAGTTAAATTATTTGATATAACGGGATTTTATTCATTATTTAAATAGTTATTTCTAAAAAATCGAATATATATTTCGGATTCTACACAGACCAAAATATTGTTCTTTACTATTTATCGTCTCTAAATTATTCTATACGATAACATTTCACACTGATTCATACCAAACTGAACAATAGGAGAAAGTTTACATATTTAGTTTAGTGTTCCTTACAGAACAAATTACAAGCTCTTTTATAAAACTAACAGCTGATATTCCCAATTCTATGTGTCTATTCTGTAAGTACCTGCATTTATAATACATTTCGTGCATCACATAAATTTACAAGTGTACCTATATATATTAATATATGTAAATACTGTTAATTATATATATTAATGTATGTAAATACTGTTAAACGTGTAAAATATCCAAAATCATACAGATACGATTCAACAGAATCGTTGTAGAATAATTTAAAAAGTTATTAATCAATTTTTAAGCATTTAATCATTTTATTAATAAACTCTGACAAATTTATTGCATACACGAATATTTTAACATGAATACAAAGATGTATAATAGAATAAAATCACATTGTGAGATCTAATTAATTAATCTAAAAATATTTGTAACATAGGGAAAATTGTGACAGAAACATCTATTTGATTTCTCATTGTTACTTACTTATTTATTTCATTTCTCATTCTCATTATTCGTGTTCCGCGTGTTCTCGCTGTATCGATTCTGTTTATAATTATATACAAAGAAAGATCGATGAGACTCGACACAATTAATTTAAAATCAATCCAATGATAATTCACATCGAGCGTAATTCTCGTTAAGCCAGATTCTCCACATCTCTAGCCGTAAATTGTAAAAAAAAAAGAAAGGAGATAAAGAGAACTGCAATCGATCATCCGTAAAGATCGGAACGAGCAACGAGCCATAATTTTCAGTTATTATTACGACACTCCATTCCGTCGCTCATGATCATATCCGACAGGAGAACCAGTTCAGCGGGCATTTTTAATAAGCCGCTGTCGCGCGTAATGAAGTCTCCACCGATGGCAGACATTTCGCGAAATTTATTCGCCTGCACGCCGCTACTCAAGCCAGAAACATTCTTGACTCGAGATATTGTAAATTGCTTCGACAATGAACGAGAGACATCTGTGCGTCTTCCAAATTTGGAACAACGACGTCGACGCTGTTTGGCAGAATCACTCATTGAATCGTGCTACTGCCCGTCTATGTTTTGAAAGTAACACCGCTCAAAAAAAATTTTCCTCCCTTGTTGGCACTAGTATAACATTAGTGTCGTCATTCAATGACAAATTTATTCACACATATTCGTACTATCAAGAAATCTAAAATAATGCTGCTTTTCAAATAAATTGCTTTTTATTTTATTATTATAAAATAACGATCAGTGCAGTTGACGGACATCTAAGCGTCAATCGTTCTTTGAAATTTAGAGTATTGTTAATATAAATTTCAGATTGCATAATGTAATCAATAAGATAAGTACAGTGGCTACAGTATTGGTATACAATTCATTAATTAATTGATACGGTAGTATTGATACGCCATTCATTAATTGAGTTCAAAGATGAAAGGTAGTATTTAATAAAAAAAAAAATGCTTTTCCACAGTGATTAATTTGAAATATATTTCTATCTTTCACGTTTTTTTAAATTTTTTATGTATTACAATTTGTCGCGAAAGTAAAACAATTCAAAAGACCTGATTTTTCAATATTCTACCTTAAAGCCTTATTATCATTTCAGTGCTATTTAGTGACAAATTGTACGGTCATACTACCAAAATCTAAACTAATGGTAGTTTTTAAATTGCTGTTTATTTCATTATCTTTCAGTATAGAATAATGATCGACTACGAATATCCAAGCGTCATTCGTAACTATTATATTTTTTTAAGTTTAGACCACTATAAATTGTATAAATAAATATTAATGTAGAGTACTATTAATATAAATTGTATAATTTAAATTAAGAGCACTAATAATATAAACTGTACAATATTGTATGCTATTAATATAAATTAATATAAATTGTGTAAATGATTGGCAAACTAAGTACAGTAACTACAAAAGTACCGGTATACTGTATTTATTAATTAATTAAATTCAACCACATTTAATAGTACTCTCGTACGATTATAAAAATGAAATGTACAATCTAATATAAAAGTACTTTGTTAGAAAATATTTTGCCATGTGCCAATATTTTTTTGCAGCTCACTATATTTCCACAATAATTAATTAAAAATATATTTGTATTTTCCACGATGTTTTTATTTCTACATGCTGCAAATTTGCGATTGTGAAAATGATGCAACTGAAGTAACACAATTTTCGAATTATCGCTGCTATAAGAACATTGCAGAAATACTACTTCGAGTAATTATGTGAAAAAGTGTTATTTATTTGTTTGACCAGCAAAGAGCAATTACGTCGCTTTTTTCTGACATTGTCCCGTGTTTGATAAATCTTACTGTAAATTTTATCCTATCAGTGTAAATAATTTTGAACTTTGTCGTTTTTTTTTTTTTTTTTTTTTTTGGCTGACGAAATAAAATTAAATAGAAGAGATCAGATTGTTTTAACAAGATTAAACTTCGCGCGTTTGTACCATATTACTAATAGTGAATCTCGAATGCGGTATCTGCGCCATTAACATTTCAGTTAACTCACGAAGGATCAACGTTGCATTTACGAAACGTTTTCACTCGCGATTGTTTCCAGTTAATTTGTATCATCAAACTCCATCTTTCAACAGTATACGGAACCCAATTGATATTTTCTCATCGTAATATTACATTTCATCATTGTATTCTACATTCTATAATTTTACAAGATTTTAAGATTCTGATAAATTTATTACTTGAATTGACGTGAGATATTTATGCAAAAAATATTTGGATAAGACGTTTAACAGTCCTGACCTAGCTTTCGTTCACACGTTCAGTTACTTTTATAATTTCCAAATGAATAAATAAAATTCTTTTCAAAATTCTTGCGCAACATTTCTTCAAATAAAATACGTTCGACACTGATTGTACGCATGCATCAAAAAACGTGGCATGTATCATGTGTATACGACGTACACCGGACGTTGCAGAAAAGAACACCAGGCATCGCTCACGGTGTACGGGACAGTGAACGTGTTAGAGATGCTAATATCACACGTTGAAGCAATCTTGAAATTAAATAAGAAAAGAAAGATTTTCACAAATAAAGTCACGCTTGATTTAGATTAGACCAATTAGCAAGAACTTAATGATCAGTCACTCTGACAAAAACGAAAGAAAGGAAGAAGGATAATGTTGAAACAAAGAAAAAAGAAAAAGAGAAAGGTGAGAATCAGTCGAAGAAAAATCACGACGACTTTTCGAAGAAAGAGACGAAGAAAAAGAAAGCGAGCTGCAACTCTCTCTCAAGGAAGAGACACGACGTAAATCAGTCGAATTCTACGAGGTCATTCGCATCGTGGAGGCTGGCTTCCGGCTCGCGTAGCTTCGCGAGGCAGCTCGAAGCTGCTCGCGAGACCAATAGCGCCTGGTAACCTGCAAATTGGCGGCGACCGCGCGCAATTAGACACCTGCGAGGTCGTTCGGATGTCGCGTCTGTAATTCGTATCATTATCTCCGTCTTTGAGGAAGATTCGCAGCCGACGGCGCGGAACCGGTGAATTTCTAACGGCACGGCGTTTCTGTCTCGTCCAATCGAAGCGCAGATAAGATAAAGCAAGGGTCGAGGGAGAATTAGCCGATTTCTCCGTTAACGCGGCGTCTCGACCCGGCGATTCGAAAGTCCGACCTTAACCTTCGACCAGGCCGTAACCCCAATCTGGCTCCCTCGAGATTAACGACGCGTTCCTTTGAACGTGGAATCACCCCGCGACGATAAGCCCGATAATACAGGCCGACGGCAAAAAAGCTATTTAACTTTCACCGAGCGGGGGGAGGGTGGCTTTCACGGGTTATCGGTCGTTGACACGATGACAAACGACGGATCCCCCCCACCCCCACCCCTTCATCGCGATAACGGCCCTCTCGAAACTAGGCGACTAGATTAAAAACAGAGCCAAGAGAGGAGGATGACGTTGCGATCGAAGCGTTCCCTAACGTCTTGTGTTCATTTACTCGCGGGAGTTATACTCTCGAGAGTGCTCTCAAGTGTCGCGTCCTTTGGAGAATTTTCACTCTCCGAGAGAGACCGAAATACTCTCCGAGAGCTTACTATCCGACAGAGCCAACAAAACCATTTGAGTCCATTTGAGAGTGCGGCAGTGGTTACCATAGATAGTTATATATTGTGGAGTGAGTATACACAATGTTTGTATGGAAGGATGAGTGTGCATATTAATTGTGATCCGAGTGTTTGATGTATTTCATGGCAGAGGAAAGAACGAATGAGAGAGATGCGTGCGAGAACAATTGAGAGCGAGCATGGTGACGAGAAACAGTTGCGATCGGGAAGATCCCAAGATGCATGAGAGACGAGAAGCAAGAATGAATAGATGAAGAGTGAGAATTAAACATTATATGTATTTCATAATTTATATTAAATCCATCAATAACCAGTGTGTTTCTTAGTCGATCCACTAACAGAGAGTTCATTGTCTCTGGTTCTACTCACTGGTGGTGTAGTTTGGTTCGAAACGCGAGCGTGAACAGTGACATCGTTATCATGCAGGTGCAAAAAATGTGTGTCCTCATGGTTGCCCACAATATTTTAAGAAAAAAGAAAAGTCAACATAAAAGGAAGAGTTCGATAATTTAAATTATTACATAATATTTATGTATAATATAACAATAATAATTTAAATTAATAATTATTTAATTATACAATATTATATAATATAATTAGTATGTAATAATTTTGTAAATGAAAAGAAATTATTCTGCTCGCACGAGAGTACTCTCAAGATTTCGAAACCGCTTCGAATTCTGAGAGCAGACTCTCCGAGAGCAGCGTAACATTGCGTCCATTTGCGAGCAGGTCGCGACACAGTAACTCTCGGAACAGTATCCATTTGCGAGAAATCAAATCGCGACAGTTCTACTCTCCAATGGACACCCAGCTTGAAGGAATCATCTTCGAATGCTCGGTTCATCGAGCACGCACGTGCACATACACAGAGACGGACTCAACGAGAGAAAGAGGACCCACGATCCTTATAAGCGGTAATCGAACGTGCAGCTACTGCGAGAGAAGACGGTGCAAGCGGAATAAAATTGCCTCGGCATGAGAAACATCCTCGAGATAGAAACACGTTGGGGGCAGAGCAACATTCACTCCCCCCCCCCGGTGAACGGTGAAAGGAGGGAACAAACTGGAAAGCTACTGCCGGCCGAAGAGAAAGAAAGGAAAGAAGGGCGAGATAAATCTGTTTCCAGGCGAAGATCATCGAAATTCCGGCAGCGTAGAAAAGCACGGGGGGGGGGAGGGGTTGTAGAAGGTAGGGTAGACGAAACCGAAAGCAGATGGGGATTGATTGGCTCGTGTCTCTCCAGCGGCGGATGTACAGACAGCTCCGTCGAATCCCGAATGAACGAGTGAGCACACAGAGGATCTTGTGCACGCGTGCACGCAATCACGCGCGCGGACTTGGTTGCGCTCGGTTCGAGCCAACTGCCGTGCGTCTCCGTGACTGCGGCGACCCGGGAGGAGCTGGTAAACACGGGCTGATATCGCTTGGCCGCGTCGCGTCATTGCGCCTCGTTGTACCTGCCTCCCTCCCACCCTCGGGTCACATCCCAATATACATAACTCGCGTGTGCACACAATCCACGATACGCCGAGTGTGCAACTCTCTCAGACACGCGCAAAAGTGCACGCAACACGCGTACACACGCGGTCAACACGCGTTCCGCGAGATGGATATCGCCAGGCCAGGCGAGCGAGCGTGCATTCGCTGATTTACATACACCACTCACACGCGAGTCGTGAATCTGTACGGCGAACACAGGCGCGCACGCGGCGTAAGTGGAGGCGCATAGATCATAGAGACACATGTGCGGGGGAAAGCACGCACACGACGCTATGTATCAAGCGTGTGTGTGTGTGTGTGTGTGTGTGAGGACACACGCGATCAACTGGCCGCGTGCGTACACGTACGTATTAAGAACACGAACGCAGTGCGGGCACTGGCGAGCTTTATGAACATGGACAGAGGGCATAAGTGCGGCGAGTAGTACGAGTGCTGTATCGAGCAGCGGCCTATTGTTGCAGGCATTATTCGCGGCAAATCGGAATGACCGGGCGTACGAGGGGTGAAACGAAGAAGAGGGGAAAGTCTGGCGAATGCGTGGAGGCGAGTGAATGAACGAACGAGGGAAGTTCGTCGAGGAGCGTGGCGGGTCAACCTGATTGCCGACCGGTCTGGTCACCACGCCCTGACCCACGAGATTTTCAAGATATCCGACACACGAACAGCGAGAGGGTCGCCAGGCGCGAGGTCAACCAACTCGATCCCTTGCCGTCATCAACGTCGTCGTCGTCGTCGTCGTCGTCGTCGTAGTTGTGTTGTTCGTTCGCTCGTTCCGTTTCGCATAGCTTCGATAACGCGCCTTTCGAAACTTCCCTGCATGCTCGACGCGTGCTTAAATAGTCGAGCGCAAGAGTACGGAGATCGAAAATAGAAACTCACCCGTGTCGAGTGTGGTAGCGAATCGGTCGACGAACGGTGCTCCGATGACTCGCGTTGGTGATTCATCTGAAACAAAACCACGGGTGCCTGTTAGATTGATCTGTTGCCCGGGGGATTTTCGAGGAACCGGGGCGGATAAAGTGGTGCCCACTCGAGACAGAGCGCAGGAAACGTTGCAGGAAGTTATAATTCTAAATAAATTCGCATCTTCCACGTTGTTCTTGTATGTATATATGTATGTGTAACGCTATTGTGCTGTATTGTTGCCATTACTATTTGTAATTAATGTGAATATAATGATATAGTATGTATATAATAATTACAATTATAATTACAAATGCATCATCGTGTAATTTTAGTAATTATAATCATAATTGTCACGAATGGTTGCGTGAAACAAATCTCAATGATCAAATTTGGTAAATTTTCATATAAACGCATTTTACTATTTATTGTATTTTTTTTCCATTCTAACGGCTTTGTTATTCCTTGTCATTGAAAATGAAGGTATTTTAGTCAATTTAATTAGTCAAACTAAACGTTGTAATTAATTGAGAAAGTAAATATTAAATATAATATGAATTTAAATTTGCATATTAAATGAAATTATATTAGAATTTCTTTTTTTTAATTATAATATTATTATTAAATTAGTATCGTTATCGCAATTGGAGAAATATTTTTCTTCCAAATAGCAAACATCCTTATTCAATATAAAGTATTTGTAAAGTAGACGTAAATTTATTAGCTTCTTTGTTAGAAAATTATATATAAATATATTATATTAATCACAAATAGTGTCATAGCATTTTTATACTTGGATAGAAATGTTGTTTATATAAACAACATATCAAAAAATTGGTACATACATTGTAAATGTAAAATAGATATAGTTTTGACATAAATGCATATATTACCATAAATTGTACGATTTTAATTTCGTTTAAATTTTACTTTCCTTGTCAACTTACAAACGATACAGATTTCTTCTTTTATGTTTACGAAATGTAAATTAGAGAAAACAACTATATGCAACAAAAACAATAATAACCTTTTCAGACTTTTTCTCATTATAAAATTTCATTACTTCGTAACTGATTTTTCGTTACTCGTTTTACAAAAATTTCCTCGTGTAAAGCAAATAAAAAATGTTTAAGAAATGAACGTCGCTCGCATTAATCATTTTTATTTAAACAAGTTTATTTGCAAGTTTTCAAAACTCGCAACAAGTTTCAAACTGCAATAATCAATCGAATGTTCACTTCAATTATACGCTGGATGAGTAATTACTTCCCAGAAAAATTCCTCTGCAATTTCAGATCTTCTTGTCACGTGTGATCGTAAATTGCTGAGACAAAAGAAGATTTCCTTTTCCATTAAATGGATCTGGCCATTTTGCTTACAATGCCGACTTCTATCGCCTCAATTTTTCTCGTACTAGATTGTGGTGGTATTAATCATCGGGTTCGATTCTAATTTGCATATCCTACTAAATATTTCTCAGAGCTACCTCGGATATAAACTTATTTTTTCTAATTGATAAAATACCCGTCCGTACGCTACGATCTATTAATTATAATACATTGTACGGTCTATTAATTTTTCGACTTTGATATGTACCGAATAATTATATATTATTGAGCTGTAATTATAAATGAAGAATTGAGGTAAATACTCGTATATAATCAATCTATACTCTGCCAAATTGGGTCTTTTGAATTTATTGGGTCATTCTGAATTTATATAATGCAATTATATAATCTACGTGTATGTTTGTAAAACACCGAATAAATAAAGAATTATTATTCCATGAAAAGAGTTTATGTTTATAAGAGAAAAAGTTATTTACAAATTTCTCTATTAACCACTTGCGCTGGCAACTGATTGCGGACCATAACGACCAAACAGTGTACAATAATTTGTCGCTTTCGTTTTCTCTTGATACTCGTCGGTATGATATCACTGGATAGAAATTATTGAGAAGTAACAAATTTATTATTCGTTTTGCCTATTTTGTTTTATTTAAATATACTTAAAACTGAGAAGATATTACAATTTTGGGACGAAAAAATTCTCGACGTGCCTGGCACGAGGTTAATCTTTTGTCTCAACAATATAACTTTGCACTTTGATCCAACATAACATCGTATGATATAATTGTCAAATATTTCTGTCTTCGCATAATAGATAATTAGTAGTTATAAAACCTAATTTCAGAGTGCGATGCATTGATTAACAAACAATAAAACTTAAACTTTAACAAACTCGAACAAATTTCACTGTTTGAATTACTGCGTACATTTAAGTACATTTGATGTATTGCATAATATCGTATAATGTTTGAAGATGTACGTATACTGTACAAATATTTAAGGACGTGTCTTGTATCTGATATCTCGAGTATTGAATGATATTTAGTATTGGACGTTTGTTTTTCGAGTGTCAAGGAGTGTCTGTCTTACGTTCTCATTCGAAATATCTGAGCTTCACTTGGTATTCTCAGAGTGCACGTTGATTAGTTGCTGTCAAGAACTTAATCTTCCAATCTATGGCAACGTGAACGTTGTGGCCACTTTTCTATGTGGCCTTGACATGCCTCTTTCTAGTGAGGAAGTGCCTCCTTCACTCACGTGGAGTGTTCGCTTTTTCGAAAAGATCGCTTCCAGGTCAGAACTATCCACACCTGGTGCCATTATACGTAACGTACAGTTTCTCAGAAAAGTACTCGAGTATTTCTAAACATGTTTTACGTAAAACACTTTGAAACAAATCTAAAAATATGTATAGAAGTTACAAACAAACGCACAAACTTTAAGGCATCACAAAACTCATTTAAACTACTAAAGGACGACCATTTTCGTTATACGATAATATTTTCCCGATATCTGCAATAACTGTCTTGTTACCTCCATGTATGTTTTTTGATTGATTACAAATTTTGCCAACGCAATTATGACAAACGAAATTGACGAAATTGCAAAATGTTTTATAGAATATACACAGCATATAATATAATATATACGTGTGCATACAAAAGTTCGTTTTTAGCAAATATCCTGACGTGTTCAATGCGAAAGTTCATTAAATAATTTAAAATTCTAACTCAGAAACAGCCATCATTTTCGATCGTGCAGTTTCATCGCCTGACCATGATACCTCGTGTGCCTTTTTTCTTATTTCGGATGGGACGCGAAAATTAAAAGAACAATGCTAAATTAAAAACAACATACAACGGTAATTATTTCGTCTGGGCACAAATTGCCAATTTAGTCTTGAAGCGATGCATATGAGGTCCATTGTGATAATTATTGTTTTCGTGGAAATAGTAGTTACAAAATCGTCGTTACTATTCACTGCCATTTGTACACCCGACCTGTACAATTAATTAGTCCGCCGTTAAACTCGCGTTTCAGTTAATGAAAAATCTGTCAGTTGCGCTCGCACGAACGTTGTAAATATGCATCGCTAATTATATACAATAATACCTTTTAACTGGTAATATTTTCACCGTCAGATTACGCGATATTACGCTCTGTATGCAATATTCTGATTCTAATTCCGTTTGTGTAGAGTGATTGAAAAAAAATGATTAAAGATTTTGTCATGTCCATTAGTTTAATAGATATTTCAATTATAATATCAGCCTTTAGTGCATGCCATTCTGAAACGAGGAGTTTTTTTAGAGAGTAACGAGTTGAATGGGCCAATGAAAGTAACGAATTTACTTTAATATTTAATTCCATAATTACAAATTAAAATCAGGTACCTTATATACAATACGAATTCATAGATAATATATTAACTCTTAATTAGTATCGTTGGATATTGGACACCATAAAAATTTAGGATTTACAATATTTCCAATTATTTGATACTGTCGATACTGTTTTTTTTTTTTTTTACATCATAATTACGAGATGGAATTCCAAGAATTCGTTAATCTTTCCTCGTCCACGATTGTATAAAATTTAAAATATTCTTAACGTTATAACACACCATTTAATCAATTAAATCATTTACTTTCGGAACTTTTAATGTAACTAAGTTTCAGTCGCGAAATGAAACGAAATGTTCTCAATTCTTCCAATTCAACACAAATTGATACATACATAGTTGTGTGTTATAATCCAACGATATAGTCCGAGGTTGGACATAATTTAGAAGACAACAAACCAACTTATATTTGGTAAACATTTTGAAACGCGTGTTTACATTCCTTGCTTGTTTAGACCAAATATTTTTCCAACCTGCGTCCTGCAATTTAGCTCAAACTTTGCTTCTTTCGAAGCAAAACAGCGGAGTCTCTGAAACTGAGTTATTTATCTCTTACGAAGCGCGGTTCTCTTGTAAAAAAAAAAAAAAAGAAAGAAAGGTCACTAACAAATCCCGCTCGTTACGCGAGGGCACAGAAATATTCATTTGACGCGTCTCTCATCATACCCCGGCCCAACGAAGAGACGACGAGGATCATCGTAAAACATGAAACGTCACGCGATCACTCTCACGCGTGAAAACAAATTTGCGCAAAGGTGGAGATCGCTCGCGAGAAGTTCGCCGCTGGGGCGAGAGGTCAGGCGAGACGCAGAGATTGCATCGTTAACGATTTAAGATTGCCGCCGCGAGAAAGTTTAGCAAACGCTGGACTACTTTGTCGAGCTGAATGCGAAATCACCGCGATGCATAAAACATCGTTGACAATTATTCTTATTACATGCTATCTCTCCGGCGATATTGTCGTCTTCTTGCTCGTCGAATTTCCGCCCAAAGAAACCGCCCGGCCGGTTCTACCTCCTCCTCCTCCTCCTCCTCCTCCTCCCCCCAACGCCATCCACTCCTGGCATTGCTCGCGTTTCCAACGGATCCTCTAATCGCCGGAAGTCATCCACCGTCGCGGAGTCTAGAATAATTTGCTGGAAACTCGCGAAACTAGGGGTGGAGGAAATGAGGAGGAGATGGAGAAGAGAGGGTGGGGGAAAAAAAATGCGCTAAAACTTCAGCCTCGTTTATTTATTGTTTCAAACTGCGAATGCAACGGAGTGGGATTTCGGGGGGAGGAGGACGAGGTGGGTGAAAAGTTGCTGGAACTCGTTGAAACATCTGTAACGAACGAAGATCGCGTTTCAATGGCCGACACTCGCAGAGGGAAATTCCTTTTTCACCTGGCCGTGAAAAAAAAAAAAAAAAAAAAGAAAGACGAAAAAAGAAAAAAAGAATTTAAGAGAGCTCGTCGGCGCTTGATGATCGATAAGCCTGTTTCCTCCTTCCCCTTTTTTCTTTCTTTCGTGAACGAATGAGAATTGAAAGTGACACGCCGTTCTTCCGTCGGGACGAAACTAATTAAAAACGGCCGCAAATTCGGCTCCTCGTCACATCGAACGATCGAGCATGCACCGATCCGGCGTTTTGTCAATGGGCGCAAACTTGTGGTAGTGGTTGCCATAGATGAGTGAAAATACATGATGTTTATATGGAAGGATGAGTGTGGCGAGAGTGAGAGTATAAGAGTGGTGTGGTGTGATCTGAGTGTTTGAGATATTCCATGGCAGAAGAAAGAATGAGAGAGATGTATGCGAGAACAGTTGAGAGCGAGCATGGTGAAGGAAAAACAAATGTTGGATAGACGCGAGGCTTGAGTGTAGCAGAGTATGAGAGTTGAAACAGAGTGTGAGAGTTGAATATATGTATTTCGTAATTTCTATTAAATCTATCTCCAACTAGTGTATTTATTATTATTCGATCCACCAACACAAACGACATACTAAATGTTCCACTTTATTGAGATGCTACCTTTCGCCGTCTAGTTACGATGTTCACTCGATATACAGGGTGTCCATGAAGTCTCTTTACAATTTCAAAAATTTATTACAAAGGCAAATGAGAAGACAGATAAGTGGAGATTATTAAAAAATGAGACGTATATATTTAAATTCTTTCCTGCCTCATTTGAGGTACTCGATTTTTTACACGATCGACGTTCTCCTCGGATGTTCTTGGTCGTCCACTCCTCCCTTTATCAAACACCGTTTCCTGTCTCCATAAATTTCTTGCGCCGTGCACGAATTGATGGACGTGACGGTGGATCTCTTTCGTACTTAGTTCTGAAGTTTCGCTGAGTCTGCAGATCCGAATCGATTTCAACAAACCATGATACACACTGTGCCTTCTCTTGAAGAGTAGCCACTTTGTAAGGGGTTCGTTTAACAGTATTTTATTCATCAACAGGGTACCTGAAATGCAATGTGATAAAAATCTTGATAACTGAGTACCTGGAACAAATCTGACGAAGATATCTCATCAGTTGCCTTTGTAATAAATTTTTGAAATTGCAAAGAGACTTTATAGACACCCACATGGGGTTGCGCTAAAGATATCGTGTATCGAACAAAAGTACGGGACATCACTAATTTAAAGCAGAGTCTCGATGTGCTTCGTGCAACTAATGGTGCCCACACAGAGGTGTATTAAACAAGGCAAGGAAAACTTAAATACACACGTCTCATTTTGTAATAATTTCCACTTATCTGTCTTCTCATTTGCCTCTGTAATAAAATTTTGAAATTCTAAGGAAACTTTATGGACACCCTGTATGTACATATATACCGATATTCTCGACAATGGCGCGTATCGGTATTGTCGCGCGCGTATTGCTTCCGCTATCTGCGGCCCTCGTCAAAGCAGAATCGCAAGACGTCGCAGAAATCGCAAATCCCCCGGTCGAAGTCATTGCTCATTGTGCAGCACCGTGAATTCCTACGAGTCTACGCGTGGAATTCGGTCGCGAAGAAAGTACAACCGCCACCGCCGCCAGGGAAAGAGACGAGCAGGGCCGATCTAATCGACGGAAGTCGTTCCCCAGTCGGAGTGTTCGGAATAGTTTGCCGAAGAAAGCTGCAAAACTGACACCGCCGCAGGTATGTACGAGCAAACTGGCGCATCGAAGCCGACAACTAACCCGGTGAACCACCGAACTCACCGTCGATTGTACACAATCCGTTAATTCGATAGTTCCGTCCGCGGACGTCACAAGAATGTCCCGGCGATTCTATTCGAGGCATTCGGCATACAGAAGAGGATCCGTGGCGGCGACCCCGATCTGAGCATTTTTGTTGCGGCCACCACGGTCGCTGACTGGCTGATCCGATCGATCCACCGCCGAATTTACCGAAACCTCCGACTATTAGTGTCCTGTTCGTTTCGTTGCCAGCGGGTCGCTTCGAAAGATTGAACAGCGTGGCAAAGGAAGAGAGATGGTCGATGCTTCTCCTCGAGAAAGTGCATTGCTCGCACGATCCGCGATCGTACGCTTTGGCGAATTCGTCCTGTTTCCAGAAACGCATCGCGTAATTCATCGGTATAATGCATTCTCGACGTTAAAACGGAGTACCGGCCACTGGGTTGGGTGGTCAGCTCTTAGATAAATTTTAATCCCTTCCGTGAACAATTCCTTCCGATGGTACTTGTTCTCTTTCTCCGTCGATTTTTCATCCGAATTTGGAAGAGATTAGATTCCGCATCCCTCGCGAGTGTGGAAAATTCTTAGAAAAGAGTGGCCAAATATTTCAGCGGAATTAATTATTTTCTAATTATTATTAGAAGTCCACGTTTGTGCAAAATGATTGGTAAAAGAAATTGGTTTGGAACGTCGGCGAAACATGATTTGTAAGTGATTTTTTTTTATAAATACTGAATGAATGACGCAATAAATTAAAGATCACATTGGTTGTGAAGGTTTTTAAAATATATAATAACTATATAATATAATAAAATATATAAATTTGAAATATATAATATATATAATATAAATATAAAATATAATATAATAAAATATATAAATTGTCTGAATTAATGTTTAAGAATTTCTTAAACTCTTACGTATCTATGTGTATATGTAAACGTAATTATAATTGTCGTAATGCATTATGCATTCCAAAATAACACTAGGAACAGCAGCGTTAAAAATATAAAATTTTTACCTACAACTAGTGGATTATTCTAAATTAGTTGCGAATGAGTTTAATTGAATTTAATGAGATCTATTTTTCGGGCAACAATCTTAGACATTTTTTAAATCAAAATACAAAAAGTTTCCAAAAGTGTTGAAAAACGTAAATAAAATCATTGAACTTTGGTTTTTATCAAATATCACGATATACTTGAACATATTTTACACGTCATCCGTCTCCAGCTATATGTTGAATAATCTAATTTGATGAGATGATAAAAATTTATTTTCATTAATTTCATATTCATTGGCACTCAAAGAAAATTACATTTTCATCCATGTCCGAAGTATAGTGTATTTTCTGTAATTTTCAACTGAAATCCTTTTTCCAGATACCACATCACCAGTTATTTCAACAATTGAGCATTTAAAGCTACAAAAATTATTATTACTATAACCTAACCCAAACCTGATTATTATTATTATTATTACTATCATTAATATAATTTAAATCTATTGAAATTATTAGAAAGTGTAGATCATCGATATTAAGCGTCGCCCTCGAGTGCATTATATTCTCTCGAAAACATGAATTTGAATAAAAATCCGTACTCCAGTTGTGAGACATACATATGCGATTCGTTCCGCTGTGCAACGATGGTCCACCGTGTAATGTCACTTGACGACCGCGAACCAGTATAGTATATGGTATTTTAGTCGACGCTCGACTCTAGGGATGCATTTGGCGGCTGTCGACTATAGTCGATGCTCGTAAGAGGTTAATTTGCAATGTATGAAATACAAAACGTCAGGCAGACAAAAAAATGATGCACTTCTCTATGCGTGTTTAACAGTTTCTAAATAATAGTTACTAAATAAAATGTTCTTCAGTATGCAGTATGCACAGTTAATTCGTAAATATTGAAGTACGTTAATGCAAGATTTATCAAAACGAAAGGTTTCCAATTTGTTGTTTCAAATCAATATCAAAAGGGCGTCGGTGTTCTTATAAAATTAAATGGACACGTGATTATATAGTTACACATGTGCACGCATTTATTTTATTCAATCGTAACGATCTATGTATAGTCAGAGGTTGGTAAATTTCAAGTACTTTAAAATATCCTCGAACAACATATATTAATTACTTTAATTACTTTAAATTGTGTGATACAATGGTGAATTAACATCTTCAAAGAAGCTCGTTCAATAATAATTGCTTTCCGCGTACAATGGTACTCCGTTTATATGAACTCGTCTGGAAATAAATATGATTTTACACAAATTAATAAAACAGTTTGCATAATTGGAACTCGTATAAAATTCATTTATGTGATATATCTATTATATTATAATATTATATAATATATTATATATTTACATTATATTAAAATAAACGCAGTTCACATAAGGTTTGTTGTAATTGATAGAATAAAATTCCATCACCCGTAAAATTTCATGCAAACTATATGGACAAAAACTATAATCGAATGTCTGTATCAAAAGTGACGTTTGTCCGCTATTACGAAGTATTGTAAATAATTTCTTACGTTTGTAAACATTATGAACAGATAAACTGATAAATCAGTAAAATGACAGATCATAGCTGCGAACGTTAGACAGTTAAACATCGAGTGGAAGGTGAAAATAATCAAAGAACAACGAAAACATTCAAGTTCGGGAGAATCCGTAAGTCGTACGTTTTCTCGTTGTAATTTGAGCAAGAGGGTGGAATGTAACGAGAATCTCTTTCTCTCGTAGATGTCTGCTGCATCTAAGGTTTCTAAAAGAATCTTGCTATTGTAAGATCACGAAGTAACACGAGTAGTTTTCTGTTTTCAATCGCGCGATAATCGTTTCTTAAAGGATCACTGTTTAACAGCGTTTCAGCAAGCTATTGAATTTTTAGCATAAATTACTAAAATAGTAAACAATAGTAGTTCTAAATAACTTTAAAATAATCTAACATTTTCAATAATTTAAAGTAATTGTTCAGAAATGGAGCCACTTTCGCTATTTTTAGTTTGTAACAAAATTGTTTCATCAATTTTCAAAAGCCAGAAAAACTCTAGTAATTAAATATATACGTTGTATAATTATTCGTTGAGACAAACTTTAATTTTTTTGATGAAAATAAAAATTCAGGTGAAGGAAATTCAAGAATGAAATTTCGCTGTGTTTATCTACGAAGATTCAACCGTATGTCCATAATATAAAATTAACGGTATTAGCAGATAGCAAGTATCTCTCTCAAATAATTACATCGGTCAAACGTTGAATTTTAAATGATGAAATGCAATTCCTCTTCCCGGGAAATCCATTTTTAAATGCTTCGTTTCTCCGAATGAATGGTTATTTCGACCTGATAACTTTCATAAAGATAATTGAGAATAAATCGTACAAGCAATTCAATCGTGTTATAGTATGTTTCATCGCTACATACTTCGTATCGTTGCTGATTGTAGAAATAAAATTCGTTGCTACGTAAATATCGAAGTGGTACAAAGTTTATGCTATAACGAATATATTAATGGAAAACATTGCAAGAATATATCTCTCTGCTTGAAAAATATTCCCGTACGTTATGTTAACAAACTTGGTTAATCTGTTCGCAGAATGTTACATGTTACACATAACGTAGTACACCGCAAATTCCTTCAAATATCCTTTTAATTTTAAAATATTAAAATATGGATACTTTTTATGCAAAATAAAACATCAACTAGAAAGAAACGATGATCAATTCGTTTCAAGATAAACAGAAAACGTTATTACTTAATTTATATCGCGTCCAAGCTAATTCGAAGATGATAGATGTACGCCATTTATTATATAATGTATTTAACAATGTAGCGAAAAATCTTCATTCGGAATTTTATGAAATTTTTTTAGATACATTAATCACGGAAAAGAGGATCGGACAAGAAAGAACCATATTTATATTTTAAGGGTAGACATTTCATTGCAGATGAAATTTTGCAAATTTTTTCTACAAATAAATTACTAAACGAAAAACGGCAATGTTCTGAAGCTTCAATTGTTTTAATTTCTTTCTTTTTTTTTTTTTTTGTTACGAAATAATGAAACTACATCTCCTCGCGTGTCCAGTGGTTACATAGTAAAAGGAATTCAGAAAATTCCAAGGACGCGAAAATTAAAAATGCATTTCCACACGTTTAACTTTCGAATAGCAACGTTGAAGCGAAACTTCCAGCGAAAGGAGGGAAATTATGCTCGAAGAATTCCGGGGGAAGTAACAGTGTCTCTCGTTGGGAAATCCATCGATAATAGTTCACAACAACAAGTTACGATACGGCAATATAACATTTAGTCAACATCTACCGGCGAACTTGGTTTAACTGAACTTAACCCAGTTTGCCGCTGTAAATTTCATGCCCTCCTCCTCCTCCACCTCCCCCCTCCCACCGTGTCTCACCGCTACAACGAAATACCTCGTAAACAACGAAGATCGAAAGAACGCAACAGCCTCCCCCAGCCACGGAAATTCCGCGAGTCGCAGACACTGTAACACGAGTCCTGAAACTAAAGATAACGCCGGCTCGATCTACCCTCTTCGCACTTGTGTAGTTCGATACGTTTCGAGACGAGAACCAACATTGAGGAGGGTTCGCGTCTACGGACAATTATTTTGTTTGCCAGCGTGTGTCCATGCCGGGCAAACTCGAGTAATCGTAATAAGATTAAATTCAATGGAACTTGCTGTTCTCTGCAGAATTCGACCCAGCCTGTCTGACTAGCAAGCTACGAAACTACTGTCGACGACGTACACACCGTTGAATATTGCTACGCGGTGTTACGGCTCGTAATTCCTTTGATGTTTTCAATTCGTAAGAATTCACGCTGACGTGCAACGTGAGACTAATTTACAGACCCACGTACACGTACAGTTTCGTATATTGGACTTTGAACATTTTATTGGGCTTTGATCGATTCGTTTGGATAAAGTCACTTTTTTTAAATGTGAAAAACGTTTCTTGCATTCGTTTATTGTAATCCTTTGAGTGCTTAAAATTTGCGAAACTCTGAAGTTTCATATCGAACGTCATGTATAAAGGGATGCATTTATCTTTGAACACGTGAATTTTTAACAAGTAAACCAATTATTCTGCCATTCGTTGTCAGATTTTTTGTGCAATACTCTAGCACGGACTAAATGCTCAACATTAAAAACAATTACCATTTCACAAAAACGAATGAAACTTGTTCTGATTATAGTTACAGTAATACAGTCACTTTTATGTACTCGTAGTAACTGCACAAACGTAAGAAACATTGTCATTTTTTTAGAATCTATATAATTTGTATATATTTAGAATCTGTATAATTTGTAATAAAAATAGAAAATATTTCTCTTTAAATGTTTGAAAGTTAGTAAATACATGTGAATTTTTGCAACTAATTTATGCATAAAATGCTGTTCTCAATTAACCTATGTAACAAACATATCTAACGTCCCTAGTGTTCTTTGTAGAATATGTACACACAAGATAAGTAAACGTTGATAAAAATGTGTAATTTTTTCCAAATTTAAACCTTCTGTTATCTTGCTGTTATACTTAAGCACTGAACGTTATTGGCTTAAAACTCGCGATAAAATTCGTGAATTTGAGAGAATTTGTTACAGATAATTTATTTTCTTCGTGTAATATCTAATAAAACAAAACAAGCAAAAGTAGTAAAGAATTTGTATGTTATCACATTACTTTTGTCGAAAATGAGTCAAGGAGTTCTGAAGATTTGCAAGACCATGATTCTAAATTAAATTTGTTTTCTCAAACACGCTATAAATCACGCAGACTAAGTTCAAAAATACTGTGCGCCCTTCCTATCATCTTCGATCTATTCAGAGTGGTTTTCTCCCCTAATTGAACGTAAAATTAAACGACGATGGTATTACACTTTGACAAATCGTTCAGATCAACAGTCGTAAAATCGCCGATAATCACACACCATTTTCCGAATTTTTGACCTTGCAATTTTCTCTCTTTGAAATATGCGGTCAAAAAGTGGTGGATCGCCGGGAAACGTCATTTCCCATTTATGGCATTTCCGACTAAATGGGTTTACGGATTTACGTAGAATCGTAAAGTTTTCTTTGCTTTATTACTTGTTACAGTTAACAAACCCCGCTCTGCCGTTTTTCTACCAAAATCCTCTTAAAACTGGGGTAATGAGCGAGTGGAAAATTTTTCGATTAACCATTCGTTCCCTTTTTTCCTCCTTCTTCTTTCAAGCAAACACCAGTCCGTCAGTTGCTTGAAATCTTTCGTCGGGAAAGTTTGTAACAGCCAACGTCAATGAAAATCGTTTCATTTAAATACTTGACACATCCAGTTATAGCCGTACGATGAATTATAAATTACATCCTCGTCGACAAGTAACAAGCCGGATTGCTATGATTCGCGATACGTCGCATAAAAGAGTCACGACTTCGTTCAAGATCAACGTGCGCCTCATCGCCGATCCCGATCGCGCGTCGCGAAAAAGTTACGCCTGTTCTTGCCGCGCACGGTCGCGACAAACTGCGTGCACCTCGCTCTTCTCTCTTTTTCGTTTTTTATTTATGACAGTACCCTTTCCGATGTCCGATATATCACCGACAGACTCTCCCCGCAACAAATCTGCGGCCATAAATCCACGGGCAGAACAACTGTTTTGCACTTTCCCATAAATTCCCCCGAAGAAAACAAGCGGGCTGAAGCATCGCGCAGGCGGCCAGAGCGAATTACAGAGAGCGATTTCAATTTTCTTTCTCGGCGTGTTAATCGCGCGGACGACCAGCGTTCATCGCGTCGGATAAACAGACAGTTGGCGGAGAGGAGAGAACGAGAGGCGAGATCGAAGGAAAAATATCGAAACGACGCTCGCCAGTTTCGCGAGGGGATTCCGAGGTACCGTGGATTCTAGCGTGGTGTAACGCGAGCTTCGGGTAAAATAGAGGGTAACGCGGGACCCGAGCGTTTCTGCCGCATGTATTTCGATACGTTACCATTTCCAGAACCTATAGCCATGGGGTCGAGCCAGGAGACGATTGCTTTGCACTTCTGTGCACGCCCCCGGGGCAATCGTAAGTTGAGATACCTACTGAGAGAGAGTCTCCCTTCTCTCCTCGCACTACTATTTCTCCGTCCCTTTCCCAACCCTATTCTTACCGCCCTTCTCTCTCTCTCTCTCTCTCTCTCCTCTTTCAGGCCCTTATCCTCTTGCAGAGGCAGGTCGTGCCTCTCTCGGCGCGACGTTGAAGTCTGGGGCGCCGAATGCAACCGGCACCGCGAACTGGAGGAGCTCGTGTTGGTGTAAGACTCGCTAAGAGGGTGGGCCAGACCGAGAGATCGATCGCTCGAACGTGCTTTCGGCATCCTCGAATATTACCCTCCACCTATAACCGACCTATATCGGTCGGTCGGTGCACGTAATACCGCTGGCCTGCGTGTGTATAGCCATGTATTTACGTAGGCCCGAATATTGGACATATTGGTGCTTACATGCGCGGGGTGGGCCACCCCCTCCTCTCACACGCGTGCCCGTGTACGTGTGTTTATGTAGACACGCGCGTGTGTATAATATAAGACGCATGCTTATATAATATTACGTATGTACAAATGGGTCACTATGTTAATGCGTCTGAACATATATATATATATATATATATATATATATATATATATATGCAGATGTAAATGGAGTTTAGGGACATGGATTGACGTCGGAGGGTATAGCATTCGATAGGAGATCCGTACGAGCGAGATGGGCTCGAGAAAGCGCGCACTTTTTAGACTCCGAGGATAACAAGATGGAACAGCACAGATAGGAGAATTGTAAAATTAATTTAGGGCATTCAAAGTATTGAAACATTATGTAATTTTTATTGATCAATGTACAGTTCAATGAAATTAAATTTAAAACCTGATTTGAAATGTCATATGTTTACAATTTGCTTTCTTTTTTTTAATTTTTTGCGCTCGAATGACGTGCCACGCACCTCGAGAATTATCTTGTCCCAAATTGCAATATTTTCTTAATTTCAAGTATATTTAGGTATAACCCAGACGAAACAAATAATAAATTTGTTACTTCTCAATCATTTCTATCCAGTGATGTCATACCGACGAGTCCAAAAAGAAAAAGAAGGCGACGAAGAGTTGTATACGGTTCGGTCTCTCGTTATGGTCCGCGAACCAGTTGCCAGCGCAAAGGGTTGTATTCAACAAAATTAACAACTGGGTAGGTTAATGGATTTTGGCGTGGGCGAGAAAGGTGTAAAGCAATCAGCATTTCCACTTAGATTTATAAGAGTGTCGAAATGTCGTAAATAAATGTATAAAGTGTCGTTTTTCAAGTATAATTTCGACTCTTCGAAATATCGTGTATTTTTGTTGAAGCAATTATCTCTACGTTGCTCAACTTTTCCAACCAAAAGATTCGAAAGGCAGGCGTAAGTAGACTGCACATATTATGAGAGAATATATAAAATATTCGAGGTAGGCATATATTTGAAACAATTTTCTAACCCGAGTTTCGGGTTTTTCAATTATAAAATAATATAATGTAATCAGAAATATAAATTTGCATAAAAATCAGAACTGTCAATTTAAAGATTTGAAGCAGCAACATGAACCTACATAAAAGAACCATAAAAACCATAAAAACGGTGGAAGAAGATTTTGATTAGCCGCACTATTAAATAACTACACAATACCATAAAATAAAAAGTACGTCTCCGTTGCATCGAAACGTAACACTTTATAAAAACGGTTTGCATATTTCCTCTCGTTCCGTAAGCAAAACTCGCGAAAACATACGTATTTTCGCAATTATAACAAGCGAAGAAAGTAAAGCCAAACCAATAGGAAACTAAAGTTTCTCAATAAAAAAGGGAAACTAGTTTAGAAGCAAAAACCAGTTGTGAACGCAGCACTCTATCCTCAATCAAACGAGTTATTAACCGAAAACACGCAACGAGCAACATCCATCATTTAATTTACTGCCGCTATCGTTATACCGCTGGCGGCGGCGAATGAACTAGGTTTTTTTTTTTTCTCTAACGCGGATGGTGTTAGGAAAATGCATCAGCCAAGAAATTTCGTTCCCCCGTTAATTTTTTTCTAGAACACCGTCATCGAGCGACCACTTTGTCAAGAAACCTGCTCGGGCCGAGGAACATGCAAGCATTTCGCTGTGTTACGCGCCATGTAAACGCGTCCATAATTTCCATTATTAGATCCGCGCATCTACACATGTACATGTACGTAATCACCGTGCCGCGGAAGTAAGCGTACGCACGTGCAGATAAAATATTTGCACTGGTTCCTATACGGCGGCTGCATAATACACAGTTTATAACGCGAACCACGGCGGAGAGAGTTGTAAAAGAGCGGACGAAGAAGAGGGCGAGAGAAGGAGGAGAGAAGAGATCTGATATTGTTGAACGACAATAGATACGATTCGCGGGCCATCTGTCCGCTGTTGCCGCGCGGAAAAATCGAAATCGATGTCGAAGGCAAGGGCGGCATCTGGTGTATTACATCCCTGGTTATCGCGGGCGGTGCCGTCCGATATCGTTCGACTCGAACTTAGGGAAAAGAATTTTCGTTTAGCGCGGCGGAGAAAGCGTTGGCGGCAGAATCGGGCGGAAAATTGGAAAATGGTTTATCGCGAGTTCCGCGCGCGAGATTCGATGCATTTTTGCAGCCGCCAGGTTTCGGCCCCGGTTTCGATACCGTTCTACCCCGTGTTTTAATAAAATTCCCGCCCCGTTTCGATTATGAACGCCGTCGCGCGCCACCTTCCCCTCCTCTCACTCGCTTTTCCTTGCTCGTCCCCTCCCGCCCGGCCGACAGAGCCACGGCGCGCTGAAAATTTCATTGAAACGTACGAATCGTTGTATCGGTATGATAAACATTCGTTGTGAAGTCGGCTGTCTGTGCGCCTACGACGAAAATCTGTTGGTAAAATTTTGTTTCAACGGGGCAGGACAGTCTGACCGGGATAAAAATTACGAATAACATAATTGATTGACGAACAACATTGAAAAAGAAGAAACAAAGGCTCTTATTTAACTTTTTAACGGCATCCTTTTACATAACTTTTTTTTCTCACATTGCCTATCGGTGTGCATGATACCAGCCAAGCAGGATCAGCTGCAACAAAAAGGCAAGAAAAGTTCAAAAGTAAACGATACTCTCTAGGGATTGACCACTGTCTTCTCAACGAAGAATAATAATAATTATCGATTAATTCGTGTCATTCGTGTCATCAACGTATCGCACGAAATTTAATTAATTATCAAGAAACAAACAGAAAAGTAAAAACAATCACTACACAAGAAAGAACGTAGTCCCTTCATTAAACGACCGTCAATGTGCCAATATCGTGCACAGATTAGGAGATTACAGTGAAAATTTTCTGTACGTTTGAACACACGTATACGAAACAATAAAATCAAAAAACAACGCGGCAATTTCAATCGAGGCAACTAAACTCCAAGTTGCTCGATTGCTCGTGTCATAAAAAAAAAAAAAAAAAAAAAAAACTCAGGGAAAGTTGCTGCAGCTTACGATACACTAAAAAATTGATAAGGTCTGTCGTCGGAAGGAAACACAAACCCTCATTTTCGTTCCGCGGTCGAGGTTCAGGCTGCAGAGTGCAAATTATAGATAAGGCGGCAGGGTGATATTTAATTTTCATGGAGATTCGCGATGGTCTGCGGTCGGATCCGGCCGAAAAGCGCATGCGGCGCGCTTTCGTTCCTCCTTCCTTCGTTCGTTCTTTGTTTCTTTCTCTTTTCCTTTTTCTCTCTCTCTCTCTCTCCTCTCTTCTCCCTTTCTCGCGAATAACCTACTTACTTCTAGCGAAATGATCTCATGTTCGGCGGAATCGGCACGCTACGCCGCTTTTGTAGTCTCTGTGTAGAGCGCGGGCATCGGGTCGAGCTAAGCTGGCAAGCTTCTGCCAGACGAAGCAGTAACTCGGATTGCCACGATAATTGACTTTTTCAACTCGTCCCGATTTTTTGTCATTTCTCTTCTCGCCGACGGAGAACGGTAACCATCGACTACTTTCTTCCACTTCTTTCACTTTTTCCGCGCCCTCCAACCACCCCCTCCCCACCATCGCCACTATCTACCGTCGCTGCTACCACCACTGCCACTACTTCTTCTTCTTCTTCTCCCTTTTCTCTTTTTCCTTGGTACGCCTCACTATCCCGCCAGAACTTTATTTTCCCTTCGCATTGGCTCAAGGATCCCTGGCGCCGCGTTTTTTAAAGTAAATAAAACTTTCCGCCAACTCCGTCCCTCTTTCTATTTGAATCCCTGAGCATCGATGACAGACGCCCGCGAAGAACCCCCTTACGAACAAACGAGACGTCCGACGCCTCTGCAAGGGGATCCACGCGAGTCTTTCACCACCCCCTACCCCTCCGCCCCCCCCCGTCGGGGGACATAAGAGCCGGAGGAAAAAGGGAAATGGCTCGTATCCCATTCTCCACTTTCGCGTAACGTTTCGTTTCAACGTCGCGTCGAGTTGCGTACAAAGGGAACATAGGTTTCGATGATTCCTCCTCGAGTGGAAAAGTACCGAATGGCGACTTGATTCACCGAGACAATCAATTTATCCAGCCGTTGTCATAAGAATTTTACATCGACTGCTGCGAACGATCTGTGCTTGCTCGCGAACAATGGACATTCGGAATCGTACTTTTTGACACTGGTCAGCCAACTTTCGCAAAAGTCTTCGTTTTCCCTTGTTTCCTTTCTCGATTTTACTGTGGAACCTGGCATATATAAATGAATGTGGTTGTTTTTGAAAGTATAAGTCCATTTTTTCACGTATTCAGAATACTTAAGGGTTTGAAAATATTGGCAAACGTGAATCAATTCGGGTGATTATTTCAAAATTACTAACTTGTTAATTCTGCAATAGTAATCAATAAAATTGTTTAAGAAAATAAACGATTTTTTTAACTTTAAATGAACTTGTGCCACTTTCAATAATAACAAATTATGAAGCAGTACAAGTAATAAATAATAGTGATAAAATTTTGCGAGGCGAACAGAGAATTTATTATTGAAATAAATACTCTTGGAAAAGTTAATTCTTTAACACGCGAATTTTTTCAACTTGCACGGAGTATTTATTTTAATAAGTTACACACATATTGCAGAAATAGGATTATTTCAGTTACAAAACGATAAAAAGTAAAAAACAGTTCAATAGTATCTGTCGGCGAAGTCTTTGATTAAATAAAACGACATAACACAAGCTGTATTCTGTATTTTCAATTAATTTTCACAGGAGGGTTGAAACGTGAACATCTCAGAAATTAAACTCAATTCCACTTTTTTATTAATATATTTCTTAATTTCAATATACAAGCACACGGTTAATGTCCAATTTCTAAAAGAACAAATGACTTGCTTTCCCAAATTGATTAAACAAAAATGTAACATATAATAAGCTTTAAGATAAATTTGAAAACTAGTTGTCCCTATATCATTAGCTTTTTCAATTGACTTCAAATATACTGTCATGCACTTGATTAGGCTATCGAAGATGTGAGAAGGAGTTAACACAGTACAGTCAGTACTGTTGATCGAATAATTTAAACAGTCGATCCTAGTGAATTTGAATTCGCATTTTTAATTTTGATATCGTGGGGTTAAGAACAGATTGGGAAACGTCTCGTTTCCCTTTCCACCGAAAGTGATCCTGAGAGAAAGCCTCGTAAAAATGATTTCTTTTTCACATCGATACCGTGTTTAGAAGAGGATGCCCTACATACGTGGCTTTGTGCCGATGTTAGTAAATCATTACGATCAAATTTGCTAAACGCGCATAGGCAATCAAACACAACCGGCTGTTGTGATTGAAGACAGTTGCCATACATCAAATGTCCATTGTCGAAGATCTCGCGTCGAAATTAGTGATTGTTCATATTGATACAAAGCATGAAAACACATGTCATTTAATCGATAGGCGATTGAATAATATTAGAGTGGGAGATGACCGTACGAGAGAGATGGCCAACTAAATTATTTATGTACGAAATATCGATCGGCGACAATAATTATGTTCTGCTGTTTCATTCATAGATCTAATTGTACTGTAAGAAAGCAATTAAAATTTATTTAAAAATCAATTCCTCTTATTTTCATTTAAATGTGCTCTCAAAAAAAAAAGAAAAAAAAGAAATTGAAGAAACTATTTTATTCGAAATATGGGAAATAATTCTTAAATGAAAGTAGTTGTAAAAGTAGTTATGTTTGATATAAATATGTAATTTAAATGTTAAAAATATCTATATGTTGTATGTTCATTTAAATTTTACAATACTAATATAGATACTATAATACTACTATAATATAGATCTCTCTTAGTGTTATGAATTAATATTTTTCCCATTATACGTTATAATAATGCATAATGATGGTAAATTAGTAAATATTTCTGAAAACATAATTAGGAAGAATAGCATTTTAATAGAAAATTGTATTACATACTAAACATTATAACATTATACTTTGGACATTTTATATATTTTTACATATTATAAATTTTAAAATCAATTTTAATTTGAATAGCAGAAATTAATAATTATTATCAAGAGATCACTCATGCTAGCACGATGGTATGTAATAATAGGATAATAACAATAATAAAATAAAATCTATCGCTAAATGAAAAAGATCAATGTGGAGTAGCAAAATCTATCCAGATTAGTTTAATCAAGTCTTAGTCTCAAGGAACCAAATTAAATATACGCATTTTGTCGTTACACTCGGCATTGATTGTCCAACTTCCAAATTCCACAATCACTTAATTCATATTGCAACATATTTCCAACTTTAAATATTTAAAATAACACAAGAATCGCCGTACTAACAAGTCGATCCAGCATCAAACGATAAAAGCAACCTCCCTTTCTAATCGACGAGCACGGTCAGAGGAAAAGTAGAAAGTTCAATCATTCATACGCGTCAGACGTACCGATTGCGGGAACCCGAATCCGTAAACGTCTCGCGCATCCGCTCGTACGATCGATTTTAATCCGTGATTGAATACGTTGGCCGCGAAACAAGTTACGTTCCAAGAATGATCTAATGATTCGGGAAACGAGGTTGCACACTGTCAGCGAAAGTACTACTCCGTAATAATAGCCTCGTGACGGAACAATGGCCGCTCGTGGCTCGGTAACGTTGTTATTGCAACAAGCGGGACGAAACAAAGGAGAAATGCTACGTCGAACGGGGATCAATCGTTGGTAAAAAAAAAAAAAAAAAAAAAGAAGGAAAAAAAAAGAACGATGGAGAAGAGAGAAATAACGGTGAAATAGCTCCGCCTCGTCGGGATGCATAAAAATTAAAAGCTCCCTAAGGGGATCAACGATAATCCGAGGGAAGTGGCTCGATGAACGTCGGCTAATACGCTTACAAGCGGCAAAATAGAAACTGTTTAAGTGGCGTTCCGTTACGAAACCAGTGTCGATCGGAAGAAAATTACCAACACGCTTGCATGTTTACATCGTGTTCGAGTATCGGCGGCTGAGTATCGATCGATCATTAACGCTGATATATACGTATTCGTCCTTACGATCCGCTTACTCTCTCTCTCTCTCTCGCGCGTGCGATATTCGCTGGTTAGACGCACGAGGTTCATTTGTCCTCGAGGCCAGGAACCCTCCAGACTGACGAACCCTTCAAGAATGAGTGTCGATTTAAGGAGAAACGAGCGTAATTTGCAAACGATCCTCGGATACACTTCTCGCGTGGCTAGGATTCAATTTATTGGCCGGGCGTTTCGAATTTCGCGGTATTTTTTCAACTCTTCCCTTTGCTGCCAGTGTCCGTGTAATTTTGTCACGATGAAAGTTCTCCTTTACTTGTGAAAGAGGAAGAAAGGAATCGAATAATTTTAATAGAACAAAATGTGAAATGGTAGGTATATTTCATGGGAACCAAGTTTCCTTTTCTCGAACACATAATATTCACACGTCAGCTCTTTATTTTCGACAACAGGCGTTCTGAATGTGGCTCATCCCTTTATCGATTCATTGCCTTGCTTAAACCATTTAAATTATTTTTGTGCTGTTCTTTTATTCACGTTCTTTCGAATTTTCGCCAAGTTCGTTTTCCTGTATTTCCTATTATGTGTATTGTATAAAACATGTATAAACGGCTATTATGATTATAATGATAAAATTTGAAATCAATCTAAAACTGTGCATAGAAGTTACAAGATATTTATTGTAAAAATATATATTTCGTGAAAAATTAGGTACAGCATGCATAATTATATAATAAATTACATTAATCGTATAATAAACATAATAAAACATTAAGCATTATTGATACAACGGATTGTGGTTGTTTAATATTATTATACCTTCTATGAAATTAAATTGATATTAAATTTATTATTTTTATATATGTTTTTAAAATTGACAAATTTCAAAATTGACAAATTTAACCACAATGTTCAAGTCTCACTACAGTGCTAATGGAACTTCAAAATTTTTATACAACACACATGACATGCTCATGAAAGATTTCTACAAGTATTCAAATTTCACTTTCGTGAGCGAATTCAAATCTATGGAAAAAGAGTGAAAAAGTTGTGCAAGTACTCTCATGTGACGAACCCAACGACAAGAAATGAAACGTTCGTAAAATATTGAACAAGTGGATATCTCAGTGTTTGATAAAGGAGAATTTTATTTTAAATTCTTCTTATTATTTAACGCTCATCGAAAAGGCTTAGGCTGTCAAAGGAAGCTTGTGCCAATTATTAACCATTTAGTTTTTGCAGAATTCGAATTAAAAATTTATTCCCTCGCAAGCAGCGACGATAATAATTGAACAAATACGATAAAAGCGCACCACTTATCGCAAGACTTTTAAAATTCCATCTATGTGAGAAACCTCTTGTCGAAAGAGATTCTTCGAAAGAGTCTGAATGATTCTAAATTTAAAAGACTCGTGCGTAGCCTCTGAAAATATGCAACTCGATTCGTTTCTATCGAGAACAGAAAATTTCCAATCAGCATGCTTCTAAGGTATCGCAAACAACAAACCCTCCGTGCGTTTACCTAGAAAATGATGAACGATACCTGGATGAACTTGTGGCTTTGGACGATAATTAAAGAAGCTCGCGGAATTTTCCCGTGAGTTTGATTTTCGATCGCGTGGTTCGTTATGTAGCCTTTTCTGACTCATTAAAGAGCAACGTTGCATTTATAATTCTTCTCACTCGGTTCATCTTATCAAATTTCATTTCTCTAATACTGAGATTTCCTACGAAAGGGAACTTTAACAATTCGCTCTTTCTTTCTCTTAAATTCTGCAACCTTACGAAACTTAAAGAAATTCCAGTACATATGAGAACACGATTGAATCAACAGGAAACTTTTGTACAGTTTTAATACTTTGTATTAAATAATTCATAACAGAGTACAATAGCTATTTGGTGGGTAAAACAATTTTTCACCGATCGTCTACTTTTACATTAACTATTCATACTTATTAAAAACATATTATTCGCAACGTAATTAATTAATTTCTTTTAATTAATTACAAAATCCGCGGTTTAATTGTGACAAATTATCGCTTGATACGGATTAATTAACATTCCAACGTTGAATTTATATAATGTCCAATCTAAAAATTCAAAGGAAATTGTCACGAACGATAAACTGTGCAGGCGCGATAATATGCGAACAAAAATCCTCAACGTCATTGTTATTACGAACGGAACGATGTACAATGATGAAAAACGAAATTATTTACGCGCAGAACCTAGTATTATGGCGATATGAATATAATTTCTGTTGCGAGCGACGTGAGAATTGTTTACGTCGCACTGAACACACGCGATTCCATATTTCAAATAAATATAATAAAATGTCAGACGCCTTTATAAAACACCCGGTTGATCGATAAACGCAATTATTCAAAATGAAGTGTTTTCTCGCGGTATTGCCGTTTGTGAAATTTTCTAGTTCAGCGGCTCTTTGAGGACTCACGTTCGAGTCGCATTCTAATCTCCACAGGAATATATCTCTATCTAAATCAGCGACGCTACTAATCGATTTTAGTTCTCTGTTACCTCGAGAAATCCATTGCGAATATTTCCAACGATCGTGTAGTTTTCTGCTAAATCGTTCTTTAGCTGTACAGAGAGATTTTGATCTCGCGATCCGGTGATTCTAAAAAAATAAATCGAAAGAAAAGAACAAATTTTTTTTTTATTCAAGACTCCGTTCTCGAGAAAATTGAGTCCGAAAAATTTATCAAATATATATCCATCAATTTTAAAAACGAGGCCTTAAATAGAAAAATTTTATTTTACATTTTCCATTTATTTTCGCAAATACAGTAATCTCCTATTGACTATCAACTCCCATCTAGTCCAGAATTAATTAAATTGTTTTCTCGCAAAATTACTCTTTCTCTGGTTGTACAAATCGTCGTTTATATAATATTCTAAAAGATTATTTCGCAAAGATCATGCACGTGTTAACATCTCCCGAAACTTGCAAATGGATAAAATCTTGCATGATATTGAATAATTCAACGAAATAGAACTGTTAATAAATGGTAAACTCGCATATTAGTTGGCTTTTGGATTTAAGTGGTTTATCGCCGCTTTATCGCGTTTATTTTGGTATCTCGAATATAACGGAGATACAGCATTTGTATGCATCTTATACAAGCCCTTTGCCGGAGCATAATTGGAGCATAAAGTTAACTGCCACACCGAAAGGTTGTGATTAAGCTAGAAAATAGTTGCTAAAACAGTAGCTCGGTGACATCGGTCTTATGTTACTTCGTCAGAGTAATATTATTAGTGAATTATCAATAATTCATTGCTTAAATTTCGACGAAATCCTCATCGAGGCTTTTCGACCTTTTCGACAAATATGAATTTTATCTATGCTGCACATTTCGTTATTGATGTTCCACTTCAAATTGAATACTTCTTCACCAGCTGAAGAATTCCTATGAAATGATTAATATTCCTCTTTTCTTCCAAGATGTAAAAATTTTTCCAAAAAAAAAAAAAAAAAAAAAAAAAACGAAAAAAATCTACATATTTTAGAATACTAGTGTTTCGTGTAAACTTACTTTATCAAATAAAACTTCAATGGTAAAACATTTAACTGTAATGTAAAACAATTGTAAAGAGAAATCTGCGATTGATTTTCTTTTACGGTACGTCGTGATCGACTAGTACCGTAAACTGATTAATAATAAATATAGCACACGATAAAGCTGCGAAATTCCCTCCTCGAGAACTCCAGAAGATATACACATGTGCAAACACAGGGTATAACAGTATGAACTGATTTATGAGTGCAAGAAAGACTATTCCAATAAAAATACACGTACACATACGTGTAAAAATTGAGTATCACGGAAGAAACATGTGCAACATATGCGTGCACAGTGACGAAGAAAAGAAAGTTCGAGAGATTGAAGCTGAAGAGGAGACATGAAAATTTCGTTTGCACGTACATACGAAAAAAATATTATATATACACATATTACATGTAAAATATAATACGTGAAAAATATATTTGCACAGAGAGTGTGTAAAAATAAATATTGTTTGCACTATTCTTTCCTTTTACTTTCAAATAATCGAAAATGGCCACCTTCAGGATTGCATGAAGATTCGTTAAAAAAATAAAAACACGCAAACGTACGGATAAATAAAAAAAAAAAACAATATTTTCGATGCAATCACCCTCTAAATTTATAGCATCGAAACATCCTCCAGATTTACGCTCCTACTTGACAAAATGGTACTGATATAGGTCGTTCGGAAGCGAGAATAGCGAGATGTCCATGAAAATTTCAGCAAATCAAAAATACATCCCGGGATCCGAAATGCGCCTGGTAATAGATTTAAGCGCCGTGTGAAATCTCGTAAACTCCGACGGAGATCGTGCATGCCCGGAGATCACGGCTGGCGGTTTTCAAGGGTCTCCGAAGTGTTAATTCAATTTCAGCGGATGGATGCACTCTTCGTGACGTTGGCCGAGTGTAGCGACGAGGAACACATGGAAGCCAGTCGGCGAACTTCAGCGGCGGCAGCATCGGACGCTGCTTTGCTCGATTTAAATGCGAGAAAACGAGCCCGGTAACCGTCGTTCAAGCTACTTCGACCATCTCGGCCAAGAGCTATTTCGTGGATTGCTCCTCGGGGAACATAATCGAAGACTAACTCGCAAGAGCCGCCGGCAGTGATACCCAAGAGGTTGTTTTCAAAGTGCATCAAACGCGTAACAGGATACGATATTGGGCTGCTGTTTGTTCCGGCATCATCGAAGACGTGTAAGACTCCGTGCAGGGAGGCTCGCGTGTCGTGCATACACGCGAGATTAGCGATTTCAGCGATTTTTAGAGATGATAGGAAATCCCAGGTTTCTGCAATTTTAATTTAATTTTAACTTTTAACTTCGACATTTAACCATTTGCGCTGGCAACTGATCGCGGACCATAACGAGAGACCGTAACTCGTCGCTTTCTTTTCCTCTCGAACTCGTCGGTGTGGCATCACTGGGATGGAAATTATTCACGAGTAATAAATTTATCATTCGTTTTGCCTGGGTTATACTTAAATGTACTTAAAATTGAGAAACTATCGCAATTTCGGACGTGGCACGTCATTCCAGCGCAAGATGTTAAAACAACTGTTGTTCTACGCGAATTTTATATCTAGCTATTTGTACTGTCGCCTCAATCCTTTGAGTGTGTTTGGTACAGAGTGGAAAGAGAAGTTTGTGGATTTTAAATTTCAAGGTCAATTTTTTTTTTCTTCTTCTTTATTCTACTCGTCACGAAGGTAAAAGTTCTCGAAGGAACCATAGCAACCTGATAGTTCTCTTCAAAAATGGCAAAAAAGTTTCTTAATCATTTAACAGTACGAACGCGTGCTAGATAACAGCGATTTTATGGTTTTGGACGCGTGGATGTCTATATACTTAATGTTCACAATTTCGAATAACGTTAACAGATAATTTTATCATTTGATTATTTAGACTCATGCTACAACTATGATAAATCAAATTTTAGTGAAACCTAATAGGGAAATTACGTTGAATAGATATCCACGCGTCCACAACCATAAAATCGACAATGTCTAATACTTTCTTTTGAAATGACAAACAAACTCGACACAGAGAAAATACAGGTATATTTCTATTAAAAAAACAAAAGAAAAATAAAATCTAAACTTAATCTAATCTAACATTCTTTTCAAACTACTAGAAAAAAAAAAAGGAAAAAAAGAATTTGGCTTGTCGGAATTGTGAATCACCCTGTATTTAAAACAGAAAAGTATAAATACGAAACTTGGCGAAAAATCGAGATTTCTAATGGCAACACTTTAAATTTGCGAACGCCAGACAGCGAAAGTACGGTCGAATCGTTGAATGTTTAATCCGCGATTTTTCCCTTGTCCAATACGCGTGTCGAGTTCCCCGATTTTATCGATCAACTTCGGTTACTGTATAATAAATGCACGGCTTTCTCTCTCCCCTGGTCGCAGCTCCCCGCACTCGCTGGCCGATTTCATCGTCCTTGGTCAGTCGGTAAAAGTTGGAAATGTAAACTTCCCGTTACGGATTGAGAATGGAAAACAGTTTGAAAACGGGGAGCAATATTGAAACTTTGCGAATCACCTCCTAATGACGCGCGACATATAATCGGAGGGACGGTTGGAGCGGCAAGCTCCGGAGCCAAAGTCGAGCGAGGTTGGAGTTTTACCTCTAAGCAAAGCAATTAAAACGATTAAAAGGCGGAAAAAGTACGAGAGATTCAGGCACGTACGACGACTGGGAAAAACCGAGTCCAACTCTGCCGGCACGGGACAAAGACAACCTCCCCGGTACAATGAAGGAAAAACGAAAAGAAGAAAGAAGAAAAAGGAAAAACAGAGTACAGGAGGGGAAAAAAAAATTATACACTGCGCAACGATGCGAACGCAGTTCTGAAGTTTGTTCGACTAATTGGACCGTGACCTAAAACTGTCGTGTTAGAATTGCCTACCACTTAGAGCGTGCTAAACGAACAACGCGGAAAACAGGGTGAAACGCGCGATGCACCGAAAGCTGCAGCGAGCGAGGAAAAAAAAAAGAGAAACACACACTCGACGCCGCGAGTTTTTTTTTTTTTTTTTTTGAAATCCAAAATTTCACGAGAGCGCGAAATCGCCTCGAGTTTCGCCTCTCCGCTCGTGCCGATTCGAGTTTCATTGTCTGGTGATTTGGCGCTATCAAAGATTTAACAACAAGCCCGGCTACCGTGATTGCCCAATAATGCAGCGACATTCATCCATTACCAGTGGGTGAACGGTGGATGTTTACCAAACCGGTAGCACGAAATTGTCAAAACGCGAAAGGATGTATTGCCGCGAGTGGAACAGGCAACGGCGAGGCGGTTCGCAACTGTTCGCACGGTGTGCTTCGTCCCGGAAATCACGGAAATATAAAATTAAATGGCGGCGTCGTGCCACCGACAAGCCAACCTGGCTGGGACTCGCATTACCGCCAACCATCGTCGGGCGTCGGGGGATCGGTTGAGTGATTGACTCTCTCTGGGTCGCGTTCGCGTGATTCCCCGCGCTTTCGTAGCGATGGTTGGGAACGTTGTGCACGTAGCCGCGATAAACAACAATTAAAAACTTGGGGGGAAAAAGAGGAACGGGGTCGAATGAAAAAAAAAAAAAAAGGAAAAAAAAAGGAGGAAAGACGCATTGCCGGGCAGCGAGCGAGCGCAATACGCGTGTATAAATTCACCGGGAATATGTGTATTATTGTGGGCCGCGCGTTGAAGTTTGTTAAATTCGCCGTGATTTATCGTCATGCGGAGGGGGGGGGAGGGGGGAGGGGGGGATAAAACACGTTCGACCAACTCTCTGTTGGACGCGACAAACATTACGCGTGGACGCGCGTTGTTACGCGGCGACCGCCGTGAGTAACGACGCGCATTCCCCCCCCCCCCCTCTTCTCGCCCGGTTTTTCTCGTTTTTTTTTCTCTTCCTTTTGATTTCGGTATGGCTTTCGGCTGGAAGGGCCGTTTCACGTTTCAATCGGCTAGCTTTTCGTCGAACCGGATCGTGAATCAGCCCGGACGAGAGATCATTGTTGCCGAGTTTCTTGGCGCTGATTCACCTTCCCCTTTCGAGTAACCCGTTGCGGTCGCCCGAGGCTAAAGACACTTTAAGCTTCGTTTCGAGTGGACACCGAGAAGTGATCCTCAACGTCCGAGAATACAACGTTGACGGTATTAGCTGCTGGTTCGTACTTGCTGATCCCACGCTTTCTCATACCCATAGACGAACTATTAAGAATTAATTGGCTAGCGCCGCGGAGGTCGTTGACGCGTTCTTTCACGAGAGCCCGCTTTTAGCAATGCGTTCTAGTTGCGTTCTACTAAAAATATATAGTCGTTGATCACTCGCGAGGGAACGCCTCGATTTCAATGACACTTTGTACTCGCTTTCGGAGCGATTCGAAACAGGAATAGCGTTACGTTTTGTTTCTCGTTCGTTCTTCAACCCCTTGCGCTAGGAAACTGGTTCGCGGACCGTAACGAGTGACCGGAACCGTATACAATAATTCGTCGCTTTCTTCTTCTCTTGAACTCGATACGACATCACTGGGTGGAAATTATTGAGAAGTAACAAATTTACTATTTGTTTTGCCTGGGTTTACGTTTAAATATACTTGAAACTGAGAAAGTGTTGCAATTTGATTGAAACGTTGCAACAGCTCCATAAATTTTAAATATAGCGAAAAAGTGTAGGAAACAGTATTTTATTTTAATACTGTTAAATTGTCATTCGTTTAATGTTTATGCAACATGTATTTGAAGAAGATATAAGAAGGTATGGAAACACTATAATAATAAAAAACTAATTTGCATCGACTCATTCGAGCATTACAATGCGATGCATTTGTGAATGAAACGAATTTTAATTACAGCTCAATAAATTTTAAACATATCATCATTTTATGAATAAAATTATTTTAATATTTAATTAACAATTCTAAAGAAAAAAGGATATTACCGGATGTTTAATACAATATTACAAAAAACAACATTTCTTAACATTTATTTAACATGACCATTCATACTGTACTTATGTTGATATACGTTTGCAATAAATATCCTGTAACTGCTACATACATTCTTGGATTGGTTCCAAATTTTGGAAACGTAATCACAATACCTCATCTAAGTTTCAACGAGGTTGCAAAATATTTTGCACAACGCGAGAATCTTCTACGGCGAATGTTCGAAAATTCAGGCTCTACCCCGTTCAAGAATCAAGTGTCCAGAAATTACCTCACGTGGTTCGAATAGCTTAGGTACGTTTCGTCGACGAAACAAACCTAAGGGGACCGCGCGCCGTAAACAGAATTCCGCGGAAACACTTTTTGACGGACTATTATTCAGCGTTCTCCCAGAGGTAATCACGCAACGCGGTCACACGAAATTGCCAAGGTGAAACGCGAGACGAGTCGAGCCTTCGAGAAACCCCCGTCCGAGTAGTCGAAAGAAGCTTTTCGTATCGTCGGTACGAATATATCGAGGGGGGGG